>CM076928.1:6870648-7470648 GCA_039566165.1 Maruca vitrata
TTGGAGCCAGGTAGCATCATCAAAGCCCCATCACGAAAAGTTACTGGGCACAATGGGACAGTTTGGAGATTAAGGATGGAGTACTCTTCAGGAAATGGGAAACACCAAAAGGGGATCAAACGACACTACAGCTGATTGTACCCCGTAAATAGGTTGCTTCTCTACTGAGGTACATACACGATGGGGTATCCGGGGGACATTTAGGCGTGAAGAAGACCCTAGAGAAGCTGAGACAGAGGTTCTACTGGATACACTGTCGGGAGGACGTCGAAGACTGGTGCAAGAAATGTACGACTTGCGCATCAGTAAAGGGCCCACAAACCAGAAGTAAGGGCAAACTCAAGCTGTACAACGTCGGCGCTCCATGGGAAAGAATCGCAGTAGATGTAGCTGGCCCCTTTCCAGAATCCGATGAGGGAAACAAGTACATCATTGTGGTCCAGGATTACTTCACTAAGTGGCCTGAAGCCTTCGCTACGCCTAATCAAGAAGCAAAGACGGTCGCCAAGAAGTTAGTCCACGAGGTAATTTGCCGATTTGGTGTGCCTCTTGAAATACATTCAGACCAAGGAAGAAACTTTGAGTCAGCACTGTTCCAGGAGGTCTGTCAACTGTTGGGTATGCATAAGACCCGTACTACACCAGCACACCCGCAATCCGATGGCATGGTCGAGAGATTCAACCAAACGTTGGAAAACCACTTGGCCAAAGTTGTGGACGAGCATCAACGAGACTGGGACCAGTACATACCGCTTTTCTTGCTGTCCTACCGATCTGCGATCCACGATAGCACCAGCGCAACACCAGCAATGGTAAACTTCGGTCGAGAAATGCGGCTTCCGGTAGACGCGTTGACTGGGACACCGCCAGAAGCTCCGAAACCAGTAACCGAATATGCGGCTGACCTACAGAAGCGCCTGGATGAAGTACATGCTCTCGTTAGAGACTGCAGTCTAAAATCCAGCGAAAGAATGAAAACCCGTTACGACCGCAAAGCCAACACCGACGGTTTCGATGAAGGGAGTCTGGTTTGGTTACACAACCCACTCAGGAAGAAGGGCAAATCACCGAAGTTCCAGCCAAGGTGGGAAGGACCATACAAGATCATCACTAGGCTGAACGACTTAACCTATCGGATCAAACAAGGGACAAGAGGCAAGCCGAAAATTGTTCACATTGATCGATTGGCTCGTTACCATGGGTCAAATGATGCTCGGGACGAGCATGACTAAGAGGGGGATAATGTTACGACCACGAGGGACCGGGCAAGCGGAATTAGTCTTATCGTCGTATGGATAAGGTCTATATTCGCTTGCACGTGTTCTAGAAGAGTAATAATAATGTTACGACCTTGAGAGACCGTGCAAGCGAAATTAGTCTTATCGTCGTATAGATAAGGTCTATATTCGCTTGCACGATACTACGTCACACACTCTGGTCGGTCGGAGCAAGCTCCAGCGAGTTCTAGAAATTTCGATCCCCGCGAGAATATTCTCGACGCCACGCGAAGAGCTGCGTCTCTGGGTATAAAAGCGGGATGTACGACGCGACGGGACAGTTCCGATTTGGAAAGCGAAGCGAATCAGTCTCCTGCGAACTAGAAGTGATCGAGTGCGTTACCTGCGAATAGTCAGTGAAATTCAGTGTTTTAGTGTGATTCAGTGCTTTAGTGTAATTTAGTGTTCCGTGTTTAGTGTTGTAATTAAGTGTTTTTAATTGTGTTTTTAAGTGTTTAATTGTGTAATTGTTAGTCGATAAATAAATTAATTGTCTTTTGGTGACTTTTGGCGTATCTTGAATTAAACGTACCCCGTTCCCGCAACAATATATTATTTTATTAGGATATTGAAGTATTATTAATATTTTTATCATTGAAAAATTCGTTTATATTGTAATAACATTTACTTATCAAAAAATTTTTTAGAACTTTGTTAAAATGGATTAGTTTTTCGTGGTGTTTTATGAAGTTGGGGATATGGTTGTAAATTTTTATCATCATGTAATGTGGGCTTGAAGTAACTAATTTTAATTTTGAGAAGGGAACTTTTAGTTTGTATAAGTTTCTGTTATTTCTCTTGGTGTCCTGAAGCTGGGTGTAAAATTGTGGATGTTTTCTAATAAATTGGCAGGCCTGGTATATATAAATAGAAGTTAAAGTTAATATCTTATTTGCTACAAAATGCTCCCTACAGGATTCCATCTGGTCAATGTTTGTTATGATTCTGATGCACTTTTTTTGCAGAATGAAAACTTTATTAACATCACATGAGTTTCCCCATAGAACAATCCCGTATGTTAGCCGGGAGTGTGCATAGGCATAGTAGGCAGTAAGAGCAGTGTTGAAATCTGTGACTTTCTTAAGATTTTGCAGAGCGAATATAAAAGACGACATTTTTTTCAACAGTTTTTGAATGTGACTTTTCCAGTTGAGGTGTGTATCTAGATCTATTCCTAATAAGGTGGCAGTATTGACATTTTCTAATATTGTGTTATTAAATGCATAAGATATTTGAAATGTAGTTTTCTGGTATGGTTTGAATTGAATTAATTTTGTCTTATTTAAATTAAGTAATTAAAATAGGGACTTTTTACTGAATGGGTACGAATTTATATCTTTTACTAATACATAGCCTATTTTACAAAGTACATTATAGGCATTTTTAATATCCACATTTCCACGCGGACGAAGTCATGTGTGGACGCTAATATTAATAATACTATACAAGGCGGTTACTAAATCTTAGACGCAAAAATAAGCGAGCACAAGTTATTATACTGCCGTAAAATATAAGAAATAAAATCTTTGCCAGATAGCTTTTTCATTGACTACATTGTACATTTTGACTGAATGATAAATACAATGATCATTCTTAATATGCGTTCAAGGGTAATATGAACTATTTTGCACTATAAAATTGCAATTTAGTAACACTTGTGTACGCTCCTTAATTCTGGTAATACACTTTAGTACCAGAACAGCTCAAACGATTGATAACACAACAATTTATTATGATTTCATCTTCACGTCTGTTCATTTAGTACATGTCTGTACAATCTAAAGTGTCCGTTCTGCTGCCAGATGCCAGTATTATTAGAAGCGTATTATTCACTTTATCCGATTCGCGCAGTTGGGAAACCCCAACTAAAAGTTCTGCAGAAATAATGTTGTTTATATTTTGTAAATTAATGTTGTTTAAATTAAACCCAAGAAACCAAACCAAACCTATCTCGTAATTTCTTAGAAGTAGTTACAACTTTTAGTGAAAAATTTTAGAAAACTAACGAATATTCCTCACTATTATATGATGAAGTTTTTTATGAAAAAAAAGTAATATTGTTGGGCTGAAGCTTCATATGTAACAATCAAATTTAAAACTTTGTTTCAGTCATCTGTGCGCGTACGCACGCAACATTTACACGGTGTTCACCATTTACTGATGTTAATCCAGGCACAGCATGCTATTATTATCCAAACGGTAAAAATGGGGTCCTAATAATTAAGACTTTCCTGTCTGACGGTACAAAACGGATATTAGGTATATCGATATGGAATCTTACCGTACCGTACCGTACCTTTTTGACTGTGAATTTGTCTCGTATTTGGACGGTCTGTTTTCTACTGGGTAAAATAATATATGTATTATTTTGTAATATTATGTAGTGAGACTTGCAAAAATAAATAAATAATGTGCTCTCTGTTGTTTGAAGCTCAGTCAAAGCTAAATACCGATAGCTCATCTGATTAGATGAGGGCTTCTTAGCTAACAACATATTCGTACTCTTCTTTTAATCTGTGTATGCATACAACTACTGTAAACATTCCTCAGTATAGCTCTCAGTCCTGACCTGGTAGACGTTGGGTTTCATAGCTAACTACACATTTGGACTCTTCATTTAACCTGAATCATGAATTGATGTAAACAGGTGTTGGTTTGTCAAATAAATAAATAAATCTATTCGAGTTTGCACACAATTATCACCAACAAACTGGCAACAGTTTGGCGATATTTGTTATTTATTAAAACAATGTAATTTTCTGAGAATAAATGATTTAAAAAAAAAGGTTCCTAAAAAAAAAAATCCTTAGCATAACTCTAAGTCCCGACCTGGTTGAAGGTGGGCTGCAGCTCGAAGCAGTTCCGGAACAGCGCCGCGCGCGCGAACACGTACAGCCCGAGCCGCGCGCGCGACGCCGCCACCACCAGCCGCCGCAGGTCCCGCGCGTGCCCCACCGCGCGCGTGCGCACCAGCGACACCAGCGCCACGTCGTTCTGCTGCCCCTGGTACTTGTCCACTGTTGTGACCTGGCGGGCGGAGAAAGAGAGAGTGCGTGAGTCGTCGGCGCGAAAGATTTAACCCGTCACCGGGCGAGCGGGGACAGAGGTGCATGAAATCGATGACGGGTCAAAGAAACCCTTAGCCGGGCCTAGCGTGCTGTAATGTTTTACTGGACCTTATGTCAGGTGGTTAATGTCAAAAGTAATGTGGTCTCTATCGTACCGAAGTCTGGTTATAGGATAAATCATACATGAGAGGTTTAAAATTTAAAAAAAACAGGCTCTTAATGTGACATTATGTAGTCCTAAAACTGAATTTATGAATACTATCCCATATAATGGCAACTTTCATATCAAAATGAAATACGAGTACTAAGTTTTACTGAAACCAAGAGCAAAAACCAAAATTATACGGAGCTTTAAAAACTTCAAGCCTTACCGCCCTAGTTTAGACTTCTCTAAACTCCTCAGTAATATCATAGGTATATGGGCTATTGAAGAATCAATAACCTTTAGCGAAAAGACTGACCAACAATGAATTCTAACAAATAATTTGATTAACGTACCTTATGCGGTCGTCCAATGAGCGGGTTGTCGGCGCATCGCTTGTCCACGACATCGCGGATGAGGTGTTTCTGTCCGTTGTATGTGGTGAGGATGCTGACGCGCGACGCCGGCCAGCCCGCCAGCCGCATGTACATGAACACGGCTACCACGTACTCCGCTTCTGCTAGGTTCTGTGGGAACATAGTAATAAAAATCAATACATAGTATAAAGTGAAGTTGGTTCCCGCGGCTGTTTGTATTAATGCAGTCTTTTTTAATAGATAGAAGGATTTAAGAGGAAGGTTTTTTAAAAGTTTTATTATAATTAATAGCTAGTGTAATTTGCCCGTGGCAATTTCTACGGATGGGGCCCTAAAAAAATGCAATGCTGGAATCCTAAAAGGAGATGCCATTTCTGAGCTGATTTTTTTCAGAAAGCAGAAGTACTGTAAAATGTTCAACTTATTATCGTCCTGTGTGGTGCCTCTCGGGAAGCAACTCGCAACTCCGGTGATGATGGAAAAGCTATCTATCTAAGCCATCATTGTAGTCAATCCGTAAAAATACGCGTTAAGAACCATACCTCCATTTTAGTAAGTAACAATTTATAAACACTCTTAACATCTCTTATTTATTTTAATCGCATCTATATATTATGTAACGTGCAAACACTCAATGAGACACGGTAACATTATCTATTTAAAACAAATTCTTTGTTTAAACTACGGGTTCAACGACTAAATGTTTACACTACCCGTCTACTTTATAAATGCGTTAGTGCGAATCGACATTTTGCGGGATAGAAAATCCTAACAGTGCAAATAAATGGTTCCCACGAAAAGCTTAAGGCCAGGTTATGCAATTCCAGATCAGTAGAATAACTTTGCCTTAATGGTGAGTCACTCGGGAAAACCTGTTGGAAAATGCATTAAGAGTTGAATCTGAAAATAAACCTGCTTGAATGCTTCTGCTATCACAATGAATCGTTATCGTTTCATATTGAAAGTACAGGCGTTTTGCAATATGGTATGCATGCCATATAGCATACGGCTAATGGTTTTTAATCATATATTTTATATCTGCCATACGTGCGCTTGCACAATGAAGGAAAGTAATATATAAAGGCTGCAGTCTTATAAACTAAAAATATGATGCATTATTCACGTGACTTGTCACATAATCTTTATATGTTAGAAGTAGGGCATACTGTTTCTTAAACCTGGTAGAAACCGCGCAGAAACTGTCTTCCTCTCTTTCACATCTATTAGAAGTATCTACAGGTTGGACTTTCTCTTTCTCTCTCTCACTCGGTAGAGGTATGGGATGAGCTAAAGTGTCTTCCTCACTTTCACAACTGTTAGAAGTCCTGGTTGAACACTCTTTCTCTCCCTCACTCGGCAGTAATACGGGCTGGACTCAACATCTGTCTCACCTAATAGATTTACGTACGGGCTGCGCTGAACTGTCTTCCTCTCTTTCACACCTGTTAGAAGTTCTGGTTGGACTCTTTCCCCTTCCTAAGGCTCACCTGGTAGTAAGTACAGTCTAGGCTCTCGCAGTCACCTAGTAAAAGTAGTGATATGGCTCTATCCCTCACCTGGTAGAAGTAGGGGCTGGGCTCGGTCTCGCCGGCGCCGTTGAAGTCGTCCACGTTGATGAGCTGGAAGTCGTGCAGCAGGCCGGCGTTGGCGGCGCGGTACTCCGGCAGCCGCGTCACGTGCGCCAGGTCGCCCAGCGCGCGGTACCGCCAGCGGTACAGGTTGCAGATGCTGGTGGGAGTATGGTTAAATTAAGGGTTTTGTTACGGATTGTTAGTAACAATTTGAGTATAATTAAATTAGTAAGGGTTTCTTATTAACAAAGTATTTTTTTAAGTATATTTTTTATTTGATATGCGTAACTCAAGTACAGCCGGAAATTTTGGCGGTAGTACACTTTTCAAACAGATTTCTTTAAACGCCATTAGCCCCGCCCACTGGCCAATAGAAGAGCACTTAAAGAAAATCTGTCAAAATCCAAGCAAAAACGTTCCAATAGTAGGAGAGCTAGCAAGAATTTTTGGTAGGTATTTGAGGCAAGCTGAAAACTTATCCTGTACCTCTCCTATTATATCCCAGCACGAAACTGCAGACCTGGCTGGTGAGTAGCGGGGCTAAAGCAAACCCCCAAAAATATTTTTCATCTTTTTATTTATAACTAAAAAATAAGACTCACTAAGACAAATTATTACGATGGAACTTCTACCTGTCAGGTGACTGACAAATTATATTTTTTGGATTATAAAATATATTTTTAAATAAAAAAAATTGGGGGTTTGGTTTAGCCCCGGTACTCAGCCAAGTCTGCGGATTTGTGTTGGGATATAATAGGAGAGGTACAGGACAAGTTTTCAGCATGCCTCAAATATCTACCAAAAAATTATTGCCAGCTCCTTGACCACAATTGGGCGGGGCTTGCTCTGACAGACGCGAAATTGCCAAGCGATTTTCACCTTATAGGTGGTCGACCGCCAGCGTTGCTGAATGTACTTAGCTTAAGTACTTGAATTACGGGTATCACTTCACTTTTCTCGGATATATCAAAGTAGAAATGTGAAGTTTTTTTATTTAGTAAGATAGTTAACATAATAAATTTTGTACTTACTATGATTTAAGACTAAGCTTATTATTTATGTGGTTCATTCAACAAATATTCGGTCTAACCATAAAAAGTTCAAATCACACCAAATAAATGTCACTCTAAAATTCTTCACACAGTTATATACCAAGAAAAGAAAGTTAGTTGTTTTTAACTCACGTCGGCCTCGCACGCCCCTGCGCATCCAGCTCCACATACGGCACTCCGAGCCGCACCATCCTCGTGAACAGGCTCTGCTCCATGTTGCAGTACTTCTGGAAGGCCATGTTCTTCACCACCGGCGGCAGCTGGTGGTGGTCCCCGATCATGATCCAGCGCTTCAGCCGCGAGCGCCCGTCTTGAGGGTTTTGCAGGAGGAGGGGAATGAAGGTCTCGATCTCTAGGATCTGGGCGGACTCTTCCATCAGTATGTTGTCGTATTTGAATCCTGAAGGACGAGTGTTTTTTTTTTATTATTTAGACATCAGATATACAACATTTCGCACATCTAATTCTTAAAAGTCATAAATGTCTAAAAATCTAAAATTTAGTTAACAATGTCTCAACTTCCCTTTTATATAAATGCATTGAGTGGTCAAAACACTCTTAAAATTTAGATAAAGACATTTATGATTTTATAGAACTAGATGTGCGATTTGGGTAAAGATCGTTCTTTTGCAGAGCCAAAGTTCAAACGAGAAAAAATATTCGCTTTCCGAGCTTGTTTAAACAGTGAAATCCGAAAATTACTTTACACATCTTATTCAAGAATCTAAACAAATAATTCTGTTGCTGTTAAATTAACTTCTTAATTTAGTAAACAATAATAATGCTTTGCATGTTGTTTTATATTTGGGAACATGTGTGATGACATTAAATTAATTCATAAAAGCTCCAAAATCATTGATCATCAACAATTTTTCAATGTTCCATTCCAAAAGCTGTTTGCCAGCACAACCACTCAACTTGATTCTGCTTACTCACCAATTTATTTCAATAGTGAGTCTTATTGTCCAATTTACCAATTGTGGGGTTTCCTAGCAGACAAAATGTGCGTCACACGGAATGTCCGAACAAATGTTTACGAAGATAACGTTTGAGTTGGTTTATCACACGATATGGATATTAGTAAAAATATATGTCATTTCCGATACCTCCACGATTGATATCTGTCTACGAAAGTATTGTTAAACGTTTGTTTACTTATTTTACCAACAAAACAATAACCACAGTTACTCCATTAAATTTTATTTACTTAAATTGTAAACATTTTCAACTTGAAAATAAAGGGCTGGCTAAGAACAAATTACTTAAAAATATCTTAAAAACAACAAATAAAATTACACTTGGATTTGTTCAGACCCATACACACCGCTCGTTGCGGCTCTGTAAATACGCAGTTCCGTACAAATCCGAGGGTGCTATAGACTAAACCTGTCTAACATGCCTATTGAGCCAGGGCCACCGGTCACAACCACAAAATGCCGCTTCCGGCTTATTTCCTGTAGTTTCCCTACTTTGCAAGTGTCGACCATTGGGCACAAGAGTCTATCGCGTGCTTTAGCCACTTGTAGCCTTATCTAGTGGCGACATTTTTGGCTATCGCGTGTGGCCCGTGTTCGCTACACTATAGGCTTGAGGATCCCTCACTCACCCATCTGCACGAGCTCGGAGCGCTTGAGCGCGGCGTGCGTGCAGGTCATGGCGATGATCTTGGCCTCCTTCACCAGCAGGTACTTGGAGCGGTCCAGCCCCGAGCGCAGCAGCTCGAACGCGCGGAACTCCTCCAGCTCCTCGAATATGTGCTCTATGTATCTGCAATAGGGTGTGTTATTGAGTACCGCCGACACAAGGTCGACTTGGGAATTCATAATCTCTTTCTTTCTTGATTGACTACGATTATGGCTTGGAGTAACATTGTCGTCATCACAGGACTTGCGGTGGAGCGGATAGCTCTTTCTCCTAATGCGGAAGAGCGAATGGTTTCCATCCCCACTCAATATATTTGAGGTAATAAATAGCAACGCGATCCCATTAATTCAATTTTGAAAAGTATTATTAACAGTCAGCAAATTGGTACGCAAATTAAGCTAAATCGAAAGTACAGTCCCATTTAAGAAAAGACAATGAAAACAAAGCTATATAGATTTTTAAAACAATAAATAAACCCTTTTTAAACTTGATAATAAATCTGTACTTTATTGTCAGTAAGTATTGTCACTGAACCACAAATACACGTAAGAACTAAACTCTCTACAGTCATAGAATAGCCTACTAATAGACAGACAACGTACCTGTAACAGCTCTTAGCGATCTCCATATCCTCGTCGTAGGACTTGCCCGGGAACAGCGGCTTGGGCGCGTCCTCGAAGAACTCGTGGAACGGGAACTCCTTGCTGATCATCTCCACCGCCTTCGACTGAGGATACGGAACGAAGTTAATGCGGGTGTCATGTGTGAATGATGTAATGTGTTATTAGTATACACCGTGAAATTTTAGTGGTTGTTTTCCCGCAGTAAAATGATTCTATCTTAGTAGTACAATAGATGTGTGCAGTTCTTTTTTGGTAAAATCAATAAATGCTGGTTTTACGAAAGGTTTAACCGTAACTCGAAAACACGTTCGAACCATATTATTACTTAGGGCGTAGAGCTTCTTTAGCTTTAAGCATCGATTTCATGCGTCAAGCAGTACCTGACTACGTCAAATCTTAAAAAATAACGATAGCATCCCTCGTTTTCGAGTTGGAAAATTATTATTTTGAAAATTCGAAAAGAACAAATTTTTTTCATGGAATAATTTGCATGGTTCGATAGTATTACTAAAGGCAAGTCGTTCTGCCACGGGAAAACAACCACTCAAATTTCACGGTGTATATTGGTAAGTGTATTGTATTATTGGTATTGGTTATGCATATGCGGTTAAGATATTAACACAAGTAACCAGCCGCCTTATGCGCTTTGGTCATTACGAAGTTTTATATATCATAAATGATATTCAATTCATACAAGTGCTTGGGTATTAAATGAGAAACATTTTAACATTTTGAAAGTGTATTGTATAAGTGTACCATTGTTTATGTAATTTTTAAGTACTGTCTAATGAAATTTTCTCTGGTTGTCCAATAAATAAATAAAACATGTGACCACTTTAATCCAGTCCGCAGGTATTTTTGCTCTGCAAAAGGTGGAGTAGAAAAGGTTTAAGCATCCTATTGCTTGGGTATGGCTGCCTAATTAGAATCCAAGTTTTCGACCTCGGGGGGCGCATGCGCGAGCCGCCCTCTTGAATTAAAGGTGCCGAAATTCGTTTTTTTCTAAATAACGTCTAAACAGTTAACTTTACGACTAAAGTGTCTATGAAAGGCATAAAGAAGACAAAATTACTTACATTTTCTTCATACATATTTATTCTGTAAGTCTTATAGGTAAAAACATAAAAGCAGTTGAAAAATAAAAAGTTACAAAAATCATCAATTTAATTAAAATTTTGGTTAAAAATTTTACTAATTATTTTTTAAACCTTTTTGATGGCCCAGGTAGGTGAATGTCGACATCTTCATTAATCTCGCTAGAATTTCTAGTTTCAATGTCGCTGTTTCTAAAAAATGGGTTTCCAGCAATGAAATTTCATCGTCATCGTTGTCCTCGTTATCTATCCGAATCTCTACCGCATTTCCGCAGGACTGACCACTACAGAACCCACATACAATAGAGCATTGTAATCCAGCTTTTCTGCAACTACATGCTCTACTGCATCCTTTTTTACAGTGGCAAGAAATTACTTTTAAAAGCGTTGGGGGTGCAGCTTTCTCAGTTGTTGTTATTGGACTGAGCCCATTGGTGTTATATCTCCAGCCCCAGTCTTCTGGGTTTTTTTTTTATCCCAGACCAAACACGTAGTAACAAATTCATACTAGATTTAAATAATTTTTCGTTTTTTTTTCCATCGCTTGTAAACTTTTACCTAT
Source organism: Maruca vitrata (assembly GCA_039566165.1). Taxonomy (NCBI): domain Eukaryota; kingdom Metazoa; phylum Arthropoda; class Insecta; order Lepidoptera; family Crambidae; genus Maruca; species Maruca vitrata. The sequence continues at coordinate 6,882,059 of CM076928.1, forward strand.
AAGACTTACAGAATAAATATGTATGAAGGAAATGTAAGTAATTTTGTCTTCTTTATGCTTTTCATAGACACTTTAGTCATAAAGTAAACTGTTTAGACGTTATTTAGAAAAAAACGAATTTCCGCACCTTTAATTCAAGCTGGCGGCTCGCGCATGCGCCCCCCGAGGTCGAAAACTTGGATTTCTATTAAACTGCCATACGTAAGCAATATAACGCCAAAACATTTTCTACTCCACCTTTTGCAGACCAGAAGCTTTTATATGTCCCCACAGACTGTACTACTTGGCAGTGACACAAATTTTACACCACAAAATACGGGTATTACTAATGACATGCATAGGCGCACTTGTATAGTGTAACAAATGTTGTTGAGTCTAAAGCGATTTGTCCTAGCTTGAAAGACATCCGAGGGCCGTCCGGCAGGGTTTTTTAAAAGTGTCCGGGGAAAACTTGGACAAGTTTTCTGTCACGACAGACTGCTTTTTTGTGGGTAAGATTTTTACAGTCGGCAATTGTTTTTCAAGGGAAGAAACCTTACGGGCGTTATGACCGGGATCTTGCCATTTCGGCTTTACCAGTTTAGACGATGGCAGCCCTTACGTAAGGCATTACCGTGCCGGCGAGCGCGGCGCGGCGCGGCGTCCCAGCGCGCGCGCACGTGGTACACGTGGAAGTGGTGCGCGAGCAGCTCCATGCGCTTGTACGTAAGGCATTACCGTGCCGGCGAGCGCGGCGCGGCGCGGCGTCCCAGCGCGCGCGCACGTGGTACACGTGGAAGTGGTGCGCGAGCAGCTCCATGCGCTTGTACGTAAGGCATTACCGTGCCGGCGAGCGCGGCGCGGAAGGCGTCCCAGCGCGCGCGCACGTGGTACACGTGGAAGTGGTGCGCGAGCAGCTCCATGCGCTTGTACGTAAGGCATTACCGTGCCGGCGAGCGCGGCGCGGAAGGCGTCCCAGCGCGCGCGCACGTGGTACACGTGGAAGTGGTGCGCGAGCAGCTCCATGCGCTTGTACGTAAGGCATTACCGTGCCGGCGAGCGCGGCGCGGCGCGGCGTCCCAGCGCGCGCGCACGTGGTACACGTGGAAGTGGTGCGCGAGCAGCTCCATGCGCTTGTACGTAAGGCATTACCGTGCCGGCGAGCGCGGCGCGGAAGGCGTCCCAGCGCGCGCGCACGTGGTACACGTGGAAGTGGTGCGCGAGCAGCTCCATGCGCTTGTACGTAAGGCATTACCGTGCCGGCGAGCGCGGCGCGGAAGGCGTCCCAGCGCGCGCGCACGTGGTACACGTGGAAGTGGTGCGCGAGCAGCTCCATGCGCTTGTACGTAAGGCATTACCGTGCCGGCGAGCGCGGCGCGGAAGGCGTCCCAGCGCGCGCACGTGGTACACGTGGAAGTGGTGCGCGAGCAGCTCCATGCGCTTGTACGTAAGGCATTACCGTGCCGGCGAGCGCGGCGCGGCGCGGCGTCCCAGCGCGCGCGCACGTGGTACACGTGGAAGTGGTGCGCGAGCAGCTCCATGCGCTTGTACGTAAGGCATTACCGTGCCGGCGAGCGCGGCGCGGAAGGCGTCCCAGCGCGCGCGCACGTGGTACACGTGGAAGTGGTGCGCGAGCAGCTCCATGCGCTTGTACGTAAGGCATTACCGTGCCGGCGAGCGCGGCGCGGCGCGGCGTCCCAGCGCGCGCGCACGTGGTACACGTGGAAGTGGTGCGCGAGCAGCTCCATGCGCTTGTACGTAAGGCATTACCGTGCCGGCGAGCGCGGCGCGGCGCGGCGTCCCAGCGCGCGCGCACGTGGTACACGTGGAAGTGGTGCGCGAGCAGCTCCATGCGCTTGTACGTAAGGCATTACCGTGCCGGCGAGCGCGGCGCGGCGCGGCGTCCCAGCGCGCGCGCACGTGGTACACGTGGAAGTGGTGCGCGAGCAGCTCCATGCGCTTGTACGTAAGGCATTACCGTGCCGGCGAGCGCGGCGCGGCGCGGCGTCCCAGCGCGCGCGCACGTGGTACACGTGGAAGTGGTGCGCGAGCAGCTCCATGCGCTTGTACGTAAGGCATTACCGTGCCGGCGAGCGCGGCGCGGCGCGGCGTCCCAGCGCGCGCGCACGTGGTACACGTGGAAGTGGTGCGCGAGCAGCTCCATGCGCTTGTACGTAAGGCATTACCGTGCCGGCGAGCGCGGCGCGGCGCGGCGTCCCAGCGCGCGCGCACGTGGTACACGTGGAAGTGGTGCGCGAGCAGCTCCATGCGCTTGTACGTAAGGCATTACCGTGCCGGCGAGCGCGGCGCGGCGCGGCGTCCCAGCGCGCGCGCACGTGGTACACGTGGAAGTGGTGCGCGAGCAGCTCCATGCGCTTGTACGTAAGGCATTACCGTGCCGGCGAGCGCGGCGCGGAAGGCGTCCCAGCGCGCGCGCACGTGGTACACGTGGAAGTGGTGCGCGAGCAGCTCCATGCGCTTGTACGTAAGGCATTACCGTGCCGGCGAGCGCGGCGCGGCGCGGCGTCCCAGCGCGCGCGCACGTGGTACACGTGGAAGTGGTGCGCGAGCAGCTCCATGCGCTTGTACGTAAGGCATTACCGTGCCGGCGAGCGCGGCGCGGAAGGCGTCCCAGCGCGCGCACGTGGTACACGTGGAAGTGGTGCGCGAGCAGCTCCATGCGCTTGTACGTAAGGCATTACCGTGCCGGCGAGCGCGGCGCGGCGCGGCGTCCCAGCGCGCGCGCACGTGGTACACGTGGAAGTGGTGCGCGAGCAGCTCCATGCGCTTGTACGTAAGGCATTACCGTGCCGGCGAGCGCGGCGCGGAAGGCGTCCCAGCGCGCGCGCACGTGGTACACGTGGAAGTGGTGCGCGAGCAGCTCCATGCGCTTGTACGTAAGGCATTACCGTGCCGGCGAGCGCGGCGCGGCGCGGCGTCCCAGCGCGCGCGCACGTGGTACACGTGGAAGTGGTGCGCGAGCAGCTCCATGCGCTTGTACGTAAGGCATTACCGTGCCGGCGAGCGCGGCGCGGCGCGGCGTCCCAGCGCGCGCGCACGTGGTACACGTGGAAGTGGTGCGCGAGCAGCTCCATGCGCTTGTACGTAAGGCATTACCGTGCCGGCGAGCGCGGCGCGGAAGGCGTCCCAGCGCGCGCGCACGTGGTACACGTGGAAGTGGTGCGCGAGCAGCTCCATGCGCTTGTACGTAAGGCATTACCGTGCCGGCGAGCGCGGCGCGGAAGGCGTCCCAGCGCGCGCGCACGTGGTACACGTGGAAGTGGTGCGCGAGCAGCTCCATGCGCTTGTACGTAAGGCATTACCGTGCCGGCGAGCGCGGCGCGGCGCGGCGTCCCAGCGCGCGCGCACGTGGTACACGTGGAAGTGGTGCGCGAGCAGCTCCATGCGCTTGTACGTAAGGCATTACCGTGCCGGCGAGCGCGGCGCGGAAGGCGTCCCAGCGCGCGCGCACGTGGTACACGTGGAAGTGGTGCGCGAGCAGCTCCATGCGCTTGTACGTAAGGCATTACCGTGCCGGCGAGCGCGGCGCGGCGCGGCGTCCCAGCGCGCGCGCACGTGGTACACGTGGAAGTGGTGCGCGAGCAGCTCCATGCGCTTGTACGTAAGGCATTACCGTGCCGGCGAGCGCGGCGCGGAAGGCGTCCCAGCGCGCGCGCACGTGGTACACGTGGAAGTGGTGCGCGAGCAGCTCCATGCGCTTGTACGTAAGGCATTACCGTGCCGGCGAGCGCGGCGCGGAAGGCGTCCCAGCGCGCGCGCACGTGGTACACGTGGAAGTGGTGCGCGAGCAGCTCCATGCGCTTGTACGTAAGGCATTACCGTGCCGGCGAGCGCGGCGCGGCGCGGCGTCCCAGCGCGCGCGCACGTGGTACACGTGGAAGTGGTGCGCGAGCAGCTCCATGCGCTTGTACGTAAGGCATTACCGTGCCGGCGAGCGCGGCGCGGAAGGCGTCCCAGCGCGCGCGCACGTGGTACACGTGGAAGTGGTGCGCGAGCAGCTCCATGCGCTTGTACGTAAGGCATTACCGTGCCGGCGAGCGCGGCGCGGAAGGCGTCCCAGCGCGCGCGCACGTGGTACACGTGGAAGTGGTGCGCGAGCAGCTCCATGCGCTTGTACGTAAGGCATTACCGTGCCGGCGAGCGCGGCGCGGAAGGCGTCCCAGCGCGCGCGCACGTGGTACACGTGGAAGTGGTGCGCGAGCAGCTCCATGCGCTTGTACGTAAGGCATTACCGTGCCGGCGAGCGCGGCGCGGAAGGCGTCCCAGCGCGCGCGCACGTGGTACACGTGGAAGTGGTGCGCGAGCTCGCACGAGCCGCCCGCGTCCGCGCCGGCGCCCAGCGCGCGCGCCAGCCGCTCCACCAGCGACAGCAGCTCCATGCGCTTGGCCAGCACGTAGTTCACGCGACCGTATCTGAGTAGGAGGAAAAAAAGTGCATCATTCAGTATATCGTCTAGTATTGGTAGAATTATAATATACACCGTGAAATTTTAGTGGTTGTTTTCCCGTGGCAGAACGATTTGCCTTACTTTCGAATCATGCAAATAATTCCTTTATAAATTTTTTGAAAAAAAATGTTTATTTTCAAAATAATAATTTTCCAACTCGAAAACGAGAGAAGCTATCGTTCTTTTATAAGATGTGACGTAATAAGGTACTGCTTTTCGCATGAAATCGATGCTTAAAGCTGAAGAAGCTCGACACCCTAAGTCATAAAGCGGTTCGAATGTGCTTTTGAGTTTCGGTTCAACCTATCGTAAAACCGGCATTTATTGATTTTAACAAAAAGAACTGCACAAATCCATTGTACTACTAAGATAGAATCATTTTGCTGCGGGAAAACAACCACTAAAATTTCACGGTGTATGTGTGACACATATATCATTCTAGCAATACATAGCAGAATTATACATGTGTAAACACATATATAATTCTGCTTTACGTGTATATGTAATTGATAATGAATAACTGATATAAATGATGAATAACTCCTCCTAAACAGATGACCAATTTAAATGATTTTTTCTGTATGCGTTTGAGTGGCGCCCTGGATAGTTTAGATTCACAATTCAGCCCGGGAGCTGGCGCCGAATGCTTGAAAAAGTTTTTATGTATAATATACTCGAAGCAAAGCGAGGGCGCGTCTCTAGTAGTCACATAAATCAACATCAACATAACATCATCGATATACATGTCCATATTTCTTTTCTATTAGTCATCACAGAAAGTGTGGTTACTGATCTGATCAACATCGAAAATTATGTTACAAACATCAACTCTGTCAAATCATTAAACATTTCAGTTGAAGTATTATGTAAGTTAATATTAAAAAGCATCAACAGAAATCACAGTAGGCAGTATTTACCCGAGTAGGTACATAGATTTACAAAATATCTTCGTATCACCCCATGTCTTGGTGAAAAAAGGTATCTAGACGTGAAATGTGACAATCACTACAATTGATTACCTGGAGAAATCCTTATCAGTCTGCAGCGCTTCCTCGCCATGACCAAGACGGAGCAGATGCCGCTCGTCCACATCCAGCTCGGCGACCTTCTCGAACAGCTGGTTGAGAGCCTGGTTACTATGCGTTACCACCAGGGTGCGCTGCGACGGGAAGTTGTGGTACAGGTTCGATATTATCTGCACAGCCACGTCGGTTTTGCCTGAATACAAATGTTTGCATTAGTTCTTTTTATTCAGTTTACTTTATTTAAAGATATTAATTTCTATTTATTTTATTTATTTATTTTATCGTAAAGTCAACTCGTCAGGTGAAACATTTTGGATCCTCTACCGTCCTTGGGATGACCCAAGAACGGACGTAGTAATTAAAGCTTATGCAATCACGTATATAAGCTTTGATATAGAACTGACAGTGTTATCAGCCTAACGTGCAGGGTTTCATTCAATAGACTGAATTTTCTTGCAGGTCGAGAAAAGAGGGGCTATAATGGAAAAACGTAATACATAGTAGAAGCCATTTGAGTCTTTTATTAGCTCTCTGTCTTCTTTCTTTCTTTCTCGTATTAAAGGAAAATAATAGAAAGTAGTTAATTAGGAACAGTTCATCAGACGTGACACTTTAGTCTTCTACCATGCTTATGTGTCGTGGGTTAATAATGGCGTTAATATTGAATTGTCAGTGTTTAGCCTTAAGAGAGCCAGAGATTGCTTCCAGGTCAACAATAAGAGTCTTGATAAAAAACAGGGGTTAACAAAGTGTTCTTAAAGCCATTCACGTTTAAGTTTTATTATAAGGCTCGGAACGCTAAAATTGTTTAAGGAAAGCAAATGGAGCCAAATAACAGGCTGGTCAATGTAGTTTACACTTTCGACATAATCATCTTACTTAATACACTAGTAATAATCATGAAGCTTAAAGTACTTCCTTATACCTGTATGTACATTGTACATACGTACTTACAAAAGCTTGCGTCTGCTATCATCATTAATATGCAAGTATTATTTGTATAATATAGGTATTTAGTATGGCGCCACTCAGACATTCAGAATTTACTTAACGTTACATTACCATTGACATGATGCCAATTTAAGTGATCTCATAGTGTGCATTAATGATACCGATCGGCGCGGCGTCTTAGAACTAAACAATTCTCATTGAATTTGTAAAATGCATTATTAATTTCGCATTCGATTGATATATTATTCGACAGCGGATTCCGAGACATTAGTTTTGCCAATACAAATTATACGAATACTTACTATACTACTTAGTATAGGAATACAAATAAAGCGTTAATAAATATTTATTAGAACTATGTAATGGTTGTTTTCAACGTAAATGTAAATGTGAGCCATTGAAAAATCATGACCGAAACGTACCATGGAATAATAGACGCAAATATAACTAAGGTATAAAAAATGATGACTTATTGCCTATGTCTTAAAATTTTTTTGATCTGTACTGAATTATCTTATCTAAACTAAGCTTCCACAGGGCAACTACACCCTGTACGATGTTGTACGGTGGACGTTTTGTAGTCATACAACAAATAGTTTTCCAGAGGTCATTCTTACAAATACTACTGAATCCGTTCGATGCGATGCGTCCGATACAATAGCCACCTATAAAGGCTTAGCTTTAAGAATACCAAAACAAACACAAAATTGCAAAGAAACAGATAGGAATCGAACCTGTTCCCGGTGGCCCCACGACGAGCGTCAGGCCCGGCTGCATTCCCGAGCGGATCGCCTCCACCTGGGTCGGCGTGAACAGAATGTTGTTCCTAGAAAAGGACACACGTATAAGATACAATTGTTAATGGTCCTTCTGAGTTCGTGGCTAAGTCTCAAGAAGATAAGGCTACTGTGCTAAATATGAATTTATTTATAAAGCATAGTAGACTGAGCGAATTATATTATACTAGTAACTCGCACCGTTTCGGGTATATTTTACATAAAAATCTTCCTCTTAAATCCCTCTATCTATTAAAAAATCGCATCAAAATCCGTTATGTAGTTTTAAAGATTTAAGCATACATACATAGGGACAGACAGATGCGGGAAGCGTCTTTGCTTTATATGTATAATGTAGTGATGGCGAAGCGAAGATATTATTATTCAAAATAGAAAAAAAAATTTGGTGTGGGTTAAAATTTACCGATTTTTTTTATTAGTTTTGTAATACAAAACTACTACTAAATTTTAATTTATTTATTAGCGTTTCTTGAAGAATAAAATGCCTACATTTAGGCTGACGCGTTACGCGGGGTAGGGGTTCATACAAACTTTGCGGTCGCGAGGCCTTTTGTATGAAACCGGGCCCACGACTTTGTAACGGAGCGCTGGCTCATAAAGATACTATTTTGTTTGAACTAACAGCATCCGATTTAAAACACACCTTGAAACAAAATGTTTAAATGTTGCAAAATCCTATTAGTAGAACTTCCTGGATGATGGATTGATGGAAACATTCGGGTTTGTTTACACAAACCTGCTAGTTTCCCTCCGAAAGAGTAAGTGTGAACATTCTTGATGGACATAAATAATCTGCTCGTATGCCGATAGCATTCAGTTTCTATGTTTTATTCAAAGCAAGACCCCAAGGCTACTTTAAACCTATATTTGACTTGCCAAATTTATATCTCTGATCTTATTTTATTTGCTGTGAGTTTTAATGTGGTGGGTGGAGTACCTACCGTATATCGATAGATTATTTTGTTTAACATTGTGAGGTCAAGCTTTAGCTAAATTTACAATTGAAAATGTTTTCACAAAAATATTTAAAGTGTTGTAGGGAAAAATAGTAATCCTTAACCACTTATTTTCTTAGTTAAAGGTGTTTTAACGATGTATGCATATTATTAAGGATTTATTAAATAATATTAATATTTATCTTATTGCAGGGCCCGTGAACGGTTTACCCATTGGAATATTTTACTCCTACCTCTAAACTCTTATCTCCTAATGGTTAGTTGTAAGATTGCAACTATGCATCTAATTTAGAAGTATCATTTATAGTATTTATACTTCTAACTTAAGAAGCCTAGCATAGTTGTCTTTAGGGTTCGTTTCAGACACAAAATAAGTTTATAGCAAGACATAGACATTACTTACTTTTTAGGCTCGTTGTAAAGGTACGGGCCCCTCTTGGGCTGCACGTGCGGCTCCACGGTGATGACCTTCTTTTCCTCGTCCTCTTCCATCGCCCTGTCACCAAGTTCCTGCTTCCGAACTACATTTTCGAAAGTTAACCTGAACAAAAATATATGCAGTTGGAGGGGACTTTGGGATATAAACTGGAACAGGTGAGTATAGTACCTATACTCACCTGTTCATGTTTTGAACCATTCACGTATATACACGTGTAAAACAGTTTTAATATAAGTTTCAAATTTAAATAGTCTTAATATAAGAAGGTACACAACAGTATGGGGATACCAGTCACAACTATCTGTCCGGTGGTGGGTGAACGGTATACGGGTAAGCGACTCCGGCTCCTCGAGCTACTATCGACTCAGTCCAAATCATCCGAGGCGATAGTATCCTTGTTCCCCTTTTCCTTCCCCCGTCATATATCCTTGCTACTCGTGGTAACGCAATGACCTTGTTAAAACAATGCACAAGGAAAAAGGCGTGATTTTATGAATGTAGGTATGTATGTTATGAATATCAATGTTTTTTTTATAATGTTAATGTAAATCTAAAATTTTATAAAAATCGCATTCATGATGGGTCAATTTCTTTTTTCAGCAATGCCGTTCTGACTAGGCGAATTATCTGTGGCGACTCTTCTCCTCCAAATCATAGCCATTTATTTATTTATTCATAGATAGATGCTAAATAAAACAGTTTTATGCCATTGCGCTCTTGCGGTGTAGTTTTTATTCGGATACTCAAACGTGTTAAACGCCTAAATGTAAACAACATACGGTTAAGCAACATACACTTTTGCAGAATTTCACCTGAATCAATACTAAATAATGGTAATTATTACATAAGAGAAATATAGTGCAAAAGTACTTATTTTTAGTTTTATTACACATTTATTGAAAAATATTTCAGACTTATAAAAAGTATAGACTTCGCGTTATTTATTCAAACATCAGTTCGGAAAACAAGTTTTACGATTCATATTATCGTAAGAGCTATAAAATCGACTACCATTTCAAATTCTTAGAATGGAAATAAATCTATGAAAATAGTTCAAACGATCGGTAACGCATTTAGGACTATAATTTGGTTTTGGAGGTAAGGTAAAATCTGAATGGCCTCATATACAGAACAGATGGACACATAGGTACCAAGTTTGATATATAAAAATAACTAGCTTTCCGCCAGCAACTTCGTCCGCGTAGAGACGTTTAACGGGTAAAACATTACTTCCTTATCGCTATAAGTCGGTTAAAAAGAAGCCTGTAACTTTTTCTAGGCTCTGGAGTCTGGACTATATCTGTACCAAATTTCATTTAAATCGGTCCAGTACTCTATGCGTGAAAGCGTAACAGACAGACAGACAAAGTTACTTTCGGATTTATAATATTAGTAAGGATCTTATATAATCTTCATGTTGAACTTATCAAGAAGTGACAAGGATTTAGGGCATATAAATAATGATACGCGATTTTAAGATATTGATGATGATGAAAATACCTTGACATTTTTACTTTTAAAACTTCGTAAACTTTGTACCTAATTGCAATCACTAGATAGAGATACACTTAATAAAAGATTTTATAACTTCCCAAGCCTACTCAAAAATCTTTCTGTTTGAATGAAAATTGTGCAAGACGGCTCCGTTAAAATGCGCATAATGAACCCGAATATATCAAGGCCATGAAGCCTAAGCGTTGATGTATGCTTATGTAACTAAACTATCAGGTCATTGCATATCAAAAAGTAAAATTTTACAATCAGCAAACTATGAGTCAGAATACTCCAAACGTATATTATAACAAACGTTTGACTATAAGAGGAAATGACGTATATTAACTCGAGACTTAAGGAGAATTTATATGGTTATTTGCTCAAGAATGTTGTTCTTCCTAAAACTGTTTTACCGTGACCAAATTTGTATTTCCTTTACGGAAATAGTGGTAATGAATCTAGCTAGACAAATGCTTACATGTAACGTCATTATTACCTAACTCATTATTGTTTTTTTTACATCATTATTTACTACCATCAGCTAGCTAGATTAACACAAATCAAAACTATAATAATTAAATTAAGATGTTACATTATAACTTTTTAAATTTTGTATAGGTACTTAAATAACTCATAACAAACGAGGAACTGTTGGGCCAAGTATATTAAACCGATACAGACCATCAATAAGCTAGGAGTATCTTTAAACATGTGGCAGGGGGAGGCCTCTAAGTAGGATAATAGAATAATAATTATACAAGTATGTAGCCTAGCTTTAAGGTGCACACTTTTTATGCTCAAATCAAGCAATCAACAGTATCTTTGAAGACTCAACTTTTTTGGTAATTACGTAACTCTTTTTCTTTAAATGCAATTACATGACGCAATAAGGAAATACCGAAACAATTACCATTTTTTATACCTCGGATGACAGTGAATCTCATGTCGAATTTCAAATTAGAAGGCCTTAAAAGGATCATCCTTCTTTATCTGGAACGTGCGACCATAGGACGTACTCTACTAAGTGTAATTGCAGGCCATATATGACCTTAAAGCCTTAAACACTTGCGCTCCAAAAGCGTCCACACATATCTGTATAATTGCAGTTATACATTCCCGTTGCAATAGGTGACATAGTCCTGCAGAAAATTGTGACTATTGCCTATTTTTTTTTCAAAATGGTATAAGTTCAGTCCAACTAAAATAACGACGACGACGACGAAGCTGTATGAATAAATAAATAATAATTCAATAAATATATAAATAAAACGGCGATTGACATTTTGGATTCCTTAATTTAAAAAAAAATGTTTTAAGACAATAGTTTCATTCTTAAGACGTCACATGAAGTGTACCTGAGTCTATTGTGTGTTTATAGTGTAACAACAGCCTATTTCGATCAACCATATATATTTGACGTACTAACAGTGATTTGTGCACTATTGAAGGGGGAATTTATATGACTAGTCACATAAGCTACGAACGTAACACATACGTAACGCCGATACTGTATCGCACCAACTTTTTGTCCATTGTCTGTCTGCTATTCATAACTTTTTACATTATATACCATTCAATTCATTGCGGCTTGATTGAAACTATATTTATTTATCGGTATCATTTAACAGACAAATAGCAGGATACCACGAAGTTTGTATAGTTCCACAACCGCACCTATTACTGAAATTGGCATTTTAATTCAAAACAACAAATCATCGATATACATATACCAAGGAATATCGACGAATAGTAATAGTAATCGATGTCCACTATTTTTGTTAGGCGCTTGTGATTTGATTAGTCAAATCGCACAACCATATCATAAGATGGAAGCATTTCGTGGCACACAATATTTGAGCTTGCTGGCATAAGAGAAAAGGGCACCAAAATGCCAATATTCCACCGTATAAATGCGATAATAAATATTATGTTTCCCTTTTTGGTGTGCTAAACTAGACTTTCTTTCATAAAAACAAATAATGATACCGGTGTGTACCAAACTGGATTGTACTGAACTGGACGAATTTCGACACGTCACCACTCAATTCATTCATACGTACCTAAACGGGCGGACGAGCTTCCTCGGGTCGTCGGTCTGCACCTTGATCTGGTAGCCGGGGAACGAGCTGCGCAAGTGGTCCATGTCCAAGAACGTGTCGTTGAAGTCCAGGGTCGGGATCTCATTTGGCATCCTGCATGGGAAGCGGTGTTTATTAGAAGAAAAGATTCGAGACACATTAGTATGTGTCTCGAATTCGTTATTGTCATAAAAGAACATATAAATGGTCGAAAATCTCCTCCTTTTTGAAGTCGGTTAAAAATACTAAGAGCGGCAGAATGTGATTTACTAAGTTTCCGATTTCATTATAAAGATCAAATCATATAATGTATTCTATATGAAATGCAATAAATTATGTGACTCAATCAATGTGTATCAACGCGATATCTTTCGTTACCAAAACGTTAGTTTTGAAAATGTCAAGGCCATTTGTTTCGTCCTAACCAAATTGCCGAACAAATGAGTTTTCTAGAAAATCCAGATAAAGCCAATTCTCAAAATTAGGGTATGAGCTTAAACACTTAAAAGTGTATAAGAACTTGATCATGACTAAGTAAATAGGTAGGAACATTGTACTGAGATATCAGTGCAGTCCTTGTTTACAATATCATGGCCCGGTTCCAGCCTGAGCACCTCATAATGCATGGTCTATCATTCAACATTCTATAAATGATAACCTGCGTACACAACCCATCACTATCAACACTACACAAATATTGCACCATATCAATGCAAGGGTTTATCAGAAAAATGCAGAATAAAATGACTACTCAAATTTTAAAAGCATTATTCATCCAGTTGTTTAAGATCATTGTTCAAAAATGCGTTCCTGGTATAACGAGTCCCGGAAACAAAGTGAGTTATATTGACATAGTGTAAGATTTATAGTAACAGAGCCCACGACCAAAACCATGTCTCATAGCAATACGGCAAAAACCCTATAAAATCTTTAGATTGTATGATTCTGAACCCGACTAGGTATATAGTAACGGTCGAAAGTGTAGCAACTGCGTGGGAGGCCATTTCTGCTGTGTCAAAAAAAAAAAAGCAGTCGGTATTATAGCAATACGTCTGATAGTGATAATGTACATAGATTTTATAATTGTATTACGAAAAAGTTTGTTTTCAGACATTTTGTGCGTAGCACATAGCCTGAGCGCATTTTTGAAAATGTCAACAAATTTAGCCAACCTGTATCATAGCAATACGGATAATTTTTTTTTTAACTTTTCGTTTTGCTGCCTTCATTACCAAAAACCTGTTTTCAGACACTTTAAGTGTAGCATATGGAGTATATGCTAAAACGAAAATAACAAGTGTGCTTTAAATAAAACCAAAACTATCAAATCAATCAGTATTTAATTTCAACAGCCTCATCGCTTGTTACGCCCCTGCCCCTTTCTTACTATTATTCATTGGTTTCATTCAAGATACCTCAATACGATTCTTAAATGATATCTGAGTATCGAAAAGTTGTCTGATAGAAAAGATGCTACACTTAATTTGTCTGATATAAATTTTTTGCACATGTGGACAACTTATTCTATCATGTCTAGCAATTTTCAGACATATTGCTATGATACCGATCGGTAAAATTTGTTAACATTTTCAAAACGGTCTCAAAATTTTATGCGTCCACATTTCCGTCTGAAAATTGTTTTGTTCGCATCAAATAACCAAAATTTACTAATAAAAAAGATTTTCAGACGTATTGCTATGAGACATTTTTTTTGTCTCATTTTTTAATCTTTTTAAGTGATTTTACGGGTTTGCGCTACACCACTAACGTCTGAAAAATATGTTTCCGGTATCTCAGAATCATCATTTAACTACAGTCTGCAAATCAGACATATTGCTATGATGCAGTTCGGTAAAATTCTTTGACAATTTTGAAAATTCGGTCAGATCAAACGCTACGCGGAAAATGTCTGATATTGGTATTTTCGAGTTCAGAATAATCTTATCTATCGATTTGATGCGGTTTTGGCCGTATTGCTATGAGACAAAAATTTTGGTCGTGGGCTCTGTTACTATTAAGCGTATTGCATTCCATTTCATTTGATACAATCATTATGAGACTTAATTAGGTACAGTAGCAAAAAAAGCTTAGCTTCTTATTGTTCGACGTTTCGAATAGACTGCTAGAGGACTACATTACACTTTTTAGTGGGCATTTTGAAATATTCTTTCAAACTCGTAATACGCGATTTACGCCGGCCCCACTTAGCGTGGTACAAGGGCAGGGGAATGATGATGATGCTCTCATACTCATAAATGTCAGACATCAGGCCATGGATCAGATCCTATGATAAGTACTTGTATAATGGGATTCAAATTCGATAGTGGAATTTACAAATAGATATACTTAAATATATAAATGACACACCGGGGAAAACACCGAGGTCACCGAGATCTGTCACACAAATAAATATCAGGTGTGGGAATCGAACCCACGACTCTTGACTCTTTTAGCAACTCGACTACAGCTACAGCTTCGTTGGTCTATTGGTGGCAAGCGCTGCGTAAGTACCGAGAGGTCTCCGGTTCGAGTTCGGGGTCGGGCAAAATTTTTGTCAGTTTTTCTGTGAAGAAATAACTCAGCCTGGAGTAAGGAAGTTGACGGTTGGACGCCCGTGCCTCGGAAAGTACGTTAAGCCGGTGGTTCTGCGCCCGATCTCTCGTCGGTCATGTCGGATTCCCTTGAATAGAGAGTGTACTTGTGTTTGCGCGTACACTTGTGCACTATAATATGTCCTGCGCACTGGGCTGATCTCAATTGAGATCAGCCAGTGCGCCATGGCTGAAATCGGTCGGACGCCTTATATAGCTACAGCACGTACCTGGTGTAGTGCGCCTGTCCCGGGTCCCCGTACCCGAGCACGATGTCGTGCAGCCACTCGGGCACCACGCACTCGGTGTTCATCAGCTCGCGGATCGTCTCCAGCACCGCCTTGAAGTTGTTCTCCTTGGGCTTGCGCCGCATCACTATGTTGAACGTTTCGTATACGTCCTACCGGGAAAAATATGATTTGACAATGACTTTTGCAAGAAATTGAAGAGAAGGTGAAAATTTACCCGCCATGCTTATATTAATGTGTGTACAGACAAATGTATATGCTGGAGTGTATTTGTACTGAGGGTAGTAGCAGATAAGTTTACGTTTAGGCATCTGGGACCTACGTGGCAATCGCCATCTCGATTGTTGTCCAGCATTATGTTTATAGATAAATAAATCTCATTTCATCACAAACATCATTTTGATTAAAACCCAGTTTTATTCCTGTACAATATATTTTACAATATCCGTACATGCGCGTAATCATTTTGTCGCTCAAGGCTTATAAATGGTGAGATTTATCAACATTTATAAAACGATCTTGCTCATAGCCAATAGCGGCTATGACATACCTGAACTATGAAACGAAGGTCAACTTCCACACCTTAAGGCATCATAATAATAGATCACTAAACAATTCCAGTATAACAATGCAAGCTTACTGTGTCATTAAGGATTTCACGGCATCATTTCTAAGTATAGTCCTCGACCTAAGCAATCTAGAGAATTTTTTAAAGTACTATAATGTTAAAGTACAGGGCTTTTAATCCTGAGTATTTATTTATTTTACTGAGCTATATGATGTTTATACACATCCGCAGATATAACGTAGCGTTTGAGGGTATAACCGTTCATTGTTTTGGAAACTATTTCTGATAGTCTTATAACGAATCATACTCATCTCATAACAATACACAAATAACTATATAAGGTAAGGAAATATAAGGTCCTGTCTATATCCAGACAAGAACCTATAACCATTCTTTTTCCGAGAAAGATTGTATCCACGATAAGTTTAGTTGATTTAGTAAGATATAACTCGAATTGAGAATCCATTCAGTATTATTGGCCTTCTCAATATTAATGTATTCGATTGATTAACATCTTGTAGTTAACACTTAACAATAGTAGGCACATGACGTAATATAAACCCGTATCCAACATCGTGGTATAAATTCGATAGGGTCATCTTTTAAATAGATACGATTTTAACGTTTTAAAGACACATAAAAATTCCATAGCGAAAATGTCATTACTATCTTTATGTATGGACATACGTATGTTATGGCCATAATTGTTATAACAACCATACCTATCATAATTCTATAGCAAGGCGGTGTAAAATTTGTTTATAAGTTAAATGAATGAAATAGGTAATACAAGCAAATATTGAGGTTAATAAACAACACTTGTTTATTAAAAAAATAGTCTTAAATGTATAGGTGAATACCTCCTCTTGGTATATCTATGGAATCACAAGAATAATCGTGAGTTCACATTTAGGTCACCTTGTGAGATCATAGTAGGTACGCGTAAAATCTAGTAAACGCCTTCTCTCTTGTAGATACGTGAAGAATAATATATTTATTAAATTTTGTGCACAAACATAGGCAAAATGAATAAATGCATGTATAAACATGCATAATAATTAATGGGGATGACATTTTGATATAATACTATACTATACTGTGCTGCATAAACGAGCAAGAAAAGATAAATGCACATTTCACAAAGTTCGCCACCTACATAAGACTTCTAATATTTTTATTCCCACGTATCATCGAAATAGCCACGATAGATCTAACTGCAAAGCACATATACATACGTAGCTGGTATAAGATAAGCGGATTAACTTGCGAACCGTGTACCTAGTCGTTGATTTTTGGTGGCGTATTAAACACCAACCAATGCATCTAAATTTTTCAATGAATTGTAAAAGAACGATGATGACCAAATAAAAGCATTCAAATGTTGTCAATATAAAAATATTTATATTATTGACAACGAAAAAAGGCAGTTAGAAGTACATCGCGTCAGCTATTAAAAAAAACTAGCTGTAAATATCATAATTCGACACATACCTCATTCCCTTTACTGGCGCGATCCAAATCCAACCGGTACTGGTTAGGGTCCAAGAGCAGGCGGAACGTTCTAGAGTCCCCGTCGAGCTCGGGCTTGGGCTCCGGGCCCTCCTCGATGACCCGCCCGGACGCGTCCAGCATGCCCTCCACTTCGCAGCCACGAACGTAGATGATGCCCGCTTGCTCCACCATACTCTTTCTGTAGTCGTATTTGGTACCTAAGGGATTATTATAAAATTTGAAATATACAATAATATTTATTTGGTACCTTTTGCACTCCGTTTAAAAAAAGTATTAGAATTCACGCCCAACTTTCAGAATAATGAGGTTATAAGTTTACCTTTATATACAACTTTATATATATGGTAGGTATATAAAGTTATTTAATATGTTAAAGGTAACTCTTTTTTAAAGAACTAGAACTAATAAGTCATCGTTTTGGTTTTTATTAGCGCAAACACTATACGTTTGAAATAAAACAATTTTTACGGCAGTTTTACCTTCGAAATTAGTTTTATTTCGTACTAGCTGTGCCCGCGACTCCGTTCGCGTACATTTCGATTTTTACAATTAGGTTTGTATGGGGGCCACGTCTTATCATAGCTGGAGCTAGAATTTAAATAGCCTATCCTGTGTCCCAGACTCATTTCGTTTTATATTGTTACGTAGGTCGCGCGCTATGATTTTACTAAATTGTAGATTAAATAAATATCTGGGAACGTTTCGAGCTCTTTACAGGGCTAGTGGTCACAGGAGTCAGGAGCCTTCACTCCTCATGGGAAGAGGAGAGGATTACTTATACGGCATAATACTCGTAAAATACACTTATAAAGGTTGTAAACCGTATTAGTATGACCACCTGCTAGAGTAATAGTATAATGTGACACGCAAAAACGATTTGATTTGTAAGTATTATTAAGATGCGATAAAAAAACATTTTTACGCATCGTTATTTGTATCGTTGCACCACTCTTGACACTTGGAAACTGCTACGAACTGGTACCTTATGAACCATTAACCTTCAAAACAGAGTCTGACGAAAACTGGTATCGAGATAATATGAGTCCTGCAAATAGACCTAGAGCTATGTAAAAGTGAGTATTTTTAGCCGATTATGACATCACAAAGATAAATCACGTGAAAGCGTTTGCCGCGTTTATTGCTCCACTAAAAATGCAGGAAAGAATAACAACGGTGGACTTTAGCTATGAATAATAGTTTCCTATCGCCTCACATCTGCGTGGAAACAGATTCGCTTCATTCCACAGATATCTAACTATTTGGTATACAGAGGAATGCATCCTATAATAAGACTAAAAGTAAGTAAAAGATTTAAAAAATCAAGTCGCTCTCGCGGGGTGGCGGGAGTAATCTCGCGCGTAGGTTGTGTAGTCCACCAACCCGCATTTGGCCAGTTTAGGGTAGACCCGTGCCCCAGTAGTGGGGACGTATATGGGCGGATTGAAGGCTATACGAGTATAAGTGTTCTGTAACTTGTGCATCCGTTTTTTTTTTTGACGCGGTGTGAATGCATTTCGCATGGCGCACCTTCACCAGGAGAGAGGGTTCTCTCCCGGTGGTGTATCGGACTCCCCGGCAACTGGCCAGAAGATGGTAAATGCCAGTCGCTGCTGAACGGAGTGCAATGCCCAGAGGGTCTACCGACTAAAACACCGCGGTGTACCTCCTCGCCTTGGCAGCGTCATGGTTCCTGGCATCGCCCAACTGCCACAACGCCACCGGATCATGGTTCCTGGCATAGCCTAACTACCACGACGACACCGGATCATGGTTCCTGGCATCGCCCAACTACCACAACGGCTCCGGATCATGGTTCCTGGCATAGCCTAACTACCACGACGCCACCGGCAACTTGTGTATCCTCACCTATCCCCTGCGTCGGCCTCACGGTGACGAGGAAGCAGACATCGTGCTTCCTCAAGCTCTCCCACTCGTGCTTGATCTCGTCGCGCACGCTGAGCGTGACGGACACGTCGGCGCGGACACGGGACGGCGCCTTCTCCCCGATGTTGGGCTTGGCCACTTCGACCACGGCGAAGCTCTTGACCGGGTGAGCCATGCGCGCCCAGCCGCCGAAATACACGCTGCCGTCTTCTGCTCGCCTGTACGAAGAACAAATGCATAATTAAAGAAGAAAAAACCTTAAGTATTTCAGAGCAATACAAAAGTACTTCACAAAAACAGACATTCGATAAAACATAATGACACTCAAAAGTAAGTATGATTGCCACCAAATAGACAAAAGAAGCATTTGATCAAGGTGGCAAGCGCCAAGTATAGACCGGCTCGGCGTTAAAATCTTAGGTTTGGAAAAGCCGGGTGGTGTTAACAGCAAGATTACAAACAAACCATGATTGTATGTTATTTAGTAACAAACAAATCGCAACACGATTTTTCTACATCTTGGACTGCCGCTTGCAAAATAGAAAATATTGTCTTATGTTACTATCATTCGAACTAGAAAATAGCTTATCATAGAATATCTAGAATGTGTGAAATTAAGACTATCAATAAGCAAAGCGTAAACACTACGCTATCCGAAATTTTGTTTCGCTAGGTTACTATTTAAACTCTAGGTTTGTATCATTACACTCAGTCAGATGATGTACTTGAGTAGTTTCAGTTAGTTTGCAAGATATAATAACTTACAATACAATACTAAATGAATATACAAACAAGTGTCATGGATGTGCATGCATTCGATTCATGTTAACATGTGAATGCATTGTATAAACAGCAAACCTAAATTACATATTACGATTATGTAAGGCCTAAATTCCATTGCCTACATTTGGTGATACAGCGTCATTGCTAGAAAATTACGAGTAATCATATAATAGTACTTAAGTACATAATATATAAGTAGGCTCACTTACCAAGGCGCCAACCGATACACAGCATCTTCGATGTCTTGTCGTATTTCATCTGAAACAGAATGAGTGTTCAAAGCACCAGTACGAGGTAGTTGAATTTAAATTTTATAAGTAATTTTCCTCAGTGTAACTAAGGCCCCTTAATGCTACTTTCACAAACGGAGGAAATAGCATCATCGAATTACCGAATTCTCCTTTAATTGGCGACAAAATGTGTAAGATTCGTCACAGTAAATTGGACTTTCGACATAAAAACAATGTAACATAATGAACATAATAAACCGCACTTGGTTCGTCATCTGACTCGATTTGGAGATGAATAGAAATGATTGTTCACGATAATTTGATACTTTGCAAAAACAGTGTAGGTAGGTGCTCTGAAATCGCATGAATTGTAAAATGTACCGGTATGAATTTTAGAGAGCTATAAATCAAGACGAGAACAATACTCCATTCATCGTAATGTGTGTAGGTGCGGTCCGCGAAGCTACTGGTATTACTTTCAGTGAATTGCATGCGAACCGAGAAATAATACTACAGTGCGAACGGTATTAGGTCATCTGTTACCGATCATCAGCAATATACATAAATATAGCTCTCTATATTATTGCAGAGTATAAATACCTATGGATGAAACCTATTTATAACATTTTTATGTCAATATCTAAATCTACCCATTTCCCGGTTAATACATACATATACATACGTCGATCGTTAATGTTATATCATCAAACTTAATACTACTACATCGGAATTTGCAATGTAAAAATGCTTCCTATTTATATCCGATGATTTAATTTACAGTACCGCTGAAGAAGTGTAGCGTAATCTTTTGAGCTATAAATAGACGAGGATCATCAACCTTTCCGGTCCAGATTGGCCTCAAGAGGCGGCGCGTGCGCAGACGATTAAGGCGCAGGAGTGCTTTAGGGTTCCGTACACAAAGGGGAAAAACGGAACCTTTTGATAATGGCGAGCATATTGGTTCTTCTATGTAAACAAGATTCATCGCTGCACGAGTATGAAAATACTTATATGGTAGAGATGTGAGTAAACGATGTGATTCAGATATGAGTCACATGGGGACCTCACTTGTATGACCATCTGCTATAGTTTTATTGTAACGTGAGACTTCGTTGGTAGTAAGTGCTATGTTGACATCGAGAGGTCCCGGGTCGATTCCGGGAACGGACCAAATTTAGTGTGAATTTTTCTGGTTCACAATAGGAAGCCCGGAGTCAGGAATTTGGCGAATGCATGCCTATTGCCTCTGAAAGCACGTTATGAGAGAGAGGGAAAAGAGAGTGCACTTGTGTACTATATGTACTGTGCAGCTGGCTGATCTCCATAAAGATCGGTCGCCATGGCCGAAATCACTTGGACACCTATATTATAAAGTTAAGCGCGACAAACGATTTAATTTTATGAGACCAAAGTAAACTTACAAGTACTTTCCAGCCGGAAGAGGTTGAAGTTCCTCAGCAGGTAATCGTGCAGCGTGAGGAACTGCAGGTTCAGCTTCGGCAACGCCAGGCAGTTCTCCCCGCTGTATATCTCAGTGGGGACCACGTTCTCATCCCATATCACGTCCTCCGTGGGGTATAAGGGCATGGAGTTCAGTTCTTCGAGCTGGGAGATGCGCCTTTCGTGGCGGGAGATCTGGACAGATGAATGGTGGTGTTACATTTATGAGATACTTATTATAGTTGATATGTCTTGAAAAGAAATTTACAGTAAATGAAAAAAAGAAAATAAAATTATTCTTGTTTTTATTAAAACATTTAAATGAAATTCGCAAGTGCGTAAAGATATGACGTGCCTTTCTTTAAATATGTGAAAGCATATGTAAGATGGTATGAAATGTTTCAGGTCTAAAATAAACTCATTATTGGTTTATCTCAACAAAATTCAGCTTTCAAGATTACGACTGTTTAAATTACCGTAATTCAGTAATTGCATTGCGATTGCATACGTCACCTTCCATGACTGCTAAGATAAGGTAACAAAATACATCAAACAGTGCAGTGGTTAAAATGTTGTAATATTTTTACATAATTTTTTAAGTTCGGAACAAATGTTTCGATACAATTTATTCCTGTAACATGTACTCATATAAAATAGTAAGTTCCTTACTAGTAATTCCTTAAGGAAGTCTTTATCCACGCGATGCCAAGAAGCCTCGTCCTCTTTTCCCTCCGGAGGCACCAGGTTGAGATACGTAGCGATAGCGCGAAGGGCCTTGTCACTAAAATTATCATAATTCGTAAGACATACTTATTACGCAATAACATTATAATAATAAAATTAATTAGCATTTCATGTTGTTTAGGCTAACCTAAACAACATAAAATGTTAATTAATTGTATGTATGGCATAAACAAACAAGATAAGTGACGTGTATAAATAAAATTAATGACTTATTAGGACAACCGCAAACACGCACATAAGCACTTGGGCGTTTAGAGAAGTCCCGTACTTACCGGGACGACCCGTATCTTAAGTATAAGTTTTGATTCTAAAACTGTAAATTAAAAATAAGCCGAAAATAACGTGTTTGTTACCTGAGATTCCCAAAATGTTTCTGCAAAGATTCCCTAGTGTCCACACTGGCGACATTAGCCAAAGCGAACAGTCGTAGGTCGGGAAACTTCGCAAATGCCGCTTTCTGAGAAATAAATTAAATATAAATAGAAAAATAAGATAGAATAATTGTTTATACGGCACAGATAAATTATTTAAAAATAGCATAGTTTATCAGTGTCCGATCAGATCGGGTAGGTTGAGATTAGAAGTAACAGGTAATTCTAATGTGTTACTGCATTATTTATACTACATATTGAGTAACCGCCTTTCGAACTCACCTGTAAGGAAGTAATCCTAGAGTAATGGAGTAAAGTCATATCCCTGTCAGTCATGGGATCTCCTGTTTCGTCGCTAATTTCAAAACGAGAGTAGAACTTCAACATCTGCAAAAGCTGTAACAAACAAAAACAAAGGAGTTAGGATTTTACATCTTTGTATTATCCCTTACCTACATATATAGGTACAGTCAAAGGTCGAAATAAGTTGGAAGTCACCTATTTAATTGATTAATATTTGTATTATATGTAATAGAATTCATACTGATTCTCTATTTAAAGAACCAGAACTACACCACCATCTATATCTATGGCTATAGTCCATGTCCATTGTGACTGCACCTTCGATTTGTGCTAAATATCTCTAAAAGCGTAAATCGCGCGATAGCCGCATAATATACGTAACTGAAACGTAATTCAGTGCGCAACTAAACACAAACGAATGACGTTGTTTAGAGGACAATAGGCATCATGAAAGAGCACCTAACGCCTTAATATAGAGAGTATGCCTTAACTTATAGGTATGCGCTATTTATTACGATTAAAGAATATTACTGGCATCTTTTTTAATTAAGCGGTTTTTAATAAGTCACTTATCAGAAAAAACATTACCCATATCTGAAATTGTTTTTCAGAGGAGCATAGATTGAATAGATTTTTTTCTGTGTTTCTTAACATTACTGGCAACCCCAGCCATTGTGATAAAAACTGCACTCCAGGATTTCCCTTCAAAACGTAGTGATTATATTCTCTTGTTCCATTCAGTCAAAATCACCTAGTTTGTAAGCATAGAGTAGAATGTCAGGAACTATATAGATCCTAGTGTATGCTGAACCTTGCGGCTAGCCTTGACCGGCAAACGAGACGCCCCGTTGCGCTACTTCGTATTTTTGTTATTTCACGAGCCCAGTGGTCAAGGCTGCGAACAAAACCTTTTCTAGATATACGAGGGTAGTCTAAATGGCAACTTTGATCAAACTTTTCGATTAAAATATATTGGTAACTTTTGGTATTTGGATTGCGTTTTGTAAACTTTTTCAGGCGAAATGCAGCAAGCCATCAGTTGGCTCTTTAGTAAAATAAAATTTTTTGAACTGAACATAAATTATTTACTGAATATTCTGTACAAATTCGTATATAACGTTAAATATGTATGTACATCATACTATAGAGGCGTACGTTAAGTAGCAAGAAGTGAGTGTTTCCTTAAACGGGCCTATTCTATAATTTAAATGTAAACAAAATCGAATGGCATAGAAGATGTTTGTATTATCCACGATCTTGCGTATTATGAATTCTGTTAGCCACATGTTACCAAATTATATTTATCGAAGATTGTCAACCAATACTACAATAAGCTCAGCGTAGCTGCGCGGGCGCACGCGGCCGGCGCGACTTCAGTCAGCCTTCAGAGACGCCGACGAGCGAGCGTTCTCGCGGTTATGCGAATTCGCGAATACCTAAATGATCGGAGTTAACGCGAATTGAAACTACATCTCCAGTGATATACAGTGACAAATTATGTTCACTCCCGACTGTAATAGGCGCGAAAAGAAACAAAAATAGAAATCTTTCAGTGATTTTTTTGCAATAACCGAAAAATGTGGAAAGTTATAATAGCAACATCTCTAGTCATTGGGTTAGCAACCAGTAACGAACCAAGAAAATGTTGTCCAGATGGCTCAGCACTGTTGAGAAGAAAAAATGTTTGTTGGGACCCAGAAGTGAACACGACTACTCCAATTTCGACATTGAGTTGTAAAAATCGAATAAAATTTCCCCATTTTTACCTCACAAGCGATGGGAAATTAGTATTGACTTTTTACAATAATCAAAACGCTACTCTAGCATCGGATCAGTAAGTTACGTTATCACAATAATATTACAAATACTTTTAAATCATACGACACGCTACGCGCGGATTTAAATCAAGACGTTTCTCTTTATACGATTTACGACAATATTATTACGAGCACTCATAGTAAAACTATACAGTACTAACGTCATTGGCACATTTATCATCCAAATTACCAAATAAAACAAGCTTGCCTAACGTAGAGACATAATCAATTTTCTACTCATTATAAACCATTCTGATGACCAGCACCGGATGAAAATCACAAAATTAGTTCACAAATTTAAAATAGACCAAAGTAAAAGTATATTACTAGGTCAACTGTAAATGAATACACGGTAATGTCAATCCATAGGGGCCGGTAGTAAATAGTAGACTGTTGATATAGATAAGTTAGGCATTGTTCATAGAACAGAAATACAGACAGGTTTACATATGAATAATAATAAATACACAACATTATTATAATATCACGAAAAACTTTTAAACACAAACGGACTTTGTTTACATTCCATGTCTTTTCACGTTTTGTTCAAATTATCAATAACACGATGAAACGCAAATAAAAATGCAAGTGTTATTATTTTTCAGTGCCATAGTATAGAGGAACTTTTAAAGACGGTTTTGTTATGCATTTCTTTTAAAACAACTACAGTCTTATATTACCAAGTCAATGACAAATAATACAATAGAATAGCACTAAAAATATTATGATATTTATTTCGTAATGTGTACCCAAAAGGACATAACTATTCCTAGCTGCTATTCTAATTAATAAATATGCAGCTGCAGTGAGTGGTTACGAGCTGTTTTGATGTCTGATAGTTAAATTAAATCAGAATAAGTTAAACGAATTTGTTACATTATACAGACTGTTGGTGTACTCTATTATATCGGTCATCCGAACCCAGTTTTGCTATCTTAAAATGTGATATATAAAAAACTGGCCAAGTGCGAGTCGGACTCGCGTATGAAGGGTTCTGTATCTATAATAGAAAATCACGTTAAGTGTCTAGCTGTTACCGTTATTAATATTCAGTAAAAAAATACGTTTATTGTATGGGGACCCTTAATATTCTTCTCTTTATCTTTTAAAATTTTTAGTATTTGTTGTTAGCAACGGAAATACTATAATTTCAGCTTTCTAGCTTTCACTATTAATGAGATAAAGCTTGGAGACAGACAGACGGATAGAAGGACGGTGGAGCATGCTTAGCATTAGGGTCCCGTTTTGTACGTTTTAGGTACGGAACCCTAAAAAAGAACCGCCTTCAAAAACCCGACACACTAAATATTATTATTACAAAATAGTATAATACTAACATTTATAATTATCTGTGTGGTGCAGTTTGTATTTCATGCAGATAAGCACAGTGTTCTTCCTTGTTCTAAAATTTTTGTTTTACACCGCCTTCTTGATACAAAATGTCATTCAATTAGGCAATGCTAGACTCCGACGGACAAGTAGGTGAACAACACCGTATTCATTTCAATGCCTAATTTTTTTGTCTGACAAAAACGTCTTGGAATTGTATTGAGGACGGAATGTTTCTTTCGTCTTTCAATGCTGTACCAATATTGGGCGCCCACACAAGATAATGTCTTCCGATGTTTACAAAATGATAAAATTTTCTTTATTTTATAACTAGTCGTCCACCCGGCCTTCATTTATACTCGTATATAAAAAGTAAATCTAAACGCAATTCCCCATACATTAAATACTTAATCATGCGTTGTGGGAACGCATTATGTACTTACGCACTATAAGTGTATTTCCGTATTTATTGACATATAAAATCATGATGTGGAAAACGATAAAACCTAAGAGTATTTTCATAATTTATCCTTAATTAGCTCTTTAGACTCTAGCCATCAGATTGTCACCATAATTTGAACCTTAAGTTCTTGACTTAAGGTCAAAAACCCTATGAAAAACTCAACCAACTAAGTGTTACTTTTGTCTTCCAGATTCTGCATAGGGAACGTAACAACGATAAAAGATTTGGAGTTAAAAAACATCACCCAAGCGGCTGTAGTATGCTCCGAAGAGAAAGATATGCCTGACGACAGGGTGTCGGGGTACTGCATGATCGTGTCCGTCATATTCCTGTTCCTGACTGCCGGCATCTATGCAGCCTTGCCACAAATGAGGTAAACATTCCCTTATTATACCTTATAAACCCTTCAACCCTCCAACGGACAGATAAATCAAAACTTCCTCTTCTTATAGAGGAGGTCTTATAATATCTTCAAATGAAAAATACATATTAACATGCTAAGTCCACATAATACCTTTAACTTAATAAAAAGCGAAAAAAAATTAAGCTGCCCTTCAAAGGCGTGACGACTGAGTCAAAATTGTACAAATTATTCTATTCCGTAAGTTAGTTTTATACAAAAATATGGGACACATATCTTTTGGTTTTTTAATTGATTGAAAAATGACAAAATTAGTTATAAAACTTCTGGAGTGGGATCTTGTGGAAAAAAAATTACCATAAAGTGACGTCATCCGGAACTTCTAAGGTCTATAACTTCGTAATTTTTTGTATGTTATTAAAAAAAATACGAGTATTTTTAAATAATCTAAATAACGGACGTATTTGTTTTTTTAGTCATCTCGCCTATTGTAGGCATAGCAAAGATAAACAAGAGCTTTGTATCTAATGCCGAAATTGGATAAGCCGGCTGTGATGATGTTATTATCACCAATCCAATTACACCATCAATCGCCTTTATGACATGCTAATGAGCTTATACAATTTTCAATTCTAAAACAAACATGGTGAAGAATGCGGCGTATATTGAAATTTGATAGGGCAGATGTACCTAATATGTACTATGTAGAATGCTGTAGGGCTACCATGAGTTTAAAAGTGACAGACTCGATATCGCCTACGTAAATATGTCTATGAAAAACTTGTACAGCGCCCCTGGCGATTACGGTAAGAACTAAAATCGGTCGTATGAAAAAAACAATTCGATAGGTTTTTGACGTACGTGTGGCATATGTAATGGCATTTTAATACCGAAGAACGTTGGGGTCTCAAGACCACGCAGCCACTGGACACAGTACGTTTTTGCCGTAAATATCAAATAGCCTACTAGTACTACCTACTTAAATGTTTTTCTGAAACCATGTTAATTACATTGGCTTACTTGTATCAACCTTGTTAGCATTCATGATTCAATATATGTACGTACATACGGGATGCTGAATAACTGAATGAGAGACCGCAAACAGAACAAATCAGTGACGTCACGAATTAAGCTAATTAGGTTGCTCGGACGCTACTGAATTCAATGACTGTAGAGGATGATATTGTTTATTGTTGAATCCGCTTTATTGATATACCTACATAATATATATCATTTCTTAAAAGTACTTATGAATAACGTAAATGACCGCAAATATATAACTATTATTTTTGAAGCAACAAACATAATATGTAGTTTAACAAACTCTTGGTATTTGTCGAATTTCAAACTTAATAATTCAACGTTATTTAATTAGACTCCGCGTTTAGTTAGATGTTATTGTTTTTTCTAATAAATTCCTTTTATTTTTTCAGGGACCTGCAGGGGAAAAGTATAATAAGTTTTTGCTGTACGTTTGCATTAGGCCTAGGTATAATGGGCTTGATGAAATTAACAACATATTCAAACATGACTTTGTGTGCCATAAGAGGTAAATGAACTGACATAGCTACTTATTAAGTCTATTATATTTGTTGATGACGCGAACAATACTTATGCCGCGCATGTGTAACGATTGTTTGTTAACAATAATTTTATTTAAAACTAGTGGTCCCGGCGAATTTCATACCGCCAATACTGATTATTTTTCTATATTTTCTCATTGAAACCTTCCCTGGATTTAGGTAATTTTGGTTTTAAAATGTTCGTCGTAAACATTTTAAAACCAAAATTACCTAAATCGGTCCGGGCGTTCTCGTTCATTTTTATTTATAAGAAGATGAAGAAGATCATGATTTAAAAAAATTACATTTGAGCTAGTTTATTTATCAAGTGTTTTTTCATTTTCAGGGTTCCTTGTGTATTTTTGTATCCTATCGGCATTTTTTTGGACGAATGCAATCGCAATACAAATACTATTGAGTATAAGGTGGGTCCCGTTTGTTTATAAACCAGTATCTCCTGTAAGGACATATTTTGAAGTCATTTCTGCACCTTCGTTCGCTTGAATTTCTGTGTGAATCATTACTCAATTCTTCAATTCTTGAAGTAAAGACCATCCTATATTATCATGAGAAACAATAATATTTTTAATTATTAATTTATAATCTTCTCCATAATCCGTTCAGTAGTTTTTGTGTGAAAGCGTTTCAAATATCAGTCCATCCATACAAACACTCACATTTCTAATATAAGAAGGAAATATCATTTTAGTACTAGAATGAGGATAAAACATTAATCGTTTCTAACCACATAAATTAGTACTGTCAAAGGGACCGACAGTAAATTAAATCAATGCATCTCGGACTAAGAACGACTAGATTAGTAATATTGAAAACAATATTATAAAATTAATATGGTATTTTCATGACTGACAACGATGATGGCTTGGCATCATCACCGGACTTTCGGGAAGCGGATGGTTCTCGCCCTATGAATGTACAAATGTTTATAGGTACAAGCCATCATTAGCTTTTTTTGATCCTGGCATAGTGTAATTTTGCCTTATCGTACTGATTAATCGTGCAGGTGTCGTAAACATTTCACTAAGTAACAAGTACCGAGAAATAGAATCTTCGCACCTGTCGCCGGTTGGCAATGGAATTTTAATTAAGTTATGCAACTTTCCCCGAACCAGGCGACCTTCGGTGATGAGTCACGAGTGGCGGGAGTTCGCGTGGTACTCCGTGTACGCGTGGGGTACGCCCGGGGTACTCACCTTGATCTTGGCACTGGTGAACTACATCCCTGGCACGCATCTGAGACCTGGCATCGGACTTATGACCTGCTGGTTCTATGGTGAGGAACGTTTTCTAATTAAACGTCATGTACTATCGGCAACCCTGGCGGACGACCACCTATAAGGTGAAAATCGCTTGGCGCTTACGCGTCTGTCAGAACAAGCCCCGCCCAAATTGTGGTCAAGGAGCTGGCAATAATTTTTTGGTAGATATTTGAGGCATGCTGAAAACTTGTCCTGTACCTCTCCTATTATATCCCAACACAAACCCGCAGACCTGGCTGAGTACCGGGGCTAAACCAAACCCCCAATTTTTTTTATTTTAAAATATATTTTATAATCCAAAAAAATATAATTTGTCAGTTCACCTGACAGGTAGAAGTTCCATCAAAATAATTTGTCTTAGTGAGTCTTATTTTTTAGTTATAAATAAAAAGATGAAAAATATTTTTGGGGGTTTGCTTTAGCCCCGCTACTCACCAGCCAGGTCTGCAGTTTCGTACTGGGATATAATAGGAGAGGTACAGGATAAGTTTTCAGCTTGCCTCAAATACCTACCAAAAAATTCTTGCTAGCTCTCCTACTATTGGAACGTTTTTGCTTGGATTTTGACAGATTTTCTTCAAGTGCTCTTCTATTGGCCAGTGGGCGGGGCTAATGGCGTTTAAAGAAATCTGTTTGAAAAGTGTACTACCGCCAAAATTTCCGGTCCTCCTGTGTTTACATTTTGTTCTATCTATACTAATATTATAAAGCTGAAGAGTTTGTTTGTTTGTTTGTTTGTTTGTTTGTTTGAACGCGCTAATCTCAGGAACCGCTGGTCCGATAAAAAAATTCTTTCACTGTTGGATAGTCCATTTATCGAGGAAGGTTATAGGCTATATTACATTTTCAAAACAGTAGGGATCCGTACGAAAAACCCAAATTTGTCACCCAAGATGTAAAAAAAATCAAATTTCAAACAATTTTTTACAATTTGTTTTGACAGGACGAAGTCAGTTGGGTCAGCTATTGTTCATAAAATTACACATAGATGGCGTCGTGCATTTATGGCATGCTGTACAAACAGCATGCCATAAATGCTGTCAAGTTTGATATAACATGAGTACCTACGTGATAAGATTTTTTATTTTATTTTATTTTTATTATTGGGTCTATCAACTATTGTTACAATGTTTCTTAGGTCTAATGATACATGTTTATGGGATCTGGAAATATTGCACAATAGATTTACTGATAAACACAGCATGCACAGTTATTCGCACGAGTGCAGAAATTAAAAAGGAAAAATAAACACTTACACACTATACAAAAGATTTTTTAAACTTACCACTATGAAAAATTGGAAGGAGAGGTCTACTTGACTAAACGTAAGTCAGTTATATTAGAAAAGAAATTATTAATATACTACATTAAGATAAAAAAATCGTTTAAGTTAAAATAAAAAAAATACACCTTGGCGGCTGTAGTTAAGATCTCAGTGATCTTATGTTTTTCTTAAATTGGAAGATTGTGTCCCGGTGGATGTCGATAGCATCAAATTTGTTGTACAGTTTGCAAAGACGTGGAATACAAGAGCTAGCACCGAAAAGTGTTCTACGTTGTGGCGGGCATAATACTGTACTCATTTTGTTGCGAGGATAGTGAAAAGGAATTTTGAATTTGAACTTGCTTAGGAGCTGTGGGCAATCGATCATATTTCTAAAAATTTTGAATAAAAATGTTAGGTCTAAAATATCTCTACGCTCGTTCAAGCCAACCATCCTGAATTCGGAAAGTCTGCCACTGTAGGATCTTATGGTTTTGACTTTACCTTCCGCGAAAGTTAAGTGCCATAAAAATCTTTTTTGAATTCGCTCTAGCCTAAGCGTGTGATTTGCGTAGTGCGGTCGCCATACAATAGAACAATATTCTAATATGCTACGTACCAAGCAATTATATAATAGTACTTTAGTTTTGTAATTTTTGAAAGCCTTTGCGTTTCGAAGCACAAATCCCAGAGTTTTAGAAGCTTTAGTGACTATTGTGTCGATATGCGGATTAAAAGTCAATTTTTTGTCAAGTAGAACACCCAGATCTCGAATTGAATCAACCTCAGCTAAAAGAGAGTTGTCGATTGTATACTGATGATTGATTATACCGTTGACTTTTCGAGTAAAATTTATGAAGAAACATTTACTAGTGTTAAGGTACATGCCATTGAACCGGCACCAAGCGGCAAGGTTATCAAGATCAGCTTGAAGCAGAGCTGAGTCCGTAGCTGAGTCAACAACTTTAAGAATCTTTAGGTCATCAGCGTACATGTATGCTTTGGAATGTTTAATTTGTTCTGGGATGTCATTTACGAAAATGTTAAAAAGGAAAGGGCCCAAATGGGATCCCTGAGGAACGCCTGAGGTAACGCTGTACCTTTTCGATTGGTAACCGTTTGCTACGACGAAAAATGATCTACTCTGAAGATAGGACTCTAACCAATTCAAAAACGATCCCGAAAAGCCGTATGATGCGAGTTTCGATAGCAGAATATTGTGAGGAACTGTGTCAAAGGCTTTACGGAAGTCAGTGTATATAACGTGGACTTGTTTGCCCCTATCCATGGCGTCTATAACATCTTCGATAAAGGTCACAAGATTGGTAGCAGTGGATCTGGCCTGAACAAAGCCGTGTTGGTGGACAGTAATATATTGCCTAAAGTAGCCTTGCACAGCTGCACAGACAATGGATTCTAATATTTTACCAAAGGTACTGAGGATTGAGATCGGTCTATAATTTTTTATGTTCTTACTGTCACCACTTTTAAAAATTGGGACCACTTTTGCCACTTTCCATTGTTCTGGGAAGATGCCCGCGCTTAAAGAGGCATTAAAAATCGTCAGCAAGGGGGGCATCAAGGAACCTGAACAGTGTTTTATGAAAAGTGGTGGTATGCCATCGGGCCCAGCTCCCTTGCTAACATCTATAGTTTCAAGTTTCTGCAGCAGCTTATCATGGGTTATTTCTAATTTTACAAATGTGCCCGCACCTATGCTACTACCTATGCTAGACTCGGTACCAGGGCTGGTGTTTTGATCTTGGTTGACCGAGGAGAAAAAGCTACCGAACATATCGCAGATCGAGGTGCCCTCACCTGAATTTCCACTGTCGTCTGTCATTGTGGCTGGCAAGCAGTTATGAGCGTTTTTCTTTGATTTTATGTAAGTCCAAAAATATTTTGGATTGTAATTAACTTGATTCTCCACATTAGTACACTACAAAGTTTTTTGGTAGTTCAAAAGATGGCACTGTGATCTACGTATTACTTCGATATTATACCTATTGTGGAAAAGTTTGTATGTGTACCATACGTCAAATATGTGAAGTTTGTCTTTTGGAATTGATAAATTTCGAGTGCCATTAAATTACGTAAATTACCAGAAGGGTTCTGAATCGACAACATGTATCGAAAATATTCTAATTGTTGCCTTTTTTCTATTTTAATTTAACAAAATAGTCTCATCTAATTGACATATTTTTAAGCTGTCAAATTAACGAGAGCATTCAAATTTCCATAATTGCCGAATTGAAGAAGGTTGGTTGTCAAAAAATACATTGATATTAATACTCAAGGGTTTGGTATCAGAAAAAGAGATGAGATGATCACAATGCGATTAATACATTGTATGCACCAACCGAGTATTAAATATTGAATCAAATTGAACAAATTCAATATTGACTTCAAAAAATAATATGAAAATCAATATAAAAGTATAACATAAGCATATTTAATTTGGTAAAGCATAAAATTCGAAAAGAGAAAAT
Organism: Maruca vitrata; assembly: GCA_039566165.1. Lineage (NCBI taxonomy): Eukaryota > Metazoa > Arthropoda > Insecta > Lepidoptera > Crambidae > Maruca > Maruca vitrata. The sequence goes on from CM076928.1 coordinate 6,915,486, forward strand.
GAAGGGTTTGCCAGGAATTAAGAAAGAACATGATTCAAACACACAGTAAAAGCGTCGAATAATCGTACATAGGTATGAATTTAAAATTTGAAAATCACAGTGGTACGTGGCAGGGTTTGAAGTGGCGACCTCTTGCATAGCAAGCAAATACCTAAACCACTCGGCCATGGACGCTTTTTTCCTCTCTAACTATAAACTGCTACCTGGCTTTGGAATAGGACGTCCTTTATTTCACATTGAACGATGAACAATTAGGATTACTTGAAGATGATCTATTCAATATGAGGAAGCTGTTCACTATACACATAGATTTCAGGATTTCGTACGTCGAAAAGAATAACCGAACCCCTTATAATTATAGGATCCGTTTATCATCGTCAATTTTTGTCAAGGAGAAAATATCAAACTGAAAGTTACATCAAATACTCAGGTCTACTGTCCCTTCGCCTGAGCCAACACAATCAAAAGAAACATTCATTTATGCTGCCAATTTTTGACACTCGCAACGAGAACTACTATCTGCGAAGTACTCAGATTCTCAAAATTTAGAATAAAGCAACCACACGTACAGATAATTGCGTAAACTTTAAAAATAAATTGCGTTGTGCGAGTCCGTCTTGCACTTGGCCTTTTCTTTTTTTTTTTTTCTTTTCTTGGGTTCTATTCCCACTCAGCACAAATATTTCTGCGATGAATATCGATGTTTGTTCCGTGTCTGGTTGTGCTATTTAAATATTTAAATGTATACCACTGTTCTGATAAAAACAAGTGCTAAAGCTTCTTACCACAGGATCAGAGGGCCTACCATGAGTTGGCTATCGTAAACTTACGTTCGTTAAAAACCTATCGAGTTGTTTTTCATATGGCCGATTGTAGTTCTTTGCGTAACCACCAGGCGGCGCTGTACAAGTTTATCATAGACATATTTACGTAGGCGATATCGAGCGCGTAAGTTTTAAACTCATGGTAGCCCCACAGATCAATTAATGTGATGTTGTGTAATATACTTATTTATTACTACACGATAAACAACAGATGATGATGATGATAAAAACCAAAATAATTTTGTTTTAAATGTTTCTACCGGTTGACTAACTTCTTAAGTGGCAGAAATGATTTTGACGGGACTACGACTACTTTTAAGTTAAAAAATCAAAATCCTGTAGTTCACGCGAACGAAGTCGCGGGCACAGCTAGTGTATAATATACGGACAAATATTTTTTTCTGATCATGATGACATGATAATTTTAGAAATAACATAACACTTGAATGATCAGCGTTATTTACTAACAATATGCTCATAAAATTAAAAAAAAAAATACTCTTCGAAACTAAGTTATCATGTTACACTGTCACGAACACATAATTTTAGTTTAAGTTTATGAATAAATATAAACCAAGAAATAGTCTTAGTTATACCACAGATTATAATACTAAAACGACTTGTTTTCTTAATTTCAGACACGACACATCAGTGGTACTACATGTACAGCGTGTGGTCAGTCTTGCTGGTCGCCAATATTGGTATTTTTGTCTATACGTCCGTTTGTTTATGGAGAAACTCTTTTGGTACCACTCATTTGAAGGCTTTGAAATACAAGTAAGAACCGATTACACATCACCTTTTCTTAATTAAAATGGACTTAACTCTAGGACCGTGCTCTCGAGTACCTACACATTAAAAAAAATTAGCGATAACTTTTCCCGCTGCCGATTTTTGGCGCGGAGTGCCTATTTTGTTGTAGCAGTTACAATAATATTAGTAATAAATAATAAATATCGTGGACATTTCTACACACGGTCATCTGACCTCAAACTAAGCAGAGCTTTTACTATGGGCTTCAGAGACTGATATACATACATATATATTTTTAAATACAAACTTAAATATATAATCACACTCAGACACGGAACAAACACCAATGTTCATCACACAAATATTTCAGTAGGAATCGAACCCACGACCTAATAATAACCGCCAGCCAGGGTCACTAACCACTGTTCCACCGAGCCAAAACAAACAATCTCGATGAAAATTATAAAAAAATTGCTATCGTTATAACATCGAGCATTTAGTAAAAATAAATATCAATATCATTAATTAAATATTAATTAAATATTTGGTGTTTTCAGGTTCCTGCTGACAGTCAGGCTCGTGATCGTGCTCGGGGTCACGTGGATCTTTGAAATAATTAGCTCACTTGTCGACTACGCCACAGTTTGGTATGCATATTTGTCGAATGTTATCTAATAGATACACTAAAATGTTAACTAATATTTTACTAAAGTTTGGTACCTATATCTTTAGTGCGCATATTTTAGAAATTCCAGCAAGTTTATCTTTTAATTTGATGCAACTACACATGAATACATATTATTTTAAGATGAGCAACTAAACGCCTTCACTACCATACTTTATTGTAATAACCGGTTATTCAAATTAACCCGAAACGTAAATTCTATTCCAGGCTAGTATTGGACATCATCAATGTACTACAAGGCGTATTCATATTCCTGGTATTGGTGGTGTTCAGGCGACGCGTCCTGAAAGCTATGTACAAGCGCGGCTGGTTGGACTGCATTTCGGATCTGGTGGAGAGACACTTGGCGAAAGCTGATGATGACGAGCAGGACGTCGTCGAACACACGAGGGATGTGCCGCTGGAGGAGAAACTGCCGTCGTAGCCATTTGATCGGATAGCATCGAATGCCGGCACGTGCCAATTCGATTCCGATGCACTCGTCTGATGGAACTACCCTAGAGACGCCTCGGCGCGAGTCAGAATAGTCGCGAGAGAGGGCATTCTCAGAAAAACCTTTAAGGATAAGACCCCATGCCATTAGTCTGTTTATTCAATGACATTTTTACTGGCCACTAATGTAATAATTTAGAGAAGAAAAAGAAGTCCAAGCGACTTTGAGTAATCGGTGAACAACATACCTACAGAAAAAATAAACACATTTCGACGAATTGAGAACCTCTTCCTTTTCCTGAAGTCCGTTAATAAAAACCTCAGCATGTGAGTAAGATCATACCTACATAGCGTTATGTGGAGTTTAAGGGTTTTTGCCATCTGGTGAAGCAGAGCTTCGCAATGAGTCATAATAAAATATAATAAAGATCAAATTTTAATGTTACAAGTTACAGTATTAATAGCATAAATACTGTATTCAAGAGGATCATAAACCAGATTATACGTAAGGAGTAGATTAGAATATTCTATACATTTTTGTTCTTGTTGTTAAAAACTAACTAAAACCTCATAGATCTGCTATTGATTCTGCACTTGCATTTGTGTTGGTATTACAAAGTGTAGTGTTGGTATTATTAAGGTGTAACAAAATATTAATACAGCATAATTAATCATTATTATCATCTTGTATACCAATTTATCGAAGAGTTTTGATACTCTACGGATACATAGTATTCTACATTCCTACATTAACAATTTGCATATTGTTGCACAAACTTTGTATGTATGATCGTCAAAAGTCAATCAATAATCCACAGTTATTTATAGAACGAAGATTTAAATAAAGTTACTAAAATAATATTAATTGTTAAAGCTAAAGTACTTAGCTTATTAATAATTGTTAGAAATCAAAGAAAGTCAATAAATTATAGATAATGTTTTAAGATAGAAGTAAGTATTTATATTGTTGTAAAGTGTTATTATGAAGAAGGTAATGTCCTTACTAATAAACCGATACCCATAATAACTTTTCTTATTTCATCATTTATGTGAAATCAATCATCAAATACCAAATGAAATAAACATTTTGAGACTTACAAATACCAGATTAGATTCAGAGGTTTCAGCGCCATCTAACGTGAAAAGAGACAACCAAAATGTTCTTAGGAAATCCAATGATCATTAAATGAATCACTTCATACTGCACGTAGTTTAGTTAACTTACACTAGATGGTAGTTATTGAATAACACCGAAAATATTATTTCTATTCGCGATCTTTTTTTTTTTTTGTATATTAGGCAAACAAGATGACCACACTCCGCCTGATGGTAAGCGGTAGTGAGATCCAAATATGAGGTCGACAGGCACAATAGATCATATTGCGCCTGTCGCACTCACCCTGAAGGCCTGCTTAAATGCCGTTTCACGCCCCGCCTGAAGAGCCCGGGATCATAGGAGGGAGGGAAAACATGAGCTGGAAGGGCATTCCATGCCTTAATGGCACGGGGCAGAAATGAAGAGCTGAACCTCTTAGTCCGAGCCACCAGCGACTGCATTGTATGTGGATGGCAGCGCTGTCCTGCACGTGTCGTTCGGGAGTGGAAAGGGGAGGGAGGGATTAGCTGAAATAGCTCTTCAGAGCATTCCCCATTAAAGAGACGGTAGAGAACACTAAGACCGGCAATGTCTCTACGTAGTTGTAGAGGCTCCAGAGTTTCGGACACCTCTACATCACCGACAATACGGATAGCACGTCGCTGCAACCTATCGAGAGCGTCGAGCAAGTATTTTGCGGAGCCATCCCAGAGGTGACAGCAATATTCCACACATGGGCGAACTTGTGCCTTATAAAGAAGGCAGAGCTGCACCGGTGTGAAAAATCGCCGCACTCTGTTCAGGATCCCCAGTTTGCGGGAGGCTGTTCTAATGACGCTCTCGATGTAATCCCGCTGGTTCAGGTCGCGGCGAACATCTATGCCAAGGATGCTAAGGCTATCCTGTATTGGTAAGGGGGTGCTCTGAAGAGTAGGATGGGAAAGGAAAGGAGACACTTTACTAGAAAAAACACACCTGTGTCTTCTTGGCATTGAACTCGACAAGATTGCATGAGCCCCATTCGGAAATGCGGTCCAAGACCCCGTCAAGCTCGGCGACAAGAAGGTTCCTCTTTTCCTCGGTTTCGGTCTGCTTTACCCCAGGTCTTCCAAAATAACGTGCGTGGACAGTGCTGTCATCTGCATAGCAATGAATGTTGCCTAGTGACAACATGTCATTGATATGCAGCAGAAACAATGTCGGCGACAGAACGGAACCTTGAGGTACACCGGAATTTATTGGGTGGAAACAGGAAGTGCGTCCGTCACAGAGGACACGAATCCTGCGCCCCTCCAAAAATCCCGCAATCCATTCGCATAAGCGAGGTGGCAGACCGTATGCCGGGAGCTTGGAGAGAAGCGAACGATGCCATACACGGTCAAACGCTTTAGCGATATCAAGGCTAACTGCCATAGATTCGCCGTGCTTCTCCATAGCCTCCCCCCAGAGGTGCGAAACGTACGCTAGAAGATCACCCGTGGACCGTTTTGGTCTAAAACCGTATTGACGGTCATGCAGCAGCGAGTGATCCTCTAGGTAGCGGATGAGCTGGGCGTTAATAATCCGCTCAAACACCTTACCCAGTACTGAGGTTATAGCTATGGGCCGGTAGTTGGCAGGATCAGACCTGTCCCCTTTTTTGGGGACAGGCTGAACATTCGCCTCCTTCCAAGCCCGGGGCACGATGCCCGAGGTATATGAGAGGCGGTACAGGCGTGTGAGTACTGGAGACAACTCCGCAACGCAAATTTGAAGTACTAACGCTGGAATACCGTCTGGGCCACTAGCTTTCCTTACATCAAGTGACTGCAACTCAGCACGTACAACACATTGCCTGATTCGGATCTCAGGCATATGAGCACCGCAATCTGGAATTTTAGGCGGCTGTGCTCCACCGTCATCAATGCAGGAATTGGCCGCAAAAAGATTGGCAAGCAGATCTGCCTTCTCCTGCGGCTGATGAGCTAGTGAACCGTTAGGATATTTCAGCGGGGGCAACGAAGGCAGACAGAAGTTGGATTGCACATGTTTAGCCAGGCGCCAAAAGGAGCGGCTACCCGTGGGATGCCTAATAAGGTCCTGGCCAACACGTGCAACTTGCTGGGCATCTGCTCTGTTGTAGGCCCTTTTGGTGGCCTTGGTGGCTTTGATCGAGGTAATATTAGAATCCCGAAGTGCATAAGCCCTGGCCCAGTTGCGGTACGCTGTCAGTTTCAGTTCAACAGCTGCGGTGCACTCACGACTGAACCAAAGATCATCTATGGACCGCTGGTGACATGAGTAAATGGAATGTAATATTCCATTCCAATACTGATTTCACCCGCAATAGCCGCTGCATACTCCGTGGGATCACTTCCTCCAAAGCAGCTCTACCCCCAAGGGATGGATGCGAAGTATTCACGGATACCATCCTAATATACCGGCGAGTAGCGCCAAAGTCTCCGCGTCACCTCCACGGGTTGTGGGGGAGCGGTGCATGGCACTGTTGCACCCACCAGGCAGTGGTCGGAGGACCCCAGTGGGGCACAAACCGACACTAGGTACCCCGATGGGTGGCTCGTCAGCAGAAGGTCCAACAGGGAGGGCGCTTGACCGACAATATCAGGCATCCGGGTGGGCTGGAGTACCAGTTGTGTCAGGTCATGCGTGAGAGCAAATGCGTGGGCGGCCCGGCCAGCATGGTCTGTTTTAAGGAGCCCAACCAGGTGTCATGGTGGGCATTAAAGTCCCCTAAAAGCACCAGCTCGCTATTGGGGAACCGCGCCTGAGCGATGTCTGCCGCCTGACTCAGATGGTCAAAGAGTCGAGTTGTCTCGGTGTCACCTTTATGGGACCGGTATATGCACACGTAGACTCTGCTCACAGAGCCTAAATCCACGTGCACACCAAGGATGGAGAGGGATGGGTCTTCGAGGCAGTGAAGACGGACACAGCAGACGTCCGCCCTGACGAAAAGGCACACACCCGCCTTGGGCTGGAAGGACTCTTCCAGCTCATAGCCCGGATATCGAAGGTATGCCGTATCGGCAGGGCAACTCGAATTTAAGTTCCCATAATATTTAGTTCATTTTGTTATTTAGATTTATTTAGATTATTATTGTAAAACTTGGATATACTGAAATATAAGCGAGGGTCATTCACCTTTGCTTATGTCACAAGTAAGATATCACACACTATGTGCGGGTAGGGTAGATCAAAATTATTAACATGATGAGTCGTCTGTTTAAATCGAGCTTTCAGGTATTCAGCTGTACATAAAAGACTAATCCTAATAGTAATACATATTACTTGTAATTTTATTCTATATCTATGGCATTAGAAATGTATCACTTTTTGTATGATTGACAAGGAAATGATTTCATGATTTTAATTAGTCAGCAAGCTACAAAAAATTCCGGTAAATTTCATAATTCTCGACGGAAAAGGGATATTTTTTTAATCATCACCCAGTGAGAGGACTCATTATCTATAAATAATTATTCATCCGAAATAATAGCAGTAATAACTTCGACCTATTAGCGGTAGATAAATAATTTGTTTATGAACTTTACCCGCACTTAGCACTTCATTTTATAAGTATGGTGCAGCACTAGACCGGGAGTCGTGCTCAAAACATATCACTAGAATCTATTATTAATTACACTACGTTACTCGATTTTTGTACCATATACCGATTTACTTATTCTGAAAGTTTTCGATGTGCTAAATTAATTATTCACAATTACTTCTTTCAAATCCAGTTTGAAACAACACCTTTTGAACTTACAGACATCATCTTTGAGCCTTCTGTGTCGCAACAACTAGGCGTTTTGATCTTTCAGATGTTTTTTGTTGTACCTACTATTTTTGATTTGTTTCGAATTTTTCTTGCCTTCCAATTTTGTATTCCCGTAACAAATCCAAATTTTATTTATTATTAAATACTTATTCTGCTCATGTGCGATTTTTGTTAAATTATATTTTGAAATTTAAATTGTAAAAATTTAATTGTATTTTTTTGTGTTATTTAAACTTGTGTAATAAGTATTCATAAGGATTTTATGTACCTACTTTATATTAATTTTTGTAATAGCGTCCCTCTCGCTGTTGCCACTGAAAATCAGCGTCATGGCATTCGATGCCGTAGCATAAACTGAGTGGCGTCCATTTCAGTGGCATTATTTTTTATATTTTGTTTGTATGTTTCTTTTCTGCACTGTTTTTACCATAATGCCCTGAATAAATTTATTTTCTTTCTTTCTATTTTCTACAATAATTATAAATGCTTTTCAATACTAATTAACATGAGCCCAATTTTTTTAAATGCACTTTCGTGATTTCTGGGACGTGTAGCAAACCTTACAAACTTTTTGACAAACATTTATACGAGTGTCAGCATTTAAATAAAACTCTTGCCACCTTTCAATAACGTTTAGATATTCAATTTTAAACTTATGGATTTAATCCCTTACTTTTATGATCGTCCTGTTTATATGGAGCAACATTTAAATTAAATAAATACCTCGAAGTTGTCAAAAAATATATTAGGTTTACTACCCAAAAGTAGCCCGAAAACATTTTTATGATGAATATCATAAAATCTCGACGTGATAAAGTAAGTATATTTATTTATGAGAATCATGATTACCACTAGGACAAACATTTTAATCCCAAATAAATATTTAAATTGGTATAAAAAATAGAACATTAAGTAACTTATTTTTATTGATCAAGCCACACGTATGACTGATGACTTATAAAATCGACATGTCGTGTAATAAAAGCGATAATTAGTTACAAGTTAAGTAAAGTGACACGTCGGGCACCCGGTCTATGCGGAGACCGTGCGTGGTGGCTCGCGGCGGCGCCGATTTGTACTGCCAGCAACATCGTCCGCGGCGCACGCGCACCACGCACTACTTGGAACATTCGGAATTTGGAGACCACACAACGTCAATACAGTGGTGTATTATTGTGCACTTTATGTGTTTATCCCGGTTTTCGGATACAATTTTATACCTGTGATTTTTGAAAAATAAAATGAAGGTAAGTTTCACACTTAATTCAAATCACACTCTGTCTGTTACAACAAAACATTATATTATTTTATCCTTCGTAATCTCCATAATAAATACTAGGACTTATAGGTGTCTGCTATTTGAGTGCTTAATTATTATCGATAAATGGAAAATATTATGATATCAGACACAATAAGTATTACTTAAAATACTCAAATTTTGTGAATAAATTATTGAATCACCCTGAGAAACTACTAATAGGTCATTCTTTTTTTTAACATGTGGTCTGGCCATAAAGCTTATATGTATTATGTACTTTGCATAGCCTAAAAGGTTTTTTTTATCAACTACCTTCTATTGGTCATGTCTTTGAACTTTGCTCCGCTACTTTTGAAGCTACGTAAAATTTTGTATTTTTTATTTAATATTTTCAATAAATCATCTATAGGTTTAGTAAACAATCATTGTTATAATAAAAACGAGGAGGACGTTACAGTCTGGCCTTCGATCGGTCCTATAGGGTCATTGTCTCTTTTAAGTAGGTACGATTTTTAACATAACACCTAAAACCAACCAATCATATTTATATTGTAATCAAAAAAACTATTATGCAATTAGCGAAATGTACTTTGTTTGAAAAACTTATGTTAGGTATATATTACTATTTCACACTAAAATATCAAGTAGATAGACCGCGTTTTTAAGACAACAGGGTTTTTATTACAAACATTTTGTTTTACAAGTTGAGTAAGCATGTATAAAGACGGTTTTACTCGACTACTGAGTTGATATGAAAAAGGGTGAATTCACGTATGACGTATAAAACTCACTAGGTTTTCTAAAATAATGTAAAGCAGCCTTCTCCTTTTGATTGAAGTAGTAAATACATTTTATATTCTTTATGAATCTCGAAAGTGTTCGACTTCTACGAGAATCTGCAATCAGTTGGAACAGAGTGGACAGCTATGAAATATATTCATCCAGTGATCCGATTGTTTTCACTTGCATGTAATGTTGCGTGAGATAAATATACCTGCATACATATTTATAGAATGGATAAAGAGAGTTTAGAATCCCCGTTTTATTTTTTTTTTTCCGAAATTATACATATTATGCATGAGAATTTTAGGTGACAAATGCAAAAAAAGCTCTTCTTAAACAATAAAAAAATTAATAGTTTTTATCAAATTATATTTTCAAAACTCGCCTAAATCTAACCTATTGTGTCACATTCTAGTTATTATTATGTTAACTATAATGAGTGATCTACAGAGTAACTTCGAAGTGGGTAAACATTTACGCATTTCGGCATTTACAAACGCACCGACTGACAACTGGGGCATGTTAATATAACTGGACAACCGATAATAATGCAACCGATAAATAAATATCAGTAAGACTAGGGAAAATATGTTGTTTGTTTATTTTTTGGTATGATACATACAGACAATGACCACATATGAAAGTTATTTTGTTAAGTTGTTAACAGTTTGATGATTGATTTTTGTGGCCTGATGCTCTTTGGATTCTGCCTTACTTAGGGATGACATGCATATTTTATTAAAAATGCGCAACATGTAAGCAGCACATTACATTTTGTTTATTTTTAAAAAGTGTAATATATTCCTCTAGTATTTATAGCTTGATAGAGCAAGCAACCAGTAAACATTGGTCAATATTAGTCTGTTATACCATACTCGAGATATTGTTGTTCATCTTTATGGCAGACGAAAACGTATGAAATACTTATGTCGAAAAAGGGAAACCGTCGTGCTTTATTTAGTTTAACGTATTCGCTATAAATCGTATCGTGTGAACGACCGTTAAGCGAATAAATAACATTTTCTCTGAGCATACGTAAACGTGAATGCTCTGAGGCACCTACCAGATAACAATGTTATCAATATGACAGATGTGTAAATAATGTCAAGCAGACAAATTAATCAGCTGCCAAATATAAGCCTCATTCACTTCATAGAGTAGGGCTAACAAAGATCACTAGATGACTTTAGTTAAACTAATCAGGGCACAGTAACAAGGAAAAGTAACCCAGATACCCATTGAGTACCTACGATTCTATGTGTTTTACTTATATTACGAATTTATTTATAACAATATTATAATTGGTCATTTTAAAAGCCACAAGCATTGATATACCATATAAAATTGAAAAAAAATATCTGTTAACAAATTTATATGACGTTTATAGATGAAAACACTGTTGTTTGGGAATTCACAAAATAGTTTGACGCAAAACATCGGCATCGCGAGCTAAACAAACAAGTTTCGCGGCAGTCGATTAGATTGCGACACCGCGCCAGAATACGAAATGTGGGTGCGAACTAATTCCCACACAAATGTGCCTACTACTTCCAGATGATAATTCTATCAAAACTATAGGTTGACCTTCTGCCCTTCGGTTAGCTTTCTACTAATTTATGTCCATCGCCAACGCGCCGTTAAAATTCACATGGCGCATATTTTTCATTCTAAATCATCTCATTTTATAGTTGAATCGAGTTGTGAATGATTATTGTCAGTTAATAATACAAGTCATGTAAACATAAAAATGTTTTATAACTTGAAATCCATTATATGTAAGTACAATCTCTTTAAAATTATTATAAATCTCAATAGACATTTCCGGGTTTCAAATATAGTGCCATTCATGGAGTAGACTTGGACATGAACGTTAATAGTTTATTGTGCATAAAATTATAATAACATGATTGCGAAAGAAAATTATCGCAAGTTACAAATTGATATGAATGAAATCCATGTTCTAATCGTCAGTCATTTGTATAATGACTGTGATTACACACGGTACGATGAGGAAGTAAGATGCGCGCGTAGGTTGACGCAGATAGTGCGTAGCCGGAGTGTGGGATACGACCACCGTATATTTGCTTTGACACAACATGGTGTTACTTAAATGGTGTTAGATAGTGATTGTATACACAAAACATGTAAGATTTTAGACTTTCGCGTTCCATTACACTAAAATTAGTCTTTATGGGTCTACACGCGATATTAGGAGTAGCAAATTACATAGCTACTTACTGCCCGACGTTTCGACTGGGTTACACCAATCGTGGTCGCGAGCGACCAATTAAGTAATTTGCTACTCCTAATATCGCGTGTAGACCCATAAAGACTAATTTTACACAAAACATGACATATAATGGAAATCGATGTTAAAGCGTATGTAAAATGATTTTTTCCTACCATACAACACCGTAAACAAAACAAAATGTGTAATAATCAACTTCAGCCCCAAAAAGATAGGATTACCTAGTTTGGGGACTACTAGTAACCTACGTTGTACCTATATGCCATTTTTGGAAATAAATGTTTTTTCATGTATTTACTGCAAAAATTATAATTCTAAGGCTTATGCTACCAACCGAAATGAACGAAACCATTATTATCATTAGCCTGGTCTACTAATGATCATGTATCGTGTTAGTGCTGCATAGTGCATATACTGAGGTACACATCAAAATGAGAAGATTTGCAGTCATTCAGGGAACCTTGCCGCTATATATAGCGAATAACTGTTTTTTGCGTTTATTTGCCGGCGCCCGCGACAAAAATACTTCCATACCAACTCGTACGTCTCGAATGACATATTCCGCTGCAAATTTCTGCAAGAGGTCATGAACTTTGCAACAGACAGACTTTGACTGCAATTAGTCTAAGACTAAAATTACTAACCATTTCAATTATAAATTAGACAAAACACCTATTGTTTCCTTACTAATTACTTGTGAGTAGGAGAACATTATCGCGGCGCGTTAACGCTTACATGCAAATATAACTAAATTATTTGTTTCAGTACATCTATAGGGGCGAGAGCCATCCGCTCCCGCGCAAGTCCGGTGATGATGACAAGGCCAATCGCAAGCCATCATCGCAAGTCAGTTAGGAAAAAAAGTACACCTAAAAGTCATAAAATTCGCATTCCGAATTAAATAACATAATAAACCTAATATAATCATGACCCAGTCAATGCGCGCGCTTGACCCTAAGACATAACTTCGACCTAGGCCTCTAGACTAACCAAATTAGCCCTGTTACATATCATTAGCTGATTGTGATCTGACCTACTTAGGCGTGTGACCGTGAATCATTTTATCGATTAAAGATTCATGTCACTTGAGGTTGTTTATGTTATCGAGTTATGATCGCGATATGGTTCTAAGAAACCTACCAACCTGGTCGGTATGGTACGCAGAATTTGACGTTAACGAAACGTAAATATGTAACCTTTGGAAACCCCCCAATCGTTAAAGGGAGAATTGACTGTGTGTTATTTTTTTTTTCACTAACTAAGTAACACGCGTTCTAAGCGCTTATAAGGCTCATAAGGCTTTGTAATTTTGTAGGCTTCACTATAAACTTGTATTTTTAAATCTTCTTCTTCTTATCGTATGGTTGATGAACAACCTGGTGTCAGAGTTTTTAAGCCGCCCGTAGGCCTCTGACATGGCTTTAATAATTTCTTTTAATGGCATTTTTAAATGGATTTTGCTGAAATAGGTATGTAACACTTAAATAAAATATAGAAAATGCGTGCACTGGGAACGACAGTGGGCTATTGATTTGCTAAACAATCTAGGCATGTTAGTCTCAAAATCTATTCCTGGTACTTGAGATTAAGGGGAAATATGTGGATTTTTATCAAATGCTAGCCCATCGAAAACATATACTGATATACACTACTAGCCACATATATGTATATTTGTATTATCTGATTTACTATCAACCACATTCTAAAAGAGCTAGCTCGGTTCCGGTTCTCTAGCTATATATCAAACGATTGTGCACTGGTCTACTAGCATTTTGTAAGCATGTACACATATTATGTGCGTGGTATTTAGATAATAGTTCGCCCCTTTGTACACAGGACGTCCTGCGAAGTTCATATACGAGGGAGGTCAATAAGTTCGCGGAATGGAGGGGTTGGTGGGGATAAATTTACCCGTCCAGATAGGCACTAGTTAAGCACCTCATTAAGAGTATATATACCAAGTTTGAACCTAATCGGGTCATTAACTTTTGAGTTATCGACCTGCAAACAACTAAATCGGGAAGAAGTCAGCTAGTATGGAGAAAATTGAACACCGTGTCGTTATTAAGTTCATTACCAAGCAAGAAAAATCCGCTCAGACGATTTTTCAAGAGCTGTTAGCGGTTTACGCGGACTCTGCCCCTGGTAAAACCATGGTTTACAAGTGGCATGGTCTTTTCAAACAAGGAAGGGAGTCCATTGAAGACGACCCCCGCTCCGGACGGCCAATTGAGGCCACCACACCGGAAATCGTCGAAAAAGTAGAAAAACTTGTATTGGAAGATGCCCGACTGAAGAAGAAGCAACTTGCAGCAATGGTTGGAGTATCCGAATCAAGTATTTTAAATATCCTACATCATCATCTTGGGATGACTAAAGTCAGTGCAAGATGGGTTCCGAGAATGCTCACGCCACTTCAAAAACGCGAGCGAGTCGAGTGCTCTCACCAGTTTCTGGAGCTCTGTGGAGAGAGAAAGGAAGAAGTTATGGCCCGGATTGTTACTGGAGATGAAACCTGGGTTCACCACTATGAACCTGAGTCGAAGCAAGAGTCGATGCAGTGGCATAAAAAAGGCACACCTCCTCCAAAGAAATTTAAAGTGTCACAATCGGCCGGAAAGATCATGGCGACTATCTTTTGGGATACAGAAGGTATTTTACTGATCGATTATAAAGAACGTGGTGCGACTATAACGGGACAGTACTACGCTTCTTTACTGGAAAGATTGAAAGAAGCCATTAAGGAAAAAAGAAGAGGAAAACTGTCAAAAGGTGTGCTCCTTTTGCACGACAATGCACCCGTCCACACGTGCCATGTTGCGACGGCTGCCATTCACCGATGCGGCTTTGAACAATTAAACCACCCACCATACAGTCCAGACTTGGCCCCCAGTGACTATTATTTATTTCCAAAAATGAAGAAAGAGCTGCGTGGAAAGAAATTTGACGACGATGAAGAAGTCAAGTCGGCAATTTCGGCCTATTTTGACACAAAAGACAAATAATTTTTTTTCGATGGTATAAACAAGCTATTCGAGAGATCCGAAAAATGTATTAGGGTTAAAGGAGAATATATTGAAAAGGAAAAATAATTTGGTGCTTAATTTCAACCTCCTTCTCTCTCATTCCGCGAACTTATTGACCTCCCCTCGTACCTACGCGCAATATATGTGAACGTCCGAGCAAAGTTTAAATAAACTTAAGATTGGGTTACTCATAATAACGGTCATATAATAAAAAAACAATTGCCGCAGATTCATTGTATAACACTTTCTTGCATTAACTATTCCGTGTCTTAGCAAATCCCATGCAGTATTGATGCGTACCATTTTTTATGAAATCAGGCCCCTAGACAAAGTAACAATATCGAAACGATAACGAAGTTCGAAAAGAATAAAATGTATGAGATTGACATAAGACGCGATAAATCACGTGGTAAATCCCATACATTTCGTTCTTTTCGAACTTCGTTATCGTTTTGATATTGTTACTTTGTCTAAGCCACCTGCTGAGAAAGAACTGAATAGTATTCGAATTATTCCAACATATAATTTCTGTGTGTTTAAATGAACGCATTATTGATGGATTAGTGATGATTTCATAGGAGTAATTCGTATTAGAATTTTCGGTATGATATTGATGAATCAGACTCGACATACCAGATGGACCATATCAAATATGTGTGAGCAATTAAGTAACACTAATTAGATAAGAATATAGTGAAGAGTATAGTACAGTTCGTTGATTCGTACGAGTGAGCGGTGACTTTATGTAATATTATTTATTGGTTTGTATCGCAATATGAAAGGTAATCAACCTTTTAACCTTGCATGTAATGTGTTTATAAATAAACATAGTGGGACCGTAGTTAGGTGGGAGTCGCTTGAATGAAGCTACTAAGATTAAATTACATTCAACAATCATTTATTTGAGAAAATATAGTTTCAAAAAAACACTCGAAGTGGCGACTGAACATAATAGCGACATATAATCAGAAAAAATATAAAGGATTAAGAATTCCTAAAACTATAAATTAAATAGCTACTAACTACTTAATAGTAGTCAATTATCATAATTTTCATTTGAAAAAAAGAGCTGCCAATGAAAACAGTTACCAAAATAAATGTTGATTTCGCTTTGGCAAGTTACTATACTAATATGAAAAAAGTATAACATACACATAAAGTTAAGTATTATTGTCAAATGATTAATGTAGTGTTGTTCCAGCAAAGATAGGTACATCGCTGGGAGATTGGTTTCCACGACTTTCCTTGTTTATCTTGAGTGTTTGTCAGTATTTAATTAGGCAAAAACAACGTCCGATTTCTAAGAAACAAATTATGGTGACTCGACGTAGACGTATACTAACATTGTCTTAAATTACTTTTATTTAGGATGACTTTTATAAATATTTGGCAGGCAAAAAGATTACCTGGCGTTTTTGTTTAATAATACTACAATCATCAATCAGATTGTAATCGATCGGACTGGCTCATTATTTTGTTGATATATGCCAAAATTGCATCAACTCAATTGCAATATAATTCACCAACATCGAGCTTATTGGGCTTTTGTTAATCAGCATCCGTAAGTTAACCCTAAAGTGTATAATATTTAACCCTATATTTGCTTATCTTCCAGAAACTACTGTGTTGGGTGTTATTGTTGGTCGCTTCGGTGGCGTCCACCACAGCCCCGGGGCCATGCTGCCCCAACGGGGAGCGGTTCGACGGGCGCAGCCGGCGCTGCGAGAGCGGCATCCCGCCCCTCATCGAGTGCCCCGATGGACGCATCCTCCTCAGCGATATCCACCTGGTGGGCACCAAGGTCTATACCGAAGACGCGCCTGACTACGCTATAGTGGAAGACCCAACCCAGTGAGTACCTACATTTATTTTTTGTATCATACTTTTTTGGTAAAGGATATAAAGTATTATGCCAACCAGACACGAGCGGGCAGGTGAACATAAGTATATTTTGTCGAATATAAAAGACAAACAGGTTTCACGATTTGATGTAAAAACTTCAGTCCAATAAGTATATTTATTGAAGTGTAATAATGATTGCGTTGTGAAACCAGTCTCCACATAAAATCAACTCTTTTATCATCACGTAAATTGTGTTGCACAAGCTATTGACTAAATGTCCAGAGGCATTCACTTATTGCATAGTGTTAGCTTCAGTCACTGTAGACAAGTGGCTTTTCTACAAATAAAAACAAATGGTGTACCAGGCAAACTAGAGCGCGGGGATGGATTAATGCCTAATCGCACTAGCCACGTGTCCTATTTTTATAACCGAAACTTCTCAGCTCTGTTGAGATGACGCCGTATCATTCAACCGGTGCGGTTAACGGATCACCGCAAGTGTCAAGATTATGACGACGTTTCATAAAAATAATCAATGTCATGCCGAAGCGGCCATGCCGCATTGCGGCTAACAGTTAGTGCGTTCATACCCTTAGTTGATTGCGCCATATCTAATGTTAACCTTACCATTTACTTTAGCGAACAATTATTCTTTCCAGGTACTGCACCGGGACAATGTATAAAAAAATTAACAACTCGTCAGAAACAAGATTGACAGATATAGCGGTTGTATGCTTTCAAAAGGACAATAACGACTTGGAATCAACCGGCATACTGACACTCGTATCGGTTTTCTTCCTATTGATGACAATAGCCGTATACGTTTACCTTCCACAGATGAGGTACGTTCATCATCGCATAAGGCTCCACTCCACTCCACAATAATAAAAATAAAAACTATGTTCGTAAATTTTAACCCGATAACAAGATGAAAGCTTGACCTGACTTCAATTACCTGATTCAACAACGATAGTTTTACTATGAGCTTTACGGTTACGCATCAATAACGGAATCAAGATTACATTATCAAACGTGTGTCTATATTTTAAATAACTCTTTTTATGTTTCAGGGATTTGCAAGGTATGTGCTACTTATGCACGTGCGTCAGTATGGCCTTAGGCTTTCTGTCATTAGGAATGCTGCAGCTCAATCCTGGTTTCAGAAATGAATTGTGCACTGTAACAGGTAAGGTCTACAACAAATACTATGTATTAGTTCAATGTTAGAACTATGATAATCGAATACGTAACTTAATTCTTTTAAATTTAAACAGGTTTTAGAGAAACCCAAGGTGACTTTTGGGCTCTCAAAGAAACAAGACCACGATTAACAACTTGATCCTTTACAATATGTATTTCCAATATGGCTCAATCAAAATGACGCGGATGAATTATTCAAATACATTGTAAAACGAGAATCGACAAATAAAAATAAACTTGAATTATCTTTCAGGTTTCCTGGTATATGCTTGGATGATGGCTACATTCTTCTGGATGAATGTAATATGCATAAACACTTTCCGAACAGTTCGGTAAGTTACATTTAACGGTCACAATGTATAATTTAATAAAGCTTTTAATATTTGTTGTGCCGACCTTTTCAGAAATGCTTTATCTTGTTGTTAACGTATTAGTCATCAAATGCGTACATTTAACAAAAAACATAAGATAATATTGACCCTAGTTGGGTACAATACAAATTTGGGGTCACGCATTGCGACCTAAAAGAATCAGTGACAAATTGTTTTGTTGTAATCTTATCATAATTGGGACATTATTTCCAGGGATGCTGCGTATTTGCAGAAGACGGAAATGAAACAGTACTTCATATACAGCTGCTATGCGTGGGGATGCACCGTCCTCTTCCTGATCGTCGCTCTCATAACGAATTTCGCCGAAGGCAGCCACTGGAAGCCAGGGTTCGGAGATGGCAACTGCTGGTTCAGCGGCCGCACCGAGACCTGGATCTTCTTCTACGGCCCCATCGCGGTGCTGGTCACCATTAACGTGGCGCTTTTCGGATTGTCATCATTTTTCTTGTGGAGGCAGACGAAGAAGTACGAGGTCAACAAGCTGAACAACCTCAAGCACAGGTGAGTTGAGGAACTAAATAATAAGTCTTGTTTGGAGATAAGACAGAGGCAGACAATGAAAATCTTTCAAATCTCGCGCAAGTATAGTCCAGTCATTTAAGCTTAAATTAGGTAAGAATCTCGGAATTCGAGATACCCAGCTGTAAGTCTGTAAATATTTAGATATTGACACCCTAAAAGTGGTCTCAAAACCTACATATTGTAGGGTGTACGCAACTATTAAATTTTCAATGTCAAATGTCACAAATATCAGTTTTATGAACTTTTGAGCGAAACGGCAAGTTTTATCATAAAAGTGAGTAGGAGAAAATTGCTTATCATCTAATTATCTATAAAAATTGTCTGTACGTTTTATTCCTAAGATTCACCATTTCAGAGATACAGCGATGCAAATAGTTGAAAAAGTTGTATTTTCAAAAGCTTCCAGACCCCCGTGCGATTGTGCTAGACAGTTAAAATTTTCACAACTGATGTATTTCAGTAGCCTCTATAACATCTAATACTAGAAAAAGCTTAAAACCTAAATGTTTGAGTGGGTTCTTATACAAAACTATGGTTTTTTTTTCTCACACTTGGCCGGTTTTTAACGTGGTTACCCCAGTAAACCTATTCCCGACGACACCTTTTATACGTGAAGAACACGTTGTTTATATGGAAGCCTAGTTAAATAATTGTTTTATGTTGTTTTTAGTACTATACATATACGTTTCAGTACATTTAAACTGCTTATTATGGGTCAAAAAGTACGAAATAACCAATTATTAGAATTTCTGTTTGAAGTATAACTGAAAAAAAAATACATTTTAAAAATGTTAACTGTCCATCTAACTCGATTATGAACGTGAAGATCCATATTAACCAAATTTAATTTAATGAAACCCAGAAATCTTAAATCTTTTGAATACTGAAAACAACACAAAACAATTATTTAACTAGGCTTCCTTATAAAGAACGTGTTCTTCATGTATAAAAGGTGTCGCCTGGAATAGGTTTACTGGGGTAACCACGTTAAAAACCGGCCAAGTGTGAGAAAAAAAAACCATAGTTTTTGTATGAGAACCCACTAAAACAGTGGTTTTAAGCTTTTTCTAGTATAAGATGTTATAGAGGCTACTAAAATACATCATTCGTGAAAATTTTAACTGTCTAGCACAATCGCACGTGGGCCTGGAAGCTTTTGAAAATACAACTTTTTCAACTATTTGCATCGCTGTATCTCTGAAATGGTGAATCTTAGAAATAAAACGTACAGACAATTTTTATAGATAAATAGAAGATAAGTAATTTTCTCCTACACACTTTTATGATAAAACTTCCCGTTTCGCTCAAAAGTTCATAAAACTGATATTTGTGACATTTGACCTTGAAAATTTAATAGTTGCGTACACCCTACAATATGTAGGTTTTGAGAACACTTTTAGGGTGTCAATATCTAAGTATTTACAGACTTACAGCTGGGTATCTCGAATTCCGAGATTTTTTCCTAATTTGACTGGACTAGTATGCACAAGATAATGACAAAGTGGCGTGGCAAAATTCAATTAACACGATCAGAAAACACGATTAAACTATGCCTCAATAAAGTCCTCAAAAAGCTACAATGAGTTCATATTTTTTCCAGATTCCTCCTATCGCTTAAATTGTTCCTCGTCATGGGCATCTCGTGGATATTTGAAATTGCCAGCTTTGCCCACGGACAGGCACACATAATTTGGTAAGCATATTTTCGAAGTCCTATCACATTCAAATCGAATCGGAACCAGTAAAAACTGGTGAAATGAAACGGTAACTTGAGTAATCACAGTCAAAAAATCTCTATTTCCAGGAAAATCATGGACACGTTCAACTGTCTCCAAGGAGTTATCATTTTCTTCCTCCTCGTGGTGTTCAGGAAGCGTGCCATTCGCGGACTGGCCATGGAGAACATCTGCCGCCCTGTAACAGGGCCCTTAGCAGAGAAACTGAGCCCTCATGATGACAGCGATGATCAGCAAATACTTGCCGACGAGACAGTGGAAGTCCGGTTGAACTGAACCAATTAGATAGGAATTAGTTATTATGCTTAGCACATTTAGAATGAATACAAGTTCCTCTTAAGGAAACTTACTATAGAGTATAATTGGTTATTGTCAGTCGTTAAGTCAGGGTATTTGAATTGTAAGCGAATCTCAATAACCTTCAGTTTTTAGAAGAATGATTTTGTTGCATGATTTTCCGAGTAGTTAAGGAAAGTGGAATATTTAGTAGCCTGCAATGTTAATGCTTGGTTTATCTATCCTTTTCAACAAAAGGATGTATCTCACATAATGGATGACACTCATATTGACTTGTAATAGTCCATCACTAATGCACGGCCCATTTGGACACTTGCCTTCCAATGAACGATAACAGGGAACACACATCACGCCCGATAGTCGCTGATAACGTTCGTAAACAGCTTTTTGGGCTTTGTTCCAATAACACGATATTTTTGTCACCCTTAAAAGAGAAAACTCAAACTCTTGACTTTCCATCTTCACCTTCTAAAATAATTATTCGCATTCTTTGCTCGAGTTTTATTTTTATTCTCCCTGAGTAATGCTTCTAAATTTAACTTTCTTTGTATGTTCGAAAGACATTATCAAACCAGTTTACCTCTTAAAGAATTACCTACTTATACCGTTTTTGCACGTATGTCTCTCTAATCATCTTTATACTTCCACTACATACATTATTCTTATATTATTTAAGCCTCCTTTCATAAAATCAGTGTAAAAGTCACTTTCATTATTATAGGTGTACGCAAAAGGATGCTTATCTTGATAGAGTAGGTAAATATTTTTTTTATTCAGATTAATATTTTAAGAGAATTTTTATGTGCTGGCAGAGCCAATCTCAAATAATCGCATTTTAATTAATTGGATTTTGAAATTTGAATCTAAATAATATTTTTTAAATGTATGTAATATTTGTTATTCCTATGTAATATTTTAGGTATTTATTGACAAGTAAGCATTAAAAGATTACATGTTCACATGTTGATTACAGGTACCATTTATCTTTTTCCACACTAGTTACAAAAACATTAATGGAAAAGACTATGTGCCATACTATATTTTTATTAAGGAGATAGCTGTAAGATTGTAAATTTTATTCCTTGATCTGATGTTATGAGAATAAATACTCTATGCAGAGTTTACGACAGTAGTTAGTAACCTACTCATTGTAAATCAATATTTTTCCAATTATTACTTTATTATAAAAACTATTATTAAGATTAGCATTTACTTGTGTAAATACTATGTTAAACATATAAATTTTATTTAATGTTCCTATATTAATAAAACCAATGTCTCACCAAATGCATGTCTTTATAAATAAAAAATATTATATTGTGTTCAAACGAAGATTGTTTTTTATTTTATTCAACACTCAGAATACTCTTTATAATTTTCCACACAATCATCATGTGTCTGGCTAACTCGATTAAGTCCTGTCTACTTATATGTTAATTTTACATACAGTACTCATTAAATAATAAATATGTACTCCATTATCAAAAATTGCGTTGAAAATAACTATACCAAAGCCGCTCTAAGTTGGCCGATTTGCTACATGTCAGACTGACTGTACTAGTGAGGGACAACGGTAAAATTGCCGAAGTATATAAGTAACAGTTATTTCCACTTTATAACCAAGCAAGGTCTAATTATAACAATTTTTTTTTAAAAACATTAATTCACATCCAAAAGATTGAATTTAAGTTCCTTATTTATAAATATATTTATTTTTAAAATACAATACTTATTAAATCCTTCATCCTATTTAAAAAAAATACCTGGTGAGTATTACCCACTACGTCACTATGAAAACGTGTCAAACGGCGTAACCTTGTAAAAGCGTAATACACAGTGGAAATTTTACGTTTTCTTTTTATAATTCAATTATTTTAGGTAATAAAAGACAAATAACTAGATAATTTACAAGGTTTTTTTTTCTTTTTTTCTTTTTTTCAAAAAAATTTACAAGGTTACGCCGTTTGACACGTTTTCATAGTGACGTAGTGGGTAATACTCACCAGGTATTTTTAAAAATAGGATGAAGGATTTAATAAGTATTGTATTTTAAAAATAAATATATTTATAAATAAGGAACTTAAATTCAATCTTTTGGATGTGAATTAATGTTTTTAATAAAAATTTGTTATAATTAGACCTTGCTTGGTTATAAAGTGGAAATAACTGTTACTTATATACTTCGGCAATTTTACCGTTGTCCCTCACTAGTGCCTTTGAGTATAAAGCCACTGGAGATGCCATAACGTCAACGCTTCTAACAAATTTTTTTCGCCACTTTTAGCGGGGGGCGAGGTAAACACGTACAGCACACCACCAAAAAATTAATAACTCAACAGACACAAATTTTGCTGTAACGATAAACGCACACTACAAAAATGTTCAACACTTCAAACAATACACGCACACAAACAAAGTTTTCACGTAACTACGCAACACACATACGAAAAAAATAGTGATGACACAAAGAATAAAATAAAATCAGTTTGGTGAATGAACTGAACTATCTTGTACTGATTATTGTAATTCAATAACATTTTGTGGGATCTTATTAAACAATTTTGTGCTTAAACCCAAGAACGACTTTCCAGTCTTTTGAAGCCTGAGCCTTGAAACGGCAAACTTATGTTTATTACTGGTGTTAAAATGGTGAGGATCCGATATTAAATGATTGTATGTTCTTGTAAACATATAAGATACAGTCCAAAATGTACTGAGAGGATACGGTTAAAATATCTATGTCTTTAAAAATATCTCTAAGGGAGTCACAGAATTTCTTTTCATTTTCAGACTAAATTTCAATATCGTATGACCAGAGGAAAGAAAAGTAATTTTTCTAATTCATCTTACAAGATTTAAATATAACATATGTTTAGACCTTTTATTTAATTCAAAATTAAAGTAAAAAACGGATTATACAACTAACTGCAGGGAGTGAATGATTCATTCAAATGTCGAGTCGCTTTTTTGACTTTGTGACATCACTAGCCCCCGTACCACTGTATTCTTGTTTATTTTTTTCTGTCGTTTACGTATCGCAACGACTTTTTATTTAAATGGCAATTCTTCTTAAATACACGTTTAAAAGTTAATAAAAACACTTAGATATGATACTAAACGCGCTCTTGTTGCGAATTTGAGCTCTCGATCGCCTTTTACATGAGAATACTGCACAACTAACCATTTTTCAAGAGTAACGTCACGCGACAGGGATCAATGCAAAATGGCGGTGGTGCAGCGACAAGTAGTTTTATTAAACGTGTTTGAACAGTTGACCAATGTACTTTGCCGGAGGGGGTCGCCCGTGTAAGGCATCTCCAGTGGCTTTATACTCAAAGACTAGTGCAGTCAGTCTGACATGTAGCAAATCGGCCAACTTAGAGCGGCTCTGGTATATGGCTGTATAACTGTAGATCCATTTGGCCATGATTATAGACGAAAATTTAAAAAGTAAACTGTCTAGTACATCAACCGTTCGCTTTCCGACGGAGAGTGACGTCAGTGTCAAACTTCGAAAAAACAGCGATTTCACAGTTTCTGTGCTATTTTTATGAAAGAAATAAATTAAAACAAGCGTCCAATTTTAATTCCAAAGAAAAAATATATTACTGACTATAGACATATTTAGTTTTAATTAGATTAGAAAGTACACGCAAACAAGGCATCGATTGAGCAAATGTACATCATGTGTTTCTTTATGTTCACTACATGTAGAATTCTGTGATTATTCTTGCTAAAAGGGTTTATACGAAAGATGTATTCATTATTGTTCATATTGGTGTTAATATCAAAGACACATGCCGACAATTCAAACAGTGATCTAAATGGTTTGTATGAAGCGACACATGGCGTGAAGATAAACAAATGTTGTGAAAACGATCAATTAATGGTCGATTTGTCGTGTGTATCCAATGAGACTGTGAAACAAAGTAAGTACTAAATAAACATAAACAATTATCATGTAGCAACTTGCCTTATGCAATATACTATTAATGCTACCTACATTTCCATAACAATAAGAAGACAAATCTTAAAAAAATATACTTTATGCATTCATAATGATGACATTATATCCAATTTTTATGTATATATGATTTAATCATGAATAAAATTGAGCTTAAAAATACTTCTATTTATTTGTTTTAGTTTACATACACTAACACACCTATGTCTAATTAATTTTTAGGTACATGGAAACCAAAGTTTATGACTGAAGATGGAAAGCCAGTCAAAGAAGTAATATATCAGTTTGTTAACGGTTTACCTGATTGTGAGAACACACAAATGAGAGCTATTTACTATGTGAAGAATTCTGAAGACGAGTATGTCCACTATCATCCTATTTACTTACAGGATTATCAATACTTTAACATAATTACCTTTCATCTTCACCACATAGTATAACACAATATCGCTTTCTTTGTCCCTATATCCCTCCCTATGTATACTTAAATCTTTAAACAGATCTTGATGCAGTTTTTTTAATAGAAAAAGGGATTTAAGAGGAAGGTTTTTATGTTAAATTCATTTGAAGCGAACCAAGGGCAGGTCATATTATTATCTAAAATGCACTATGTTTGTCTCTGTTAATATCAATTGTTTATGTAATATTATTGTAAACAGGTTAAATATTTTGAGTGATGGACGATTACGGCACATTATTCATCACCAACACAGTACTGATAACATAAAAGAGGACCCACTATTGATGAACACATTCAGTATTAACGATCCAATCACTATACCAGAAGCAAAAGAACCAACATCATACATCCATAACCAGAAGAAGTACTGTATGGATAAGGTATTGAACTTCTAATTTTGTTTGCCTTATTTTAACTTTGTATCATCGCCAGCCCATTTACATACACCCCATTGCTGGAGCACGGGCCTACCTCAATCTAGAGTGATAAGGCCTTGGTCAAATTTACATTGTATACTTATTATTTGATCTTTCAAAGAAATATTGCACTTTTAATCCTAACCTACATTTGTCTTCAACAACTTATGATAATGAACAAATTTTTCGTCAGACTTCCTGCTGTCTGTATTCCATGCAGCGCTTGCTACCAATAGATCAATGAGGCAGACCAAGAGGTCCATGGTTCGAGTTTGGGGTTGGGCAAAATTGGTGTGACTCAATGTCTCGGAAAGCACATTAAGCCGGTGGTCCTGTGTCCAATCTCTCATTGGTCACATTACCAATAAAGCACTGGTTTTAGTGCATACTTGTGCAATAAACTATATTCTGCAACACTGTGCAACCAGCTGGCCATAGTCAGCCAACTGGTTCATCTCAATTGAGATTGACCGCCATGGTCAGTCAACTTAATTAATGATTTCTATTTTTTCTAGATTTTCATGAGTAAAACAAATGAAACGGGGGAATATGCACTTGTATGTGTGCCAGAAGTCAAGATAAATTGGAAGGATACAAATTTTCTGATGACGAAAATCCTCAATCCTATATTTCATGCAGTCGCCATTATATTATTCCTCATTGTGGCCATTATTTACTTTGTTTTGCCTACTTTGAGAGATTTGGCTGGAAACATAATCACAACAATTAATGTTTGTCTGATTGTAAGTCAAACAGCTGATTTTATAAGGATTTTTACAGAATACAGCAACCATGTCAGTTTTATGGTGACTGGTAAGTGTTTCAACAATATAAATCAAAACTATTGAAGAGTCAATGTTATTTACAGTAATAATAAATTCTCCTTGTGTTTCAGATATAATTTTGTATATCAGCTTATTGGGGGCTTTCTTCTGGTTGAATAGTTTTGGATTTTATATTTGGAAAACATTCAAGTAAGTTATGTTGCTTAACTTTCTCTTGGTATAGCTAGCTATAGTTTCTGTTTAGTGGAATGATTGCCTGAAATTAATATGATGGGATAATACTTCGTTTATACCTCCACTCCTTTTACCTCCACCCTTCCCTCCAGAATTTCCAGGTTTTATTGTGAGTGGCAGTGCTAAAGTGTCTAATTTATTCCTTATTTATTTCTAGATCAAGAAATGTATTTCTAAGAGTGACAGATGTGCGCAAGTACTGCTACTATTCGAGCGTGGTGTGGTCATCGGTGGTATTGATGGCGGCACTGGCCATCTGCGCTCACTTCCTTCTAGACACTGGCACTAACCCCAACAGGAAGATGAGGACACAATTCTCCTCCTCAATCATTGTTGATGATATTGAACAAGAAACAATAGGTAATTAATAGTTTCCTTTCATATATGTAATTATGTCATTTTATTTTATGTAAGAGTGTAATATTTGTTCTTCAAACTTTCAGGATGGCTGGGCATCGCAATATTCTTTACACCAGTTGCATTTACTATCATCTTCAATATATTCTTTTACATAACTACTTTGAGAGTTATAAAACGAATAAATATCTATGGAAGGATTCATCACAAACTCAAAGGATGGTATGTATTAATTATTATTGCTCATTGAAAAAAGAAATTTAGCTGTGTTACAATAGTTAAATTAAAATAGATTTATTCAATGTAATGTTTTTTTTTTCAGTTTCGACTTGTTCCTGCAACTGTTCCTTATAATGACAATATCCTGGCTATTCCTACTGCTCTCGTGGTTGAATTTCGACGGGTTGGTTTACGCGCACATCGTGGTAAATCTACTGCAGGCCATTCTAGTGTTTTATGTGTGCGTCGTGCGCCAGTCGCATGTCACGTTTTTGCTGCGCAAGAGTTGCTGTTACGCCGAACCAGTGCCCACCAATGACTGGGGCGATGAAATGACCCGTATGAATGGCGGTAACTATTAAATAACTCAAAAGCTCTGGCCAATTGGCTACACAAATCATCATTTCAAGGAATCAAAGATTTTACTCGTATATGTAATGGACCTTATTGGCTTTAACTAGTACCCAATCTTTGAAATTGTGACTGAATTTCTTAACACCATGACATGGTTCGACACCGATTTTAATAGAATCAACACTGATTGTAGAACTTAGAAGCAAAACCACACAAAGTATATACCTAAGCACATACATATTTTTAAGGTACATAATTGGTAAGATAATTCTGTGATGATAACATAGGAGTAAAGTGTCTTAAAATGAAGTGTCTTAAAATTTTAACATTTGAATGATAAATGAAAGAGATTATGAATTTATATCATTCTTTTGAATGGTAAATTTTTAACAAATATATTTTTAAAGATATTAACAAATTATTCCTTACTTTGTGATTGTTTTATAAAAGTGCTCATATATGTTACTTAATTAATATAGTTTGCACACTCGAATCTAAATGATGGTAGCAATGATAAGTTTTGTTTTATGTATTTTTCGTGTGTTTGGAAACAGTTATAAAGCAGAGTAATGGTGGGTATTGTTTGTTTTGAATGTCAAAGACTTAGTATGTAAGTAGACAGTGTTATTGATAGTAATGCCATTAAGAGATATAATTCAACTTTAATGCAGCTGAATCACTGTACCTTAGCCATATCGCACTGACACAAAATCTAGTATTTAGATATATTTATAAAGATAGCTAATAGAAATAATAACATGTTGAATAAAAACACTATCATAATGATTAAAGAGCCTAATTATCCGTCCGTGCTTGATATTTCAGCAGCTATATCTGGTTAGTGATATTGTAGTAAATTGTAAGTAAACAAACATAGAGGCATTTTCAGACAATCAGCTGTAATATTGTGTTTACTATTTATTATACATGTATTTACCAGTAACGAATTTATCCATGTACTAAAAATGTATAAATTATGATATGTGAATCTCTTAATTTACATGAATTAAAAGCATTTAATTTTGTATTTTTTTTATTCAATAAAAAAGGAAAAATATGATGTCTTTTATTTATTTGTCACATTATCCTAGTAATAATTTAGTAAATTTGCGCTAAAGTTGGAGGCGTCGTCAGATAATTTTAACTATGGGATATTCTACAATGTCTTTGTGATTTTGTGCCCTGGATGGAAAATAAAAAAATAGACGAGAAATTACGCGCCGATTTCACATGTAAAAAGACTGGTACGAAGATTTTGAAGAACCTTCAAATCGGATCGGAATAATAAATGTCCTTTGTCGTTACTGAGCGACCATACTTATAATTTTATGCACTTTACTGGGCAATAAATCTTGTCACTATTATTCTCGCATTACTTGACGTCACGGGGCGAATATGTATTTATTTATTTATTTATTTATTATTAGGACAGCCAACAAGAAAAACACTGGTACAGATTAATAAAAGTGAATAAAAACAACATAAACTTAGAGCTAAGTGCTAATCTTAATTAGAGGTTGCCACGGCATGCAATGTGGACTACAATTCAGTTATATTTATCATTAAATACTGTCGTCAGTTGACAGTTACCTCTTCTCTCAAATTTTAAAAAGCAATGCATGCAATGCGTAGTAGGTATTTGTTTATGCCAATAATGGTTCAGCACTGACCTGCGAGAACAGCTGCCCCTCCGGTCTGGTGGCGAGCGGCGCGAGGCGGCAGCGCACTACGAGGTGGCAGTCGTCCATCACGGTGTTGAAGAACCGCCGCGTCGGCAGCAGAGCCTCCAGGTCTATCATCAGCTCGAGGAACCGCTCGCAGTATCTGATAGAAAAAATAATTCATGTCACTCATAATTTAGTTACAACTAATTTAGTTCTTCAGTAACGACAATTCATTATCTGTTTGTAGTACCAAGCTGTATCTCATGATATGTGGTAGTTAGACTAAATAAATAAATATCTCACAACTTCACATCACAAATCCACATTGTATGGAATACAGAAAGTGGCTTTTGTAAACTCATTCAGGAATATGAATAGGATGTATAGCTTTACTATTTAATGTGGATGAACTTATACATTTATTTATTAAACGTCCGAGACACAGACAAACACTTAACCTGAGGGCCTACCATGAGTTGGCTATCGTAAACTTACGTACGTTAAAAACCTATCGAGTTGTTTTTTTCATATGGCCGATTGTAGTTCTTCGCGTAACCACCAGCCGGCGCTGTACATGTTTTTCATAGACATATTTACGTAGTCGATATCGAGCGCGTAAGTTTTAAACTCATGGTAGCCCCACTGATCACACAAATATTTGTCCCGGTTGGAATAGACCACCATGACTCCAGACACCAGAAAAACGGCCACTATCTAATGTTACCAAGATACTCGTAGTTATTACGCTGTAAAGAGCTCGAAACGTCGGATCTCTAAATAATGTTTAGGATAACAATACACGCGAGTTTAATCCGTAAAATTAGTTTTATTTTAAAGTTGTAGTGCTCGCGCAAATAATAGACAATACTAGAAAGAAAGAAAGATAGAAGGAAAAAACTTTTAATGACCACGACTTGAGATAAAAAAGACACATAGATACATACACAAGAAATAAAGCGCACACAAAGAAATAGAACACATGTGTAAGGACTTTATGAGTGGTCAACAGATCACAATAGAACACTCACCGAACACTATTGGGGTCCACGTCCCCCTCGGCCGGGATGCGCTCCAGCACCCTCATGAACTTGACCATGAGCCGCTGCAGGTAGCGCCGCTCCCACTCGAGCTTCTCCAACTGATCGGGCTTGTCTTTCTTCTGTATCGCGCGCCAGTACTTCCGCCACTTCGGCACCGCTTTGAACTCCTGGTTCCGTCGGCCTGGGGAAAACATTTAAAGTTATTGTTTTGTTTTACGTAGTAAAAGAAGCGATTAGCGTTTTCTAAATTTAATTTTTTTATAATAAGGAAACTAGGTATAAGAAAAAAAAATGTTTTCACTGCAACAGGAGATCCGAACCCTTAATCAAACAATTTTGGTCTGCTTTAATTCCAATCATACAAGTTATCCACACAAATTTTGTCTGACTGAAAATATGTCTAATTACTTTCCACTATTTAATAAAAAATAACTATAAAAAGATCTTAGGTCAGTGCCTTACTAGACCACCTAAGCAACATTTTCTTTAGAAAACTGAAACTGTCCGGGATATTTACCATGTTGTTTTGTTTTAGTCTTTCTCAGTCTTTTATTACGCACGACAGCGTAGTGACGGGTAGTGGTGTCGTGCGTAATAAAAGACTGAGAAAGAGGGTAGACCGATTTGTCTGCCCTTAGATCTACCATCATTCTCGCAGTACTACAGTTCACCCGTGATCATGGCGCTTGCAACAGTGCCGAAATATCGGGAGCTCATTAAAACAAAACAACATGGTAAATATCCCGGACAGTTTCAGTTTTCTAATGTGTGTAACCATGACAGTTTAAAACATTTTCTTTGCCCCTCTAGGCTACTTCTAGCTAGATAGAGCTACTAAGCTGGGATTGGGAACTTGTGTATTTTTTATTTGTTGTTTTTAATGCTATCATAGCTCAATGTAAATTTAAATAATTTTAAATTAACTTTTGTATTCCCAATAATAATAGTACCCATATCGCTCAAACAGTATTATGTCTTGTGACCACCCACCTTCCTGCAGGCTGACCCACATGCTGAGCGAGACCAGCCGCTTGACCTGGTCGCGGCACAGCTGCACCTCCATGCTGCCAAAGCAGTGGTTCAGGAAAAGCAGCAGCGCGGTCTGCTCGCGCATGTTGCTGCTGCGAGGGTCCTCCGCCACACTAGCTCGGAGGACTTGTTCGAAGAACGCCGGGAAGTGGTCCGGTTTCTTTAGGAACGCCTGGAAACAGAGCAATTCGATATGTGACTTTCACATCTTGAAGTGATTGGATAACATAAAAACATGTCATACACAATGTGTAATCAATGTTATTGCCGATTGGTCATCTGTTTCCGTCAATACTAATTGTGAGGAAACAATTTGTTGTATATTGCTAAAGGTATGTATTCTGTAGTTTTGCCATCAATAACCATCAAAACCAGTTTCTTGATCCGGCACAGAAACTGGCTGTAGTCCACCTCAAAACATTATAACAGTGGTTTTAACGTTTATAATATGTATCAAATATTATAGCTAACCTGCCATGCCGGCACCCGCTCACGGAACTTCTCATTGGTCATCACAATGATGGACATCATGTGCGCGTGCGACGCCTCGCCCGCCGCGTAGTGCGGCCATAAATAGTTCTCCAGGTACTGGGAGAACTCCAGCATCATGATCCGGCGTACTGCAAATCTTTAAGAAAAGGTAATGGTACTTGTGTATCAATGAGCATTGCATCAGACAAGCTGTACTCGAATAAAGCTTAATATAATTGAATTGCAAACAAAAATTATTTGCAACTTCTAAAAATAATGGTAAAATGTATCAAAAGTGGATAAATTTTAAATTAATCATACAAAATATTACTTTCAAATAAAAATCGTAAAAATGATTTCATAATTTATCTGAATTTTAATCCTTTTTAATTAGTCATAAAAGGTACTAGAATGTACAGTAATAATCAATTGATGCTGCTGGCAATTTGCAAAATAAAAAACTAAAAGGTCAATCACCTCAATCTCTAAGGCCATTGACCTTCACAGTTCATTTGTTTGCATCAGTTAGGCTCAGACTTTTGAAAGTGGGAGTGTAATTTGGTTATTCTGTAGGTTACTTACCCTGATCCCAGGATTTCTGCATGGTATATTGATTCAACAATTGCAGCATCATATGGTAAGTGGTTTTCTTTAGTTTGTGGAGACCAGTATTGTGTGGCGAGCTGGAAACAGTAAGGCCATGATGGTCAATTCAATGAGGAGTGTTGTATAGATTTAATTTGTAGAGTTTGTGTGAATGAACACCAGTAGGCCACCAATAAATATAAAAAGTGAGACCATCATGATATTTTGCATTTTATTGTAGATCAATATCTCTTGAGAATACCAATATTAGCCCTATCTACAGATGTTTTCTTTAATACATTTTGTACTTATAGAAATTTCAAGTAATTGAATGTACATTATAAAGAATACCTGTACCGAAACAGCTCTCAGCAAGACAACAGTAGAGAACACAGATAATCACACTTGTAAAACACACAATATTCAGGTACAAAAATAGTATCAACTATGATTTTCACTTTTAAAGTGTTTGTAGGCACTGAATACAAAATTATTTTCAATACTCTAGTATTATTTCCTATAGTTCAAATTTATTTATTAATTTATCAATAACTAATATACTTTAGGAGATAAGGTTACAAACAATCAAAGTCATGTTTCTTTGAAAAAATTCTGAAAAATGATCATAGCAAAAATTTTTTCATCCAAAACAATTATATTTTCAAAAAAGATTTTAATATAGATTGATTTGTATGTTAGCAAAAGGAATTTTTCTGCATTTTAATATAGAATTGAATAGAATAATTATTTATATACTGTTTTGTCTGTATCATATCTGCATACTAAACCTATAAGAGCTTCTGTTTATCAAAATTTTAGACCACTGTTTGTGCCAATAAATCTAGTTTCTTTTTCTTTTATGTAATGACGCTATATTGTAACTATCCAAATTTTAAACCGAGTATTAGTAAGAAGTAAATATAATAGAAAATTGTTCTATTATTTATTACTATGTGTTGTGAAATGAAAACCTAACCTCAACATAAACTTACCTGAGTAATTCTATCAGAGTTTATCTGTGAAAGGGTTGGTAACGGTATTTTAGGTTTATCTGCCGGTGGCGCAGACTCTGTTTTCATATTGAAGTTTTTGATATTTCCTAGCAATAATTTTCAATAAAATATATTTGGTAATGTGCGGCGATTCAAACATACAACACATAAACAAACGTCAATGTCAGAAAACTGTCAAAACAAACACAACTGACATTTTCGTTCTAAAACATAGGATAAGTTTTACGTTGTAATTTAAGAAGAAAAAAAAGACCTAAGTTCTATAAACAATACAAAAAAGAACATTGTTAACTCTTGATAAGCACCTTAAACAATTTAAGTAAGTTGTTTTTATCCTTCGGTTATGATCGTAACATCTAAAAGAAAATTCATATTTGTATATTTTTCAGGTCGCAATGATGTTCGATCCTCCTGATTTCCCCTACAAAGATTTATCAGACACCCTTCAAGATAATTTCGGTCAAGATGATTTACTTTTTAGTAATGTACACAACGATAGCGATCGGGTTGACAGTTTTTCTCTTACCAACGAACTGGTTGCAGTAACTGAACGGATGATTACAAATGTAGAGAATGACTTGTCGTATCATTCGAATGATGCTGGTCGGTTTTTCAATGTAGAGCACACGGCCTCTTCCGAAGTAATTCATACACCAATCACTACTGAATCAAATGGACAACTCTATTATGTACAGCCAGACAACCTGTTTAATTACGAACCAACTCTACTAGATGATAATACAGTTAATCAATTTTTGCTACCACTAAAAGGCTCTACTGACAAAAGCATGGTAGTAAAACTTTTATAAACGATATACATATTTCTAAATTACCTTCCCTACAACTAGTTTGTTAACATAAATAATGTTTACCTGTTTACAGGAGACAGATGCAATTGGACCTGATTTGTTAGCTCTACACTCGTGTGTAATGTGTCATGATATATTCACGTCTGATGCAGATCTTTTGGACCACACTATCTTAATGCACGCATCGATAGACATTGAACCAGATCTGAATACGCCTGGACCATTACAAAGCAACAATGTTGCAACTGACTCCATTCAATCAGAGGGTAAGCTTGATCTAACAATCCATAGTACCTACCATACCTATAAATTACCTACCGACTTCATTAAAGTCAATTAATGAGATGTGAATGAAATGAAAGGGATAGTCATGAACTTTTTGTAATTACTAATTACTGACAATCATTCTCACTTCTTATGTAAAGTTGCTATTTGTCTAGAAAAAAAAAGCTTTTACCTTTGAGCTTCTATCTTTAAGCCCATTGTTTCAGGAAACAGCAATATCGATTTTGAGTCGGACTGGCTAGTATGTTGTATATGCAAACGTGTTCTGTCTACGGCGTTAGAAGTTGAACCAACTGGTAAACCTAGCTACTATATCATACAAAATTTTAACTACTAATGTAATTAAACTTACATTGCATTCAATTCAATTTCAATACGAAATTTCAGAACAACTATGTTGCATCGATGTTAATGAAAAAGGTAGCGTTGCTTCCCGAAAACTACACACTATGTATGTCTGTGATTGTTGCAATGGCTTGTTTGCTGATGGTGATTCTTTAGATAGACACAAAATTAGGTGCTTCGGCGACAAGCATCAAGAATATTACGCAAATCCTCTGGTAATAAATACTTACTTACCATTTACAATTACGCTACTTTAACGCTTTTACTCTTATTCATTAACTAATATTTTCCTTTCTGTGGCAGAGTGAGCGTAGTTCAGAAACTATTCTAAGTGGTACTGAAGTGAATTTTTCTTGCAACACTTGTGGACTACAATTTAGACTGGCAGACCAGCTCAAAGCTCATTTAATTTTGTGTCAAAAACGAGGATCAACTAGAACCGGGAGGCGTGCTTATACTAACAATACTAACAGCAATAAAATGTGGAATTGTGGCTCATGTAACCAGCTTTTTGCTACTGCTAGGTAAATCTTAGAAGCTTTCTTTAATTAACACTGTAACCAACCATCTAATTTGCTAATGCTACAAAACATTTCGATTCGCTGTTTACAAACCTAAATTATATGTTACTGTTCTCTGACTGTCAGCTCTACACGTTTTGTTTTGTACATTAAATTTTATATTATCTTGTTATTAAGACTACTTATTTAACCGATTAAAACCGATAAAGCAGGTCGGTTCATGAGTCGACTATAATATTTTTCATAATTAAGACCTAGTTATAGGTACTGTGCATTTTATAGGGAACTCTACAAACACAAGCGCGGCGAAGACCGCCCACCAGGAGCGCCACTGACTGCGTACGTCTGCGAGGAATGCGACAAAGTGTTAGGAAGCATGTGTGCTCTACACACTCACAAGAAAATGCACAAAGTTACAAAACCTGTAAGTGCACTTTGTATGAAAATCTCTCCATTTTTTCCACGTAACTTCTAAACTATTCCTTTGTATTTTTAGGGATACCCGTGCCGTATATGCGGTCGTAGATTCAATCAATCTGGTCATCTGGCTATTCATATGAGGATGCATACAGGAGAGAGGCCCTATCCTTGCGATTTGTGCCCTAAAGCATTCAAAGTGAAGGTAGGCAATATTGATGCTAATGCTTTAATATGTGTATATTCTACAATTTTCAATAATGTGATTGAAATAAAGTCTCTAATATTCAGGTCCACAACTATATACTTCAGGTACACCAGTACTCAGGTCGGAAAACTTGTGGGCCATTAAATGTCTAATGTTAGTCTGATAAGTGTTATGATTTTCTCGGATTTCTTAGACCTACCAAGAGACGGGTTTAAAATAAAATACTAAAGTCAGAGGGTGTGACCGTAGTTATTTGCGATATTACATAGCGATAGCAAAAAACTCGCACAGTCCGTGCATTGAATACGCAATTTGTGCATCGCATAGGGCGAAGATGGTTCCCAGTATTTTTTTCCGTATGATAATGTGTGTGAAATGGTGTCGGTGACAGGTGGAGCGCGACGATCATCGTCGAACGCACACCGGGGAGCGGCCCTTCGCGTGCGCGGCCTGCCCGAAGACGTTCACCGCCGCCGCACGCTTGCGTGAGCACGCACGTATTCACACCGACCAAAGGTTCACTTTAACTCACAACCTAATTTTAATTCCTTTGTCTATACTAATAATCACTGATTCCCGCCAAAAAGTTTTTCTTTCGTTCAAAAACCGATCTCAAGCAAAGCGCCTCTATCGGCAAAACTCCGAAACTGTAGCGTAAAGATTACGTGAGTGCGACAGAGGTGGCGCCGGTGACCTCTAACTAGTGGAATAGAAGGTCGAGTTGGAACCTTTGCATTTTAATATCGCTTGTAGCCAGTTCGCGTGATTAAGCCAAAGAAAAAAAATACTGAACAGGGTTTATTTTTAGTTTTTAGCTCAAGCAAATAACTTTAAGTTTTGTAAGATTTTTATAATATAGTATTCATGTGAAACTTAATTATAGATATATTCGAACGAATATGTTAGTTTAGGAACATGATTTATTTGAAAAACAATTTACTAAAAAAACGAATGAGTCACTTTTAGTTTTTATTCCTAATAAACATTCACATTATGCAACAAAAATACCTAACATTGATAAAGTATAAACTTATCGCTTTAATTGCACATTGTCAGGAATTAATCCTGTCTTACAACATTTACCTCGTCTAAAAAGTATTGAACATACAACACAAGTTATACTATGTGTTAAAAATTATATTATTACGAAAGCTTAACTTATGTATAGTAGGTATGTGGTAAAATAATTGCATGTGGCCTGTAGGAGTACCTAAGTATATAACTATTTGAGAAATGCAAATACCTACTCAAGTAGTTTCGTGTGGAGCGCAGCACCTATAAGTTGGTAACTGTAACATCAAGGCAGTGCATTACCGGGCCAGGTGATATTCTAGTTTTGTGACCGGTCCGCTCGACTTTACGGCCGCTGAATATTTTCATATCCCATAAACAGGCTATAAACTTGGAACTTGCGTATTTTCCACTTGGAAATTAATATCTTGGCGTTTTAGGACGGAGCGGAGATAAAATGCTCATCATCTAGTAGTATCTTGGCCGGCTCACTTGGCTGTAACTGTCCTCTGTATTTACGCTTCCTGGCGGATGACTATTATTTTCCATAAACTATCAAGTAATAGTAATAGCCGGTGCTTAGGTAAATGTACTTCATTGTAGTTGTAAATTCTTGGATATTTTTTTCATATAAAGTAAATGCACCAATTATGGACGGTTTAAGGATTTGTTTTTCGTTTTTTCTTCATAGTTTGTATGTTTTGCAATATACGTTCGCAGGGATTTGGAGGTTAATAAAAAGTCCTTTTCTTAATAAGTATTCGATGTTTAAAATCAGTTATAAGCTAGCTTCAATAAAATATAATTTAGGAAAAATAACCTTTGCCAATCTCCATTTATGGACAGGGAAGATCCAGTTATGAACACCCAATTATGGACGTTATCCAATTATGGACACCCATTTATGGACATTCTTCAATTGAATGCTTAAATCTATAACTCAAGAGTATCAGGGTTGAGTATGTTAGTATAATGAAATAAAAACCATTTAAATTAAATAATAAAATAATGTAATAGGTAACTCAAATATCAATCAACAAACAGTTATCAAAAAGTAATCGGCAAAGACCAAAGCCTTTAAGCCAAGAAAAACCAAATAAAAATGTCCTCTTAACTAGTATTATTTAAATAGGAGACCCCTTCGTTGGTATATTGGTAGCAAGCGCTGCGTAAGGTCCGAGAGGGCCCCGGTTCGAGTCCGGGGTCGGGCAAAATTTGTGTGAGTTTTTCTGTGATGAAATTTCTCAGCCCGTAGTTAGGAAGCTGGCGGTTGAACGCCCGTGCCTCGAAAAGCACGTTAAGCCGGTGGTCCTGCGCCCGATCTCTCATCGCTCATGTCGGATTGCCGTCTCACCGAGTTATGAGAGTAAGGGAATAGAGAGTGCACTTGTGTTTGCGCTCGCATTTGTGCACTATAATATGTCCTGCGCACTTGGCTGATTTCAATTGAGATCGGCCGCCATGGCTGAAATCGGTCTGACGCCTTATTATTTAAATAACATTTCAATATAATCATCTCCTTCACTTCTCGATCTTTAAGCAAATTGGTTTAGAGGTTAAATAAAAATTTTAAAAAACCCTCACTCTTTTCTATTCACTTTGCCAACAATAATCAAAAATCAAATGTCTTCTTACTAGTTTCATACCTATCAAAATACAGCTAATAATCAGTCTCAACAATTACTTATACATAAAATCACGCCTTTTTCCCAGAGGGGTAGGCAGAGATCACTTCCAGCGATCCACTTTTCACCTCTGTGGGAAACGTGACGTGACTGCTTGTGGACCACGTCGCTGCCATTCTGCCTTGTGCATTGTTTTGACAAGGTTATTGCGTTCCCACGAGTAGCAAGAATATATGACGGGGAAATATATATGATTCGGACTGAGTCGATAGTAGCTCGAGGACCCGGGGTCTCTTACCCGTATACCGTTCGCCACCCACCGGACAGATAGTTGTGACTGGTATCCCCTGACTGTAATATAATTATTATGTATATTACCCTGTCTTAAATTATAAATGTAACATGACATAAAAAAACACAAACAACTCAATAAAAAACTTTTTTTAGAAAAGTTATTCTAGTTATTATTTTCTAAATAGTGGATATTTTCTGTCCTTTTCTCACTTCTTTAATTGCATTTGCCATTTGTTCTTTAGTATAAGCTTTTCTAGTCGCCATATCTAAAGGGAAACAAAATTTATTTATTTAAAAAATTTGAACCAATTTTGGACACCCATTTATGGACACAATGTTCATAATTGAATTATTAAATTTAAAGTCTTAATTTGCGACCGATTAAAAATAAAGATAAAGGTAAACGATTGTACAACTATAAGATGTATGAAAAACGTATATTTGTAAAATATCCTTCATGGACAAAATGTCCATATTTGGGTACAGGCTTACAAAAATATCCAATTATGAACATCGATAAATTCCGAGGCTAAAATTACTATGAGGTTTTAGATTAGAATATACATTTAACCTTTTATTATCAGTAATTCAATAAATAATATCATTTTTAACAACAATATTACACTTGTCATAAAAAAAGCTAATAAATTTACTTGCATGCATTGCGCTCCTTATAAGAAATTTCAAATCTCGACACCAAAACGCACCGCACTAGTAAGAATCGTTATAGTCGAAAATAATGTAGCGGAGAGCTGTCAAATGTTGTTTACATCAAATCTAGAATTTTGGTACAACCGATTAATGTTCCTGTTGGAAAAAAAATACCTACCGGTTTCTTATTATTGGAGGCATTTTTGAAAACTGTCCATAATGGGGTCCGCGTCCATAATAGGTGCATTTACCTTAAGTAGATATTCAAATCTCTTATGTAATGTATGAAATGTTTTTATTATATAATTATATAAAGATGAGTAGATTAGCAATAGAGAAAAAAATCTTTCACCTGTTTTAGTCCAAATTTGAGGTCGCCAGTTCAAACCCCGCCACGTACCACCGTGTTTTTCAAATTTGAAATTCATATGTACGATTATTCGACTTTAACGGTGAAGGAAAACATAGTGAGGAAACCTGCACACCTTTGAAGAAATTTCTAGGTTGTGTAATGTGTAGTCAACCAACCCGCAGCTGGCCAGCGCGGTTGACTAAGGCCTTATCGCCCTGGTTTAGGGTAGGCCCGTGCCCCAGCAGTGGGGACGTACTTATATGGGCTGATGATTATGATCAGTCCAAATTTAATTGCGTGTAGTAACTTAGCAATTTTGTACAAATCAAAACCACCAACACCAACACCATTAGAAACCTTTTTTTGTTATGCACTACGAAAACAATACTCAACACATTATTTTTAAAGTCTTGTGTGAGAAGATAATTAATTTAATTTTAGGTGTCCCAAATTGAGTATCCATACCCACACCAAAGATGTAGGTAATTATCTAAATGTAAAAAAAAAATCAATTGTTGAAACCTTATTTCGAAGTACTTGCTGTAAACCGTGTTATTGGGACACTTTGATGCTGACCGGCATTTTAATGAAATTCGTATTCTCAGAAGTTCGGTTAGGATTTGGTACCCTCTCCTGTTTAGTCTGCATGATAGTAAGCAGGGGTGGAAGGACCCAACGACCCCCGCGAGCAATCACCCCTAGCACCCCGAGGGGAGAATATCGTGCACGTTTCGCTATAGTGTATTAAATACTTGCGCAGAACGGAATACTTAGGTTTTTTACTCGACTGCCCAGAAGGTAGGGTTTTTCATATAGCAGGTTTCTTTCAATTTTATTTTTTTAAATGTGCTTAAGGTTGATTTTAAGTAGGTTAGCATAATTTAAGCAGGCTATACGTGTTTGTAGGTATAGTAAGTAACCTACAGTACTTAACAGCTATACATTTGCTACAAGTCTGTATCATTACGAAACTAATTTGAGAATGTTAAAATAGACATTATGTATATTCATCAAAACATCTAGTATACTGTATTAGGTATATAGATATAATTTATTTTATCATCACAGTTTTACACTAAACCATGAATTTGAATAAGTATTAGAATAGTGATTTTAGGCAATGGTTTAGCAATTTATTCAGTAGTTTTTTATAGAAGGAGAGCTTAGAGAGTATAGGGATGGGTAATCCTGTTAGAAATTCATGTAAAGCTGATTCAGATTTTTACTAGACTTCATCCAGATTCATTCCGAGGCCCAGGCAGCACAACAGTATGGCTCTAAAACCGTATTCAATGCTCCGCGTCATGAAAGTCATGGCCCACAAATAGATATACAACGAAGCATCATTTACCTAAGAAAGGGGATACCCAGAACGCTATGGCAGTCCCTTATGAACCCTTTCCGCCCATCACCCGAGTCGGCCGCGAGACGGCGGTGACGTCGGCGTGACGTATGCCGCCTTTAAATAGCTCCGTTTGCACGTGGCTTCGATTCCGTAATAGGCACCGTATTTTATTGCACAGTTTCATGAATTAATAGCATAGTTATTTGTACGTCAATTGTCTCTTTCATGAATGAAATCTTGTGTAGTCAGATGTTTTTTGTACCTACTACAGAATGCTAAGATAATTGGTAGGTGAAAAACAAATATGCGTTGTGTTTGTTAGTAAGTAGGTATAGTGAATAGTAATACATAGGTATGACAACAGATGCAGTAACTAAGTAATTTGTATGTTATTATTCTGTTAAATAATATTTATTACATCATTTTGTAAATCGTCGGAAATGTTACATTCGTTTTGTACAAATATTATATTTTCGTGACCTACAATAATATCAAATAAATACAAACATTATTATGTTTTTACGTTTGTTTCATGATGATATGATTACAACCTGGTATCAATCAACATGGTTATTCCCAGAAGACTCAAGTCTATGTCAGTTAACCCTGTACATATATTGTACCTATATTCGAAGTTTTAACTAATTTAGTATGTATCGTACTTAGGAAATGTAGGAATTCCAGTGGAACGATGGTGGTCCTATCTCCATATCCCATAAAGAAATCAAACTAATATTGAATTAAATACTTCTGATGACTGACGATTTTATTAATTTATGCAAATAGACTTCAAAATATAATACAATGTGAATTTGAAGTAGAAATCGGTTCAAAAACGAATGTTTTATAATGAATTAAAGTTAATTTTCCATCTCTTTCTTACAAAACAGAGTTTTGTATGGATTGCGTATGGCCGTAGTGTAATTTGACGTCACCTGACATATCGGATCTCTCTGTCTACTCAGGACTTAAAACAGATATATCTCTGCTGTCGTTAAATTGAAAAATAAAATTTTATTCATATTTCTTCAATATTAAAGATTTATTTAGTATAATAAAAAAAAATGTGTGCATATTTCCCATTGCTTCATTTTTGCAGAACTACCTTTAGTTCATAGATGACGGTCAAGACTTACGCGATCGAAACTTAAAGCCTTCCTATGCTCAAGTGCAAAGATTACCCAGCTGATCTCTCGCAGGCCGTATCGCTGCGACATCTGCGGGGCTGCATTCAGGCGTCCCTACGCCCGCACCGTGCACACGCTGATACACACGGGGGAGAAACCGCACGAGTGTGACGTCTGCGGCACCGCGTTCAGGTAAGAAGCGGCCCTGCGCCGGCGCATAGGTAAGCGCTAGAGTTTTTTTTCGGTTCCCGAGCGATGTATTGGCAGCAGCTTAGCTTTGTTGAGAAGTATAATACTGTCTGGCTCGGCGGAATAGTGGTTAGTGACCCAGGATCAGCTACGGTTCCAAGAGTCGGTTTCGATTCCCACTCGGGACGAATATTTGTATGATGAACATCAGTGTTTGCTCCGTTTTTGGGTGTGTTACTAGATATATTTAAGTATATCTGTTTACGTATCCATTGTTGATTCTGATATCCCTAACACGAGTGCTTAAGCTACTTACCATGGGATTAGATAAATGTATGTGATATTGTGTATTATTTTTATTTATTTATAATTCTGAGGTAATAAGAAATCGACCATCCCGCAATTGGCCGGCGTAGTTGACTAAGGCCTGATCGCCCTAGTTTAGGGTAAGCTCGTGGCCGGCGGGGACATGGGCTGATGAAGATAACTCTAGGCATCTTGTTATCTGTGCTTTGGGTAGATACAGTGTCAATCAACAGTAGATATGTTTGGCGTAACACTGACAGTGTATTACGCTCATGCCCACGACTTAAAGACGGTATAAGTCCAAAGTTCTACCCCTGACGGACGACAGATCACTGTACGTACAATACGTACATAGGTATATTATTGCCTATACACGTACATAGGTATGCCTAATAGTAATAGACTAGAAAATAAAATATATGATCAAGTTTAAAGTCTTGGTTCTATGCACAAAAGAAAATATTATAATTAAGTCCGATTATGATGGATCGAAGTGTAGTTAAAATAAATAACAGTTGAATTTCTTAGTTTGAGCGGACCACATATAGTTACGAATACATAAGTCAAGCTATTTCAAGTAGGATCTTTTGACTGCCCGGATGACTTTTTTATAGGTATTTTATGCTATTTTATAGGTATATCATGAATGATTGATTAACTATTTTAATAATAGTGGAGTTCCGTAAAACATGAAAATGGTAAAAGCTCGGAATCCAGGGCCAGTCAATGAATGTGTATAGAAAGTGCTTGATTGCATTATTAACACCTGAAAGAAAAAAGTTAAAAAAAAAAAAATGGCCGATCTCGTTTACAACAATTTTTTTTTACAAAAAATTTTTATAGTTGAAATTTCAATTGTTTATGTGATAAATTATGTTTGCTGAGTAATTTCAATGTTAATTTATTAAATTTTTACAAAAAATAATGATTTACAAAAATAATTTTACCATTAACTATATGACACAACGACGGAACGCAGCCCCCGCCGCCGCCATCTCTGCCCTCGGCATTGTAAATGCATCTTGTGTATTAATCCTTACTATCCTTACTAATATTATAAATCCGAAAGTAACTCTGTCTGTCTGTCTGTCTGTCTGTCTGTCTGTCTGTTACGCTTTCACGCATAGAGTACTGGAACGATTTAAATGAAATTTGGTACAGATATAGTCCAGAGCGTAGGAATGGTTATAGGCTACTTTTTAACCGACTGCGCTATAAGGAAGTAATGTTTTACCCGTTAAACGTCTCTACGCGGACGAAGTCGCGGGCGGGAAGCTAGTAATATTATAAATGCGAAAGTAACTTTGTCTGTCTGTCTGTCTGTTACTCTTTCACGCCTAAACGGCTGAACGGATTTTGATGAAATTT
Organism: Maruca vitrata; assembly: GCA_039566165.1. Classification (NCBI taxonomy): domain Eukaryota; kingdom Metazoa; phylum Arthropoda; class Insecta; order Lepidoptera; family Crambidae; genus Maruca; species Maruca vitrata. The sequence goes on from CM076928.1 coordinate 6,959,802, forward strand.
GGTATGGTGATAGATGATAACCTAGAAATGGTTATAGGCTATAAATAATCACGCCATCGTTCTTAGGGGGCAGGCAGTAGGCAGATAACTAAATTGAGTTAGTGATTTTTAGTCGATTTTGCTAGAACTTTTGCTCTTTGACGTCTAAACGGCTGAACGGATTTTGATGAAATTTGGTATGATAATAGATGATAACCTGGAAATGGTTATAGGTTATAAATAATCACGCCATCGTTCTTAGGGGGTAGGCAGTAGGCAGATAACTAAATTGAGTTAGTGATTTTTAGCCGTTTTTGTTAGGACTTTTGCTCTTTGACGTCTAAACCGATGAACGGATTTTGATGAAATTTGGTATGATGATAGATGATAACCTAGAAATGGTTATAGGCTATAAATAATCACGCCATCGTTCTTAGGGGGTAGGCAGTAGGCAGATAACTAAATTGAGTTAGTGATTTTTAGTCGATTTTGCTAGGACTTTTGCTCTTTGACGTCTAAACGGCTGAACGGATTTTGATGAAATTTGGTATGATGATAGATGATAACCTGGAAATGGTTATAGGTTATAAATAATCACGTCATCGCACTTAGGGGGTAGGAAGTAGGCAGAAAACTGAATTGAATTTGTGATTTTTTATTGTTTTTTGCTGGGAGTTTTGCTCTATCATGCTTAAACGGCCGAACGGATTTTATTGAAATTTAGTCAGGAGATAGATAGTAACCTAGAAAAGGATATAGGCTATTAATATTCATGCTATCGTACTTAAGGCGTAGGCAGTAGGCAGAAAACTAATAAAGTTAGTGATTTTTAATCATTTGTTTTAAAAGTTTACCTCATTCACGCCTTAACGTCTGAACGGATTTTTATAAGACTTGGTTAATTTAAAAATAGGATTCTAGACACGGACACAGGCTACTTTTTACGGCGGGAAAATTCCTCATTTCTGCGGAAATCTAGCGTGATCGTGTCAAGAAGTCGTTTTTCTTCCGTCCGTCTGACAACTGTTACGATTACTCTAATAATTTCTTAAGTAGGTACACCTAAATTATACACCTATAGAATCCCTGGAATGTCTTCTTTCCATTATTGAAAACCGCATAGTTATTGATATAGTACTTTTTGAGATCCTAGGTAACAAACACATTTTGGGCGCCCTTCGCAACTTCATTTTATACTATGTATAGAAAATAATAATTAAAAAGTTGAGATCGCACAAAATATTTTTTTTAACATTTTTTTATATACTATTCTAAACACATTTCAAAACTTGATATGAAGATTCATCGACTGGCCCTGGATTCCGAGGTATAAACCTTAAGGCGCTCCACTATAAGCTTCATTTGAGAAAAAGACATCAACGAGTGCAAGCCCATAAACCCAAAACCATATAATTAGTTTGCACCAAGATGTTATTACCTTATTTTTTACGTTTTTTTGTTTTTTTTATTATGACGAGTATCTTAAAAATCTACAATAAAAAAAAATATTTTTATGCGAAACACTTGAAGTTGCAGGTCAGCTAATAATGTAAAATTCTATTTCTATCCAGTGACATAATTCACCCAACTGCATTTATATTGTTTTGATAATTATCTTTAATAGGAACGGCTTCATTTACATAATTTTGGTCTATCGCTTATTTTATTATTAGATCGAAGTGTTACGTCAGAATCCACTGATTGTATAGCGCCATACTTACGATACTTTTCCTTGTCGTGAATCATGCTCGATTGTCCAAGCTTTAGTCATGCCTATTGCCTCATCATCATCATCAGCCCATATACGTCCCCACTGCTGGGGCACGAGCCTACCCTAAACTAGGGCGATAAGGCCTTAGTCGACCACGCTGGCCAAGTGCGGGTTGGTCGACTACACAACCTAAGAATTTCTTCTTAGGAGTGCAGGTTTCCTCACGATGTTTTCCTTCACCGTTAAAGCGTCGAATGATGGTACATATGAATTTCAAATTTGAAAAACACATTGGTACCTGGCGGGGTTTGAACCGGCGACCTCTCGCATGGCAAGCAACGACCTTAACCACTCGGCCATCGACGCTTTTTTCGGCTTCGGCTTCGGCCTATTGCCTGTGTTAAGTAAATGGTAGCTGGGAATATACTGACTATATTTTGTGGGTAGCAACACTTACAACGTTAAGCCAATGAGGTTCGTTTTAAGGCTTCTTACAAAAATAGCCAAATAGGTTTAGTAGTCTTGTTGTGTATTATCGCCCTGAAAAAAAAAATAGTACTGAGTCTTCCATTAACAGCATAATGCTTGGAGGATCAAAATTATACCATATTCCTAGTACTGCGAGCAAACTATTTTCGTCATCATAGAGAAGCCGAGCTAGCGGGTAGTGGCTAGTGTTGTGACTTTTTTATACGAAAAGCATAGGATCTCTTGTCTTTCCCATTCCTAAGAGTAGACGTCGGAAATCAGTTCGTTCTATTCAATTATTTTATTTTATGATGCTGAGGAGACAGTGTTTTCAACATCGTCACAACTCTACTTTCAAGCGTAGCATGCCTCTGTTAAAACGTTACTTGTTTTGAGATATTCCTGTAAAATACATATTATAACATACTTAGTCGAAAGAACGTTACGTTAGGCGTAACAATTTAGACTTTATATGGTCCTTATGACGTGGGCATAAGCGTCCATATCGAACTATGAGTGTTACTCCTGACGTGCTGTTGCCTCAAATATTGTAAGCTGATATACTATTATTTCTTCTTTCCTTTTTTGCCAGAATTCAAATTTTGAAATTTTGAATTCAAAATTAAAGCAAGCAAAGGTGGTGTTGTTTTACTTCAACGAACGGATATTTATTTGAGGATCATATGTAGTATATTGCAAATTACTCTTCCTTTATAACACCTATTTTGATTATAGACGTTCCGGAGACATGTGGAAGCACAAGAGGACCCTACACGGGGTCCAAGCGGGTCCCATCGATACTGAAATGGGAGGATAAAAAACCATCAAGTGGCTTAAGAGTACGGTACATAAGCTATGCAGAGGAATGTTGCCGTTTACAACGAAGTTCATTTTTGGCCGTGAAAAAACAGTGTGCTTAATAGAAAAATTAGATGTGAAAATATTTCTGTCCTACTTTATCAAATACTTAAAAGGAAGATATTTCTTGAGTAGGTGTTGAAATGAGACGGGCTCCATAGTAGCGTTTTTGTAGTAGGTATTATTATTTTGTTCAGCGTAGTTAAACAAATACAAAATAGTTTTTTTCTGTGTATTTACTATTGACGACGTTGTATAAATTACTCATTTACTATAACGAGTAGGTATCTAAATTGGTTTGGACGGCTTTAAAGGCCCAAATTTCACAGCGACATGGAAAATCATTTAAGACGCGTTTTTCCTACTCCGCCTTTTATTTATATATTGGATCTAAAAAACAAGTACCTTAATTTTGTATTGTTAAAATATATGTAACAGTAGATTATAATAACCTTTCAGATGATAGTTACTAACAGTGCCTTGTAAAGGTGTTGTTATTTACATATATAAATGCATTCCCTATTTTTGTTATTTCTGCCTGTTCGTTCAAATAATTTACGTGCTTGGGATGATTTTGGTACTTTTTTAAAATAAATATTTATTCATAAATCAATGACTATAATTTATTTCCGTATTGATATTATGAAAATCAAAGTTTCAAAGTGACTTGTACATTTCAATATAATTTGCCACTGAATCATTCATTCGATTCTTACTTTCAATCTTTTAAAATATTTTACAAGAAAACTCCCTACAACAGTCTTCCTAAACAAAATCTGCTACAGAATAGCTATATCCCATAGACATAGGTATTATTTTTTTAGAATTAGAATATTTTTTTTTTATTTCAGTACCTACATTAGTTTAAGTGCACTGTGCTGCAACTAAAAGGCTTCTTAAATCAGTCAAGTAATAACTACTTCCAATATTACTTACCTCATCGGTTCTCTTATATACTCACTATTGAATAGAAGCTGTGTCCAAAGCAGTCTTTCCGTTATGGAGGCAGAGTGGAGAGCGGCGAGCAGTACAATGCTTGCGTCACCGGGGTCGCGGGTTCAAATACCGGCGGGCCTCAGCCAACACCGTTGCAGAACTACGGTTCACATGAGCGTTGGAACTCTGGAGTTGGTTTTCATAATCACCGTTCATTCCCATTTTTTTCTTATGGGCTGTTTTAGGTTTGATTCCAGGCTATGTATTTTTAGGTAGGAAATATCTGCTACTTATTTGCTTTATACTCCTCTTTACTTTAGATACTTATATGAAACTGTGTTTAGGTTGATTATTTCAAGTACTTTTATTTGTGCAAATACTCTTAATAAATTATTTTTATTTTCAAGGTGTGAATTATGAATCTTATTCAGTAAATATAAGGATATTTCAATAATCTTGTCCTTTAGAGAGTAATAGAGTAAGCAAATATTAGAATAGCATTCTTATTAAAGATCTTATCACAGTATAGTCTGCTATTTTATATATAAGGTCATATTACATTTCACCGAACTGTCGTCCAGTTTCCCTAAACAGTTGATTCTACGTGCAAGTAGGTGCTTCCTCTGTAAAAGGTTGCAAATATAATGAGTACGCCTGATACTGCTTATCCGTATTGGTTCTATAAAAGAATACGAAGTGAGAACTGCGAGCGCCATGCTTGAGCGCTCCCCAGGAAAGCAACGATCAACAAATAAAAGTCAAGAGATTCTTCAACAGTAAATATTTATTATAAAAATTGCTCTTATAGCCACATTTCTGTTTCTATAATATATATAATTTTATGTTCATTCTTTGTGCCATTGTTTCACAAAATTATTCCTGTTCTTGTTATTTTCGACACAACAGCTTAAACAATAATATATTACAATTATATAATCTTACATTAGACAATTAGAGAAACAATTTTGAATAACTCGTAACATGAGGAACGCTTTAACAATTCGATGTGCAGATAAGTTCATTCAAATATTGTTTCGCAATTTTCTAATGAGAGTATTCTTTCTAAAATATATTCACAATTGTTTCAATAAAAATCCTGTCATTTTTGGTAACCAATGGCAATGAAAAACACTAAGGAATTACACTTATAATAATGTAATATAAAGTTACGTATGAAGGGGTCGCCCCCTTCTTGGAAGGGGGGACGGAGAAGACGGACTTGTAGAGTCCTCTGTCATAACAATTATTGCTGTAGTTAGGTCACATCCATCACGCGCAACGGGGGTAGTTTACGTCCATGCGCCAGCCGGGCGCGCGCGCGCACGCAAGACGAGACACAACCTCAGAGCCCACGACTGGGACGAGCGACGTCCCTGGGCTGGCACACGGAGGTACACTACTGCCCCGCGCAGACACCGCGCATGCGCACCTTTATGGCAACTAGTAATGACATCACAAACAATTACACCTCAGAGTATTAATTTAAATTAGTGCCCACCACTAAACGTTCTATACAAAATTTTACACCGAAACAAACGGTAAGAAACATTACAATTCGTGTTGAGCATAGTTTCCAAGACAATTTACACAAACATGAAAATGACAGGATAAGGGAGCTGATTGGAAAAAGTTTGTACAGTATTGCAAGCATTCGGAGTGTGAAATTCTGTCGCGCGAGAGGGCATGCTCTTAAAATACAGTAAGAAAATATATTTGGTTGAGTAAAAAAGATAGCTTAACTAATTATACATTAAGTACCTCCAAATAAACAGAACCGCAAGCGCATGGGCGCCCGCGCGACAGAACTCCACACAAAACGACTCAAAATCGTTAGTACAAATGTATAGTAAATATGTAAGTAGGTATACGTCAAACAGAGCAGTTTGCCGAAGAGTCGCTAACTTACTTAAGTAAACCATCACAACCAACCATACGGACTTGTTCAACAAAAAACATCTACGCAAAAATAAACCGTAAAATAAAATAGATTGAGCTGAATTCAGTTATCCAGTGCGCGAGTTTAAAACTCAAATATGACTAAAGTTGTTCGTGTATCTTAACAATCTGTACTGGCAATAGATTTTGTGACATCTTAATTATTAAAATGCATTAATATGTAACTTGTATATCTGTATGTACTTGTTGAATTATGGACAGAATAGAGGTTGTATGATACAACAGGGTGCGCCGAGGAACGCTCCCCGGCCTGCGACATCGATATCAATATAATTATTACTTTACAATATGTATTTACAACGGCCGCGTGCACCGCGCCATAATGCCCATCTCCGTATATAATATGTACACTAAATTTAAGAACATAGAGTTTTCTCTCATTAGCTACCGAATCACAATTCAAATATTTGAGTAATTGACAACGGTGGACAAACATGCGCCGGAGCACTAATGCATCCTACTTTATTGAAATTTGTACTTTGCTCTATAGTCGTGCTAGGTATGTTTGGTCCATGCAGTCCCACTCCAGCGCGCGGGCGCGCCGGGAGCGGCGTGACGTCACCAGCGCGGCGTGACGTCACCAGCGCGCCGTCCGTAATGTACGGGCGGGCGCGCTTCACAAACCCGACCGCAAATCCCGACGACGCCAAATTCATTACGTTCCATTTCACGCGCGTTGCTCACAACCCGATGTTACTAATGAGAGAACTTATCGCTGCCACGCATCCATCCGATTGTCAATAATCTCAGGCCGACCGCTGCAGTCTCTGACTAGAACTCTCCTGTTAGAAACGACGGGTTGTATGTTTGTTACATTTTTATTTTCATTATGTTTATTCGATGTCTCAAATCTCAATGCAATTTTAAATACAATATTTTGGATCACGATGCGAGATATGAAGATCGGACGACACCCCAAGAACTTGTCAGTAAAAAACTAGAATTAACGCTGCAAATAAATTACCGTTTTTCACTAATAGTCTGATTACATATTAGGAACTGTAATTCACGGTTAGTTAGGAAATAAATTATTCGATGAGAATTTTACGATTAGTTGTATGCCTAAATAAAAGTCTTAATGCTAGTTGCGAGTAAAAGCATTCGAGGGGGGGCGTCCGAGCGCAGCGTAGCTTTAGTGATGCAATTCCGATGCAGGAGGGTAGTTAAGTACAGCCTCGTCGGCGTCAGTCAGGCGATACAAATTCCAATTATTCAAATGCATGATCCTGCTGATACACTCATGACACTTTCATAGTTGGGTCAATCTTGAAAGCCAAAAAAAACACTGTCCGAGGGCAAAAACTACCCATAAAGTTTAAGTTTGAATGTAAGATTTTTTTTGCTGTTTCTTTAATGTGTAAATTAAATGGGGCACAACAAAAAAGGTGTTTATTTCAGCTGAAAACACCTGAAAAAAAATTTCAAAGCCTTAATATTTGATTCCCTTGGGCTGTCCCTTTGTCATTTTTTTAACAAACCGTTAACAATTTACCTATTTATAGTCATAATTTTAAGATTTTTTGTGATTTAATAGTTAAAGGGTGAGTTATTTAATGATTTAATAAATAAACCAAGTCTGTGCCAATCACTGTTTTGTGATTACAAATTGGTTTGTGTTTGTCCGAGTGCAACGATTGATTCCCTTGGCACGTCACTAAATGCCACCTGTCTTGCTTTTATAAAAGTCTACGGCGAAGGCGTGCACATCAGCAAGTAGCTCTAGTCGCGCTCTTTACATCATGAGGAGAGGTTTCCTGCTCGACCGTTCCAAGCCGGATTTATGAAGGTTTGAATTTGATTCCCCTGGTTTTGTTTCACTAGGTCATTGATTACCCTGACCACTTTTAAAAATATTTTTTGATGATTAGGAATTTCTTAACTAGGATTAATAGTAGGGTATATAGGACTATCAATTGTTTTTATAATAATCATTGGCAAAAATCAATCCATTGAAACAAAATCGAAAGAAGATTAACTTTTCTTGACTCCCCTGGCATTGATTCCCCTGGCAAAATGCCAGGGAAATCAAAGCTTCCTTACATTATCATACTCTCATATTATGATTATAGGTTACGCACCCCAGAAGAGTCAGCCAAGTCATTCAACATCCGTTGTAGGTCCTGCAGTGTCTCTACTGACGATGTTGGTGCCTCGCCCTTTCCAGTACAGTGCCTTGAACAAATCCTCCATTGCATTTGTGAACAACTTCGGAGAGATGACGTCCCCTTGTCTTACTCCTCGCTGCAATGGTATGGGTTTATTTGCTGATTCAATACTTGGACGGATATGGTCGCGGCTTGGTAGAGACATTTCATCACCAGGTTGTATTGCTAATAAACTTGGCATTGCTGCAGGGACTCAAGAACTGACCAGATTTCAACCGAGTCAAAGGCTTTCTCATAGTCCACAAATGCTAAACATAGGGGCTGATTACACTCTTCGGTCTTCTGTTTATATGTCGCACTGTGTGGATGTGGTCTATGGTGGTGTATCCGCTCCGAAATCCAGCCTGTTCCGATGGTTGGAATTCGCCCAGTGTTTGCGCAAGGTGGTGCGTGATTACTCTCCGAGACTGCCGACTTTGAAGCAGCAATGTCCCCATTCGCTGTAGTCAGCTTCGCCAGTTGGCTTCCTTCGAGAGATTTTAAGATCACCTTTGACCTCCGATTCTGTTCAATAGCTTTCTCGATTGAGAGAGTATTGTAGCACCGGCGGTCGCGTGGCATAAGTTTATTGATCTCTCAGTTGAGTGCACGAGCTTGCAATGTAGTAGCGGGTGGGTCTTTACGTCGCTGCCTCACTAGCCTCAAAGTCTTCTCGGTAAGTTTAGACTTCCTGCCCCGGCCCCTCATCCCGCAAATCTTGATCTTTCCTCCCTGAGGACATGCATCATATTTTTCAAGATTCTGGTTAATGTCAGTTGAGGTTTCCACTACAGCAATTCGGTTCGCCAGGTTTGACAAGAACGTTTCAGATCCTTTAATTTTCTGGAGCGGTGTAGGTCGAAGCTTAGACCTCATCAAGCGAACACGTTTGGTTTTGAAGTCGATATTCAGAGTGCCTCGAACAAGTTGGTGATCACTGTTGATCTCTCATCTCACTGGAGACATCTCTGAATATGTGCCGCCTAACCGCCCTAATGAAGTCGATCTCGTTCTTAGTTAAAGTTTCGGGACTTTGCCACGTCCACTTCCTTTGAGGCTGCTTCTTAAAGAAAGAGTTCATCAAGAAGAGCCCCTCACGTTAGAGGAAATTGACAAGTATTGTAGGGGGTCTTGGTAGTAGAGTAGAGGGCCTTCGATATGTCATCGAACATTTTCTCCACTTCATCGTCAGAGGTCAGTGCGTTCACTTGCACCACTTTGAGGCTAAGACTCTTGGTGAGCTTAATCATGCTACCCTCGAAACACTAGACATTTCCACTAAGTGGTCAAAGAGGGACTTATTGACGAGAAAACCGACGCCACCTTGAGAATGTTAGTCTCGCTCGTGGAAGTACAGTAAGTGTCCTGATTCTAGGGTTATGGTGTCCTCTCTCACTTTTCGGACAACCACAGAAAGTGCCACCTAATCTTCTCAAGCTCTACCTCAAGTTGCGCCAGATGCGAGTCGAGCCGTAGCGTGCGTCCGTTATACGTCGCCAGGGTCAGTGTGTGTTGGTAGCCTCTCGTAGCCCGGGGATTCTTAGCTCCCGCCGTCCAGCCGTAACCATGGTCGCCACCATGACCAGGAATAGCTGCGCTGCCGGGAACTAGGGACCGTGGCCTTTTTAAGTATAATTAGATAGTTTTTAGATAATTATGTTGATTTGTTATAGTAGATTGATAGTTCCTTAAAGATAGATATTATTGTTTTGTTTTTTATAATACTTCTTTTAAAATCAATAATGACTCTAAAGAACCAAAATGAAACCAAAATACTGGTAATTTGTAATAAAATAAACGATTATTCTATACAAAATGTTTTTATTTTTATTCCCCTGGCATCTTGTATTGATTCCCCTGGCACCAAAATTTTAAAGTCATATATCTTTTTATCTAAACATGTGACAGTGATGCCTATTAGAGAAATATGTTCACAATGAGGTGTTATTGAGCCTTATGATAGAAAAAGTTTAAACTCTTATGTTTTAAAAAGTGCCAGGGGAATCAACCAAATACGTCCAATTTCAAGATTGACCCAGTTACAGCTGGTAAGGCTTCGTAATTGACATCCAGTTACAGTGCTGGTGGATGCGAACTAATGAAAGTCGTCGCATTAAGTACAGCGCAGTAGACCAGCGGCGCCGGCGCGGGCCGACGCGCCGCTTCGGAGAGGTGTGATGCCGCTCCGCAGAGCACTCCGCTCGACCAACTCCACAAGATCACACTTCTACGAAACGGATTCCGTCAAAAAAACATAACCCGATCATAGTCATCTCGTTGTTCAGATTACATTACATTGAAAATATCAAGACAGAAATAATTTCAAACTATCACGTTTCCTTTCAACGAAATAATAAATATAGTATTTTACCTAATTAATTACACAATAATTTCAACAAAAATTTCAAACACCCGAGCTTTAATTTAAACGATAATAACGTCATTAGCTAAGTCACTTCAGTTCGGTTCGGAATTCACTTAAAGAAAATAAAACTATCAAAAATAACTCGGCTCGCGTCATTAGTCCTGCGTCACGTCCGAAGCTAGCACCTTCCCTTTAGCAATTATATAATACTAACTACTGACTGCTCGTATGCCTCGGCGCCGGCGCCGGCGTCGGCGGGCGCCGACTCGCCGCGCGGGGTGCGCCGGGCCCCGCGCGGCGCGGGCTCAGCTGCGCGCCGCCGCCGCCGCGCTATCACAGCCGCTCAGGGGGGCGCGGGCCACTCCTGCCCGCGCGCCTGCCACTAACTCGTCGGCACCAGCAGCCGCACGAAGCTGTCCTCGCTCCAGCCCCAGTCGTCGGGCCACGCGTCCTCGGGGGGGTCGAGCGCCGAGCGCGACGAGAGGCTCAGCACGGAGCCCCAGTCGATGGCGCGCTCCTCGTCGCCGAAGCCGGAGTCGCGGTCCGGCGGCGGCGGCGCGGGGAAGGGCGTGGCGCGGCCGGCGGCGGGGTCCCGCGCGCCCAGCACCTCGCAGCGCGCCACGCCGCAGCTGTCGAAGGGCGCCTCCTCGGCGCTCTCGCGCTCCATCTCGCGCTCGATGCCGCGCAGCGTGTTGCACACGAGCACGGAGCGCCGCAGCGAGGGGTCGGCGGTCTGCCGGAAGCGCGCCAGCTTCAGCGCGCACAGGTTCATCATCTTGTGCCGGCGCTCGCGGTAGCAGCGGCGCGAGGCGCAGCGGCCGGCGGCGCGGCCGTCGCAGCAGGCGCGCGCCGCGGCGCCGCCCAGCTCCAGGTAGGATTTGCCGTTCTCGGCGCGGATGGTCTCGTGCGCGCCGCACCAGCCGCCGCACCAGCGCCGGCGGCAGGCGCGCCGCTCCTCCTCGTCGCGCCAGTCTCCGCCGCCGGCGCCCGCGGCCACGGCCTCGAGCCGAGCGATGGAGTCCTCCCAGCGCGCGACCTTGCCGCCGCCCTCGCACGGGGAGCCGGCGCGCCGCTTGGCGCCGCACCCGCCGCCCGAGCCCTGCAACGCACCACACCCTCACGTTAGACACATCTCGCAATCATCAAAATAACAACTATACATTATGTTTGTTTATTATTGCCCACCAAAAACCACTCCAACTCTGACGTTGACATTTACTTTCAAATGCTTCCATGGAATTGTTACAACAATAACAGCAAATAACAGCAGTCGAGCGCGAGGCTCGGAGGATCGTCGACAATGTGTAAGTTGTCTATGACCGGGTCACAAGGCGAGGCGATATCTCTACTTCGAGATGCAGTCATTAGTGATTTGTTGTCTAATGTAAGTTCAGAAAAACGGTACCCGGATGCATAAATTTGGGATACGATAAATGATAGAGACGTCACGGCCACAATGGTGTGTGGGCCGATATTCGGAGAGCGGCCGAAGTACCGTAAGGCGGGTCGAGCGCCGCGCTCGTTGGGAAATGGTGGAAAATTAGGACAAAATCATATTCAGCCAAGCATGCTGCTGATTAGTTCCATATTATACACTTGCTTTGTTTGTGTTTACATGAATAGAAACAGGTAATCATGTTTTACAGATTAAATATTTTTCTGAAAGACTTCAACATTTCAAAATACCGCTTTTCAAAAGTCAAACGCCTCAACACAACATGGTATACCTACAATGATATACCTACTCAGGAGCCTGCCGATTTATTAAAAATATCTTCAAACAATTCAGACTTCAAAATATCAATATATTATTGAAAACGAACCTAACAAACACAGTAATCAACTCAGAAAACTCAAAACAAACACAAAAGAGCGACCTAATTAGAAAACTAACAAACTTCAAATTTCCCATCAAACGCTAACACAACAATGTGCATTGTCTGCTCAGATAAAAGAGAATTTTTCTGGTGTGCATTCAAGTCATCTATCTTCCCTGCGTGGAGTCATACGGGCCCCAGTACCTGGGCCTTTGTGTCCGACCCTACTCAGTTTTTTTTGGACACAATGGGCCCTGCACCCCTGAACCAGGTAGAGATCGTGATCCACCGAACATATGTCGGATTTGACTCTGCCGCAGAACAAATGACGCAAACTATTTTCTTTGCGAGAAAAAATATGGTGACTGTTTGTTGCACACACACTAAACACATGAAAATGTAGAGTCATTATTAATTGGGGAATACCTTAATTTATATGCTTTCATAATTCGTGAGATTACAAAGTAATTGCTAAATTACTTCATTATTATTATACCAATACATACTTAAATGTATTATGTATCATATTATATCTACTTGAGCGAAAAAAATATAAAAATTTAATTTCTAATCAAACCACCAGAATTTCTTTTGGAATTGTAAGAAAACCCCAAACGCCTTTATTGAAAACAGACTCTTTGTTATTTGTCTTAAGACAAACGTATATTAGCTGGTAGTCCTTAAGCAAAGGGCTTCTAAATACGCCTCGAAACTCGATAAACAAGGCACCGCGCAGCTGCAGTCCAGTAATGACGGACGGCGGACGCCATCCACACGTTGACTTTTACCGCACTAAAACTGTTTTATTATCGGCTGCACACTGCAAGTTTAGTTGGCAGTTTCGCAAGTGCACCCGCCGGGAATAAATAAAATAGCGGCGGCAGATGCGCCGGCACCTGCCGCGGCAATTAGGTGCCACGCGTCACACACCTTAGCTAGCTTAGCTGCTGCTAGGCTTCGCGGCAAGTTCTGAAGAGGCTTGCCTGCCTTTTGTTATGCTGTAGCATTAGAGCCCTACCGTCAAATTATGTGCCACTCGTCACACACCTTAACTAGCTTAGTTGCTGCTTGGCTTCGCGGATATCACTGTAGAGGAGCCAGCCTTTTGTTTTACTGTAGCATTGGCCCTACTAACAAATTAAGTGCCATGCGTTACGCAGGTTTAAATCCTAGTCTATAATAGAAGAGCCATCTCTACGCTTCTGACCAGTTGTCACAGTCTAGACGAAGTATGGATAGTGGGTTAGGATCGAACATAAGTGATAAGTTCTTTGTGATATTTTAGATGAATTGTTTTGAATTGAAAAAGCTACTGTGTATACTTTGCTATCTCGTAAATAATTTAAAGTTGACATTCGTCTCTACATAATAATAAATACACCCAATAAATAAATTTTTGTCATACTTAGATTTGATGGCCTCACTATATTCGACTCTACATGCTTACGGAATTTCTATGTCTGTGTTGTGAAAAGATAAGCCAATAGAGTGAACACCAGCTGATTCTACAAGTTGGAATATGTATACCGTTAGCTACAACTCTACCTGCAATAAAGATAATTTTTTTTCCCGAACCTAAACTTAATTACCTAGTGCGGAGGAAATATTCTAAAAATAATCATTCATTATAATTCCAAATATGTAATGTATTTAAATCATTGTGATTCGACCTTGAACATAATATATTAGGTTATTTAACAATAATTATAATGACTGATTTATGTTACCATTGTTTTCATGTTGGGTCGTCGAATTTTATCATATAGCGAAATTTCACCCAGAAAATGTATTTTTTGTTTATGCTTACAAAATGTTGGTCAAAATGATTAAAGGGTACGACAGTAAGTGGATAAGTTCAGCGCATGGTAGGTAAGTAAGAAATGCGGACAAAGTACTGTCGGCAGCGCTGGCACCGGAGTCGCCGCTGACTCAACGGCCACTCATCGCAACGCTGCAAATAATCATTTTGCGTCACCCTTTATCGGCGAGGAAAACATGCCGTTCCATTGTGCGCTCGCCTCGCGGCAACCTCCATTAGAGCGATCATTATAACCGCGCGACTTCTAAAATGCAGAAACAGATAATTCCACGAGGCTGGCGTATCACGCGGCGAGTCGTCGCCAGCGCTGGCGCTCATGAAAATAAATTTAGTAAATGACGTTGGCGCTGCGTTGCCGCTCCGCGCCTGGAACGCGGCGCGCGCCGTTGCCGCTCCGCCCGCTCTTTCTAATCTTGTCGTAAAGTTCTTTTTCTGATGCGCAGCGCGTCGCCCGTTCGTTCTCTCCGCTCGAAACTTGGAAACGTCCGACGTTTATTTTATCGCTAGTCTCGAATATGCGGCGTTTTATAACCGGCCCGCTGCTGGCGCGGAGTTACTGCTTATTCAAAATTATAACCATAAAGAGTCCTACTGCACGGGTCGGAATAGCGGTGCAATAATGGTTCGGTAGAAACGAGAAGGTAGGAAAAGTTCGGTCGGTGAGGCGAGTCGAACGAACTTTCTATGGCATTGTGGAGACGGAATAGATGGCGGCACGGCATTGCTTCACCACCGCGCGGTAAGCCATGTCGGCGGGCGGCGGCGCGGGCGGGGGGGGGGGGGGGGAGTCGGGCCTGTGTGCGCGTGCACGTGCAGCACACAGGCGCGGCATAATAACATCGCGCCGCCCGTCCTACCCGCGCTCTACCTACCTCTACAGCCGCTATGGCTCGGGGTAGATAAGGGGTGCAGCTTTGAATTACGGGCAGGTACGAGAGATGCTCTTGCTATTTCCATCTGTGCTGGGAAAATTTCTTACGAAGATAATTGACTCTACATTTACAGTAACATGAAAATTGCGTTTCTCGCTGTTTATCAGATATTCTTTACGTGAAATAATAGCAGTCCTGAGAAACTTGGCGTAGAGTTAATAAATATTACTGGTAATTCATAACTATTTCTAACTGGAACACGTTTGTGTTACTCTATGTTTTCTTGTAGCACGCGTTTCCTTTATATACGAATCCCACGCGATGTTAGAACATACAGCTCTACATAAACGATTGTTTACGATTGTAGCGGCCGTAGTAATATTTTTGTTAGATTTTTTGCCTTTCATTGATAAAATTTCATAGCCGCGGAGATGGCGCTATTCCGCGATAGAGCGATTAATCATTAGCGCTCGTTTCAGTACAATAGAGGTAGAGCACGATCGGTAATTTCATTCATTGAGAAGGGCGGCTTATGGACCTGTTGGTTCACTCGTGGAGATTAAAATCGAGAGCTCGATAGAGTTTTGTATTTCGAGTGCAGGTGATATCGATTTGGCCGGTGTCCGCTGCAGTGCGATTTCTGTGTCGAAATATGAACAATGCGCCAAAGAGCGCTATTTTCATTCGGGTTATTGTTAAATTTTTAACATATATAATTACTTTAACTGGCACAAAGGGATATTTTACCTTTATTATAGGCGTAGATAACATTTTAATTTATAGGTACATAATAGAGCAGCTATTTACGTTTCAAAAATATCATTTAAAAAACCATAGGCTCTATTACTAAAAAAATATATGAATTAAGTATCCCACAAAACAAATACAGTCTCACATAGGTAGAGTCAGAAAAATTCCATCGCACCAAGTATCATCGCACGGCAACAGCCCGGAGCCAAACCCGTAACAGTAGTTATAAAACGAAAAGAATATACGCGTCGAAGTTCGGCGGTGTAGAGTCGAGCGAGCGGCGTGCCGTGCGGCGAAGGCAGTACGCACGCACATTTCCGTGATACGGCTAGGGATGGCTCTATGTGTTGCCCGACCGGTTTCGTAGTTGCCAACCCATCATTGGTGACTCTATGATAGTGGTGAATAAGTTCCGAATTAATAATTTTGACAGTTATAAAGGGATTTATTCTTCACAATAGTACATTGAATGTATAAATTGGTACATGCAATGCATGAAATATGAAGAAAGTGTAAAACTCTTTTATCATTACTGTCAAAGCAATACAAAAAGTTTGCGTCCTTTTATGCAATTATGATGATGATGCAAAATTATATTTCATTTTCATAAAGGTGAGCTACCATTTAATAAAATTTGTTATAATTTTTCTTGAAACTTTGTTTTCGTATCACTGAACGAACATTATTTTCCATTCTCTTTTCCTTCTTTCTAAATGTGTCTTTAATTGTCTTCAAAAGGTGACTGCCAAACAAAATGTGTGATGTAGGCAGCCCTAAGCGCGAGGCCGCGCGCGCGCATGTGTGCGAGAACCAGTCCGACATCCTGTTTGCGCCCGCGCGCAGCTTGGAGCTTTTTACTCGCTCGGCCCACCGCTCACGGTCCTCGGTTTAACTGTACTTGCTCGCTCGGACAGCCACAGTATCGAGTGATAGCTATTTCGATTCTTAAACTTATGAAAATTCCTTCTAGGTTCTTCTTTTTCTCTTTATGACAGGACCTAAGTCCTCAAGGCAATGCTTTGATACTTTGACCTAACGAATGTGTGAGACTTGGATATTTGAGACATTTAAAGATGCACTTTATGTTTGAATATTTAAATATCTGCGCTGTCTTTGGATCAGGATCTGATGTCAGCAATATTTCTCTAATTTCTGTGGCATCTTATAAGCGTATTGCAAGTTACCAATGCCAATGATAAAAAATACTAAGAAGAGGTAACATCCAATATCTGTGCTGATGATATGGACACCTAGATGTAGACATATAATTCACTCTTTGGCACTGGATATTCGACTCTATGTAGCAAAACTATGCCCCCAAATTGCCATGATGTATGTATGTCAAATTGGAGCTGAAACGATACGTACACAAGTCTATGTGGCAGTACCACTCACCTGCTTTAGCAAATGGATCTTTAGTCTATTGACTGATTGCGATTTCTTTGCTTGCTATATGAATGGCAGTATTTTATCTCTTAGAGATAAAGTGGCTTAGCTCACTATTTGGACACGATCATTGAATAGACCAAGTTAGATTTATTCAAGGAAATCTTTATTTGTAGCGACAAGTTCTGTTTGAATCTCTTTAAAATTGATCTGCCTAAAATTGGTTGCAATAATAGATTTCCATTATGAGGTTGACTAGGTTAGTTAAGAGCATTCTGTATATTCAACTCATAATAAAATGTTTCCCCAATCAACTTGTTAGGAGCTGACATATCAAATGATTTAGTGACCTTCACAATACATACACCTGACTCACAATAGACTCGGATCAGAAAATCAAATAAGGGAGAACGTCCGGGCGACCCTTTCAAATATGAGAAAAAAAAATCAATGCACCGTTACGCAACGAATGGATGGATGAATGGCGTCAACGGATTGTCAGCGAGAAGCGAGAAAAAATGAGCAAGTGAACAGTTGAAGCGCAAACAAAAGGAATCCCTGAGGAATGCCGCGTAAAAAGGGAGGGGATTCCCAAAACGTATTGTTTACACGGCGGCGCGCGCGCCGGTGCCAGCGCGCCCGCTTTATACGGAACTGTCCCGGTTTCGATCTATTCCAGGGGTAACGATGTGGAATTGTGCGAAGATTTAGAAAAAGATACGAAGACGGTTCTTCGAAGGTCGTCCTTAGCGCGCCAATTCTCTCTTTATTCTGCTAAGATAGCCATTAAACTTATATAGACTTGATTCATCATGTGTCGTGTGTAAAGAAAAGAATTACCATCATGTATCTTCACTGCCATGTACCTAGTATTCGATTTTTCAGATGACCTAGTTTTCCAATTTATATAAACTCTATAATCTATAGAATTATGGGAAGTCTTTATACATCCACAACTATGGAAATACGTTCAGTAAAAGCTATCATTCTTGCACAAAAAGGGCAATATTGTTGAATTGGACTTATACTGAAAGCTAGTTGGTCCATTGAGAACATATGGCCATGTGATATTATGTGGAGTGGCAAGTATGGCATCCACTCGTCGAAAGGGAAAATATATGAAGTTTTTGTCGCGATGACGCACGGTTCCGCGAACACATCGCGGAATGCCGGCGGGATCTTTCCTCAGAGCCAGCGCTAAGTATAACTTCGACAGACAGTGGCGACATCTATTCTATTGTGGATGCAGCGAGCACTGCACTGTGATAGCAAACTAAAACTTCACGCTAATTTCAGACAGACGGTGAAACAAGTTTCAAATAAAACAGTGCTATGCTTTCGAAATCCTAATTAGATTCTAAATCAAGACGGAACTTCTATTCCCTTTAAATAAATTGCTTCCTACCTACCTAGCTATGACTATATTTAGTAGCCATTCAATATTTTCCTAATTTCGTTGGATCGTCAATTCTATTGTCTGTTGTAAACGTACACGTAGTTAGATTGTATTGTTATCATTCTTGGGCATTTAGTTGTGAAAATCAAGACATATTTTATGAGTTTATTTATTCTTCTTTGGTAAGGCTCTTTTCATTATTTTATGTAGGTAGTGTTCAATCAGAATTATTGACAATAATAATTAAAAAACTTACTTTTGAAAACATGTACAACAAGGTTTAAATTAAATTTGTATATTGATAACGTAAGTAGTGATTGTTTCTAGTTGGTAGTCGACAGAGCTTAAGCGGCGATTTAGTCGTCGGTATTTAGCGAACACAAGCTAGTAATGACATTTATCAGACTGCGCACAGGACTGCCCAAGGCGACCGTCGATCGACACTAACGCCCGGCGCAGCACACATCCATACATAAATCACCGCGGAGTCTACATCGCGTGCTTTTAACGCAATAAATCTCCAGCCGCGGGATGTAATGACGTCACACGTATCTCGGAGAATCCCCGGAAGAGAGCGAATAAAATAAAAATGTCACGTAGCGATCAGCTGTTGGGCGGGCGCGGCGTGACGCGGCGGCGATACGCATAACGACGCAGCAATAAAACTTATTTTTATGTTTTTCGCTCACAATGGCCGCGCGAAGGTCGAGCTATCTAAATGGGTCAATACACTCCGCGTACTACGAGCGAACACGTGCTCCCGCGTTTGTAAATAGCGAGATATCGGCCGATTGTTGCAGTGATTAATGGGGGCGCGTAATGACTCGCCGCAGCCGCGCGCCGTAATGTGCTCATTCATCGCCTCGACTATTATTGTTTGCCCGAGATCGTTTTGTTCGCATTCCGGCAATCGATGCGACATTAGGGCGATGGCCAATGTCAAGGCTGCACTTGCTATGCGCCCGCCCGCACTAAATGCTAATTGCCCGCCGGCTCCCGCTAGGAGCCGTAGCGCCGGGCACTGTGTCTCTGCCAACGGGAAAGCACGCCCGATTGGATTGTCTCGCTTAAGATAAAAAGTAAAGCGCTTTTGGCAACTTCAAGCATGAAATGTAAAGTTATATCGTGAGAATTTTCAATTTTCCGCTCGAGTTTCTAATGTTACGAAAGTACGGAATTTTATCTGCGGCATACGAATTAATTACCAACAAGTACCTACATAGCTGCATTGAGAGATTTTGCATAGTGTAAAGTGAATTGTGCTGTAACCATGAATCTTAATTGTTGAAGCAAAGTATTTGCTTTGATCAGATAAACGTTTAATCTAGTGACAATCGGTTTTCAAACCAACTTAGACGAGACGACATTTCAGAGATTTCAAGCTGACCAGACGGATCCAATCAACATTTAGGTGGCGAGAGGAGTGACGTAACAAAGTGTGCAATCGGCATCGGCGGTTTAGCGGCGCTTCGCGTCACCGCGGCCGCGATAAGGGCTAGGTCACGGTTATCAATGGAGGCATCTCCATACGCGCACGTGCGGCCGGCCACGACATCTCGCGCCCATTCACTATGAGACGCCCCCCGCGCGCCGCCCCCCGCGCCCCCGCCCTCGCCCTCCGCGGTGCATCCATGCAACAAGTTAGGGCTCCTTCTTGTAAGGAGTTCCGGTGACGAACGCAATCGCCTAGCCCGCGACACACGACCCGCGACCCCAATCTTACTCCGACAACATTAGTACCCAAGTACTAGCTCATAAAGCTCACTTTCAAATCCTTTGCCCTTTGCTATTAAGCTTGACTAAAACAATTACTAAATATATGTTATAAATATTGATATTAATTGTTTACAACCTGTCAGTACTCGCGGGAATATCCTTGTTTTGGACAAACAAAAGAGGCTGGATACAAAACTCCCATGAATTTGGAAACTCGAAATGGAGTTTCTGTTAAACAATTTAATTGTAATTATGTAGGTAAACCGTTCTAGGTATCAGTAAGCTAATAATGACACAATTCAGACAAAATACAGTTCGTAAATCATTGCGGTTCAAACAAATTTTCCGGCTTCGCGATGCCCAATTAAATATGGATGTGATTGAAAAACGCGTGTCCGGTAACGAGCGTGTACATAATTGGTGGGAGGGGGTGGGGGGTGGCGCGGCCCGGAGTGACCCAGTTGCGTTGCCTGGCGACCCGGCCGCCCCGCCCGCACTAAATAACCTGCCCAAACCGACACCTTAGCTAAGGTCGTTCAACCGTCATCAGCCTGCAACTGCCCAGACCTAGGTCTGCAGCTGCAGCCAGCCCGGCCTGGGCGATCGATCGACCTGCAGCCCTTCCCCGGCGAGAAACTGATATCCCTACCACTCACTACCTATAGGCACGACCCGTACAGTCTCTGATTAATTCTTTGACTACCCAAATAAGATTGCAAAAACATGGTAGGCAGACCTATTCTATCGAAAATAGATAAGCATAGAACGGATTTCTTTATAATAAACGTGTCCTACTACCTAACATATTAGAAAAACTTTTGCCAGCCATCGTCGCTGAAACTAAAGCAGCTAAATGAAAATAATTCTCCCGGCTCTAAACTTTGACTCATTCTGTTGAACCAAATAGAAAAACTGCGAGCGAATAAACTTAATTGTTATAAGCCCGGGCCCCGCCCGCGGGGGCGCGAGTTGTATTTCTCCGAACTTGTGCTAAATTTCACTTTCTCCGAAGACGTTGTGCGTAGACTTAGCCACCCGCTTCACCCCCATCCTCGCTATCAAACTTCACAAAATAGTTTCGTCAGCTCTACTTCAAAAGTTCGCGACATCTATTAGAAGAACCATGTCTATACCTAACCTCACTCCGATCTAGCAGCTCAGCTAGCATTTTTTCATACAAAACATCACCGTCAAACATGTATCTTCTGCTAGAGCGCTTTCCGTTCTCTGCGAGACGTCGTTATCTTAGCGAACCCTAACCGAGTAAAACATAAAAAACGTACGTCAAAAAAAGTCCTTCCACTCACAAAAACTCTGCTGCCTCCTCGCCCTCTGAAGTTATAAAACGCTGAAGGCAGGCGGGGCCGGATGCGGGGTTTGTGACCCTATCCCCCCGTCTTAGAGTCGAGATCGGCTCGCGTGGGCGGCGCACACGGGCTGAAAGGCGAGCACACGAGCATGCCAGCTTTACTAAAATGAAAGCCGACTCGCTCTTAATTCACCCACACTGCGGCGCGGCGCTGGCGAGGGCCCGGCCCGCCGCCCGCCGCCCGCCGCCGCCTCGCCCGCCCCCACACGGCATAAATAAGGGGGCGAACTCGGGTTAACAAGAGAGTGAGCGCCCCCCGCGGCAACGCTCCGAGGGAGAATTAAGGGGGCTGTGGCGAAGGACGAATTAAGGAGATGAGAGAGCACACGCTCTCGAGACGAGCCACCTCGCGCTACGCTGGGAATTAGGACCTGCGCCCGCCGACGCTGCTCCGAGCGCAAGCTGTTTTGTGAATTCTGAATTGGAGACTGCGAATATTCCTCGCTTTGAACTCGACCACCGAAAACTAAGGTTTTTAGTCGCAGTGAGGCTGAGCGCTGAAATTAAAGTCCTGTGATATTCCAGCCAGGGACTATATTAATAGATATTAGTAACAGCGCTGGGTCGGCACCCCCGCGCCGCCCACGAGCACGTGACGTCACTGTTGCGTTTTCATAGCACGTGATCCGCCTCGTCACATAAATTACAAACTATATCCCTCAGGAGTTAGGGTTTGTTTTCGGCAAAATTGCTGGAGCTCCTTTGTCTCGGCGGGCGCGGGCGAGGGAGACTGTTCTTTATGCGGCGGCGGTAAGATCGTATTTTGCGCGGCGGGTCGTGTAATGTTCTTGGAGAGAGGGTGGGTATAAATTTTCCATGGGGGCAGACGGGGCGACGTCGCAGGAGGGCGCCGGTGAGTCACGGCGGCGGGCGGGGGCACATATTGTAAGTATCTACCACTCACATGTCACAAAGTTTTCTCCGCATCGAGAAACTTTGTTAACGTCAACGGAGCACGTGGCCTTGCCGATATTATATATAATTGGTGCAGGTTTCCCGCGCTCCGCGCCCGCCACTCGCGTTTGTTCTTGGAAGTCATCCCTTGACGCGGTTTGAAGGACGGAGCTTTCAGCTAACATAATACTAATGCAATGAATGTGAAAGTCCGTGAGTTAGTTTATATTTTTGGCTCAATGATGCTCAACATTAAAAACCAGTTACTTGAGTAACATATGGGTGGGTCAGAAATAACACGAAGCGATTCCGAGAAAATAAATAGAGAGACGAGCAAATACATTCTCTTGCAAATAGAATTCTAAAGCTAGTCACCTAATTATTTCGAGATAGTTGCGATATTTGCATAAACCTGTGCTTTAAAGTACCTAGACGTAATTAGCTGGAATTACTATTCGTTTAACAAAACGTTAAAATAATTAATCGCTATCTTCCCTCAACATCAAAGTTTATGAAAAGTTTATGACGATTGTTTGTAAATAAACTTGTTTACAAATTATATCAATTGACATTAGGTCAACACACTAACTCCACAATGAGTGATTAATTGATACTGGTGGCGAGGGATTTACAATATATATTACGAAACGTTGAAAATCTTCGTCGCAGTGATAGGCGCGCTCTACAAGTGAGCAATCATGCTACGCAGGCCGTCACCTTGGAGGCTGATAAGGCAGCCTGATAAGCACGATAGAGTCGATAGAGCGCTCTACCCGCAACACTATTATTACATTCCGATGTATTTATAATTCTCTTTCAGATATAAATCGAGTCGTGATCGGTCGAGCTGAATTTAGTGATGTTTTACGTAAGCAACCTGCTACAAATTAGTGTTTTGGTAAGACAGTTGAGGTACGTAACATGACCAAACTTGGATCTATCAGAATCGTATTTAGTATTAGATAACTCAAAAATATTTCTTGACTCTCCTTACACTACCCGTGCAGGGTAGAAAAATTATAGTCCATTGTCGTGTTTGCCTTAGTAACTACTGCGGCAATTTCTAGCCAGATTATTACGGTGGATTTAAGATTACAATCGGATGAATTAAGCAGCTATGCGAAATAATTGTTAAAGTTGAAGGTACGAACATCAAATTGAAAATAAAAAAACCAAGAAACTCTTTTATTTCTCGACAGCAGTAGGTCGTCTTAACCAGAGTTAGGAATTTGCGAAGTCACGTCTGAATCCAAAGAACAAAATAAAATATAAATTGTGTTTGAGTTAGATTAAACTTTCCCGTCTATCTGCTATCCTCATTGGTATCTATTTGAAAACGTACATAAAAAATTAAAAACGCACAAGCCCTCTCTACATTTAGCATAAGATTCATCAATTTTCATATTCCTTCGCCTATTATTTTTTTAATTTAAAACAATTGTGGCTACATGCAAGCTACATTTATAAAACAAAAAGTCATAATAAACATCGCGTCAAATCCACCCGCGATACTCGCGGCCGCAGCCGCCCGCGGTCGCCAGCTCTCTAGCCACGCGCTCCGCCGTTATGTACCCGCCTTATGTACCGCGGGGGCAGCGGCTATGTACTCCCCTCCGAAACCCGCGGACTATAAAGCGCGGGAATGAGTTTTCGCGCGAAAACTTTACCGAGATAGCAGACGCGACTGTTTTTCAGAAACTTCGCGATAGCCAGATTTAGGAGCGGACTTAAAAAGACAGCGCCGACTAAGTAACATGATGAGTTTGTGTTCCACCACCCATTTCAAGTGTTCTTTTCAACAAACATCATTCTATGAAAGATTGAAATAAACAGAGCAAACAATATACTCGAAAACGCTATTGTGATATTAAAACACGTTCAAAATTAGATTATTTCCACGTTTTCTCATTTGGCTATCTCATAACTCCACTACTCATTCTCGAGTAACATAACAGTTCGAATGCATTCGTTGCGAAACTTTGAGAGCGTAGCATAAAACTACGGCGTAGCAAACACGAAATAAACTTAACTCATTCCGCGCATACAGTCGCAGCGCGCATACGCAAAGCGCACAGACAAAAGAGAAAGACCCTTCGTCCCTTCTGCAGGGCCGAGGGAGCGCACAAAGAGCCGATCGGTAATGGGCCCCGCTTTTAGCCTATTGCGAGGAGATTAGAAGGGTCCAACTTCCCAGCCCGGGAACTTTGGACCCCGCGGCGTCATCGAATTGTTACGTTTAATTTTGAGCCGGGTATGCCGGGTAGCACTGGCATGTGTGCTCGGGTAAGGGTTATGTTTTGATTTTAGGGACTTAGGTTTTAGAGTGTTCTGATGTTCAATATTAATTTACGTTAACTCCTGATGGTCATCTAGGTTTCGGCATTATGAGATAAACCTACAATTTCAATGTCGACGGTTTAGGTTGGCCATGATACTCATGATTTAGTAACATTGACTGTTGGTGACTTTGAAGCCTTACGAGTTAGCACATTCTCGTAGACATGAGTCATCAGTCACGGCCGCTGTGGCATATGCATAAGCGATGGTCGAGAGCCGCCCGGGCTCCTGAGGCTAGTAAACTCGTCGCAATCAATTAATCGATAGCATAAGGTCAATAGATGCGGCCACCACGGTGCGGCTGGTGGCGCGTGGTCCGTGGTCCGTGGTCGCTGCCGGTGCTGCTTTGCATAAGTAATGCCCCCGCCCCCCGCGCCCCGCGTAGGCCTATCGATTGCGGCGCGGGGCGGGCCGCATCGCCGTAATTGTCACACCGAGCTCGCTCCACCCTCACAATATCGACCTTACTACCCCCGCATAAAACCCACTCTCCGCCGGCAAAACTCTCCGATTGAATACCAAATGCGTTATAGTCCGCTCTAAGTTTGGAGGCGGCTCGTAATAGAGCCTTCGAAGAGTCTATGACAGAGCTTAATTAGACAGGCGCGCGATGCCAACGAATGGATTTTACTTGTTCGATGTTTCGGTGCAAATTAAAGCCCGAATTATCGTCGGAGTACTTAAATTAGTGGGACGCTGAACTGCGGAGACGTCGCTCGTTAGTGCGCCAGCGTACCCCGTTTCCATTTGATAAAATATAGCTTCGTAAAACTGTAGCAATGTTTCGCTGCGAAATAGCCAGCGATACGAGGGAGAGTTGCCCAACGCGCGGCGGCAGGCACGCACGCCTCGAACGTAGAAAACAATAATTCCGTATCGTTTCGCGCGACAGAGCGTGCGACGTCGCCTCGTGTATTAATAGTCGTCGTCTAGTCGGTCTCCGTTTTTTAGCGCACCAGCAGCGACGAAAGTATGGAGAAAGTGGCGCGTTGACGTCACCCACACACGCGCCCGCGCCGCCGCTCTCTGTGCCCGATACCGCGCTTGCTACATGCCGTTAGTTACAACACCGCGTATGAGAAACGCCGCCTCGCGTGATACGCCGCGGCCTCTCTCGACACGTTCTCTTACTCAACGCACATGAAAAAAACAACTTCTTGCGTGTTCGAGTCGAAAACCTCGAGATAGACGGTCTATCCCCATCGGGTGGTAATTGGCCGGCATACGGGCCCGTCACAATGCGGGCCGCCACTTGCATTCTCGCTGTCATTGTGAGCCGAGTAGCTAATAAATCTGCACCTGTTTAGGTGAGCGCGTGACAGACAAAGGATGCGGTGACGTCTCGCAAACACGAAATCTTTACTGCGGTTCATTGCAGCCACCATTGTGAGCGAAAACCGCTATTGTCAGAGTGACATAACGCGGCGCGTGCCACTGCGATAACGGCTGAAAACCGTCCAAAAAAATAAATAAACACCGTTCATTGAGAGATGAGCGGGTAAATAAAACAGGCGGCGCGTAATTGGAATCGGCCCGATGTAAGATCGGCGATAATTTCATTCATAGTAATCACGACTATGGCGTTGTACGCGGGAAGTTAGTTCCGCGGTTAGTGGAGCGAGGGGAGGGGGGCTATTAATTACATCAAGTGAGATGAAAAGGAAACCGGCGATCAGCTGATCGGTGATTGATCGCGGACGCACCCCGCGCGGACTGGTTTAGGCCCGTTATTTCATAAAGCTCGCATGTCCGCGGCTGATTATATCATGTGTCAATTAAAAGGGGTTCGCTTCTCAGAATCACGCCAGCGTACCCACGTTATCGTTTGTAAATGGCTGCCCTTGACATTAATATGGCTTGTAGTATTTACAAGTTTTACGACCGATACGTTGACCCGCCGACTAATTAGGGTCCCTTCGCCGTTTCTCATTACGGCGCATAAACCTGCAGTGCGATTTTAAGTTACAATCTGAAGAGACGTTATCATTTTTTCATTGCCAAAAAAAAACGTGTAAGTAGTGACGTCACGAGCTCGTTGGGAGGACTAAAGGAGATTAGGACCGAGGGAGACGGGGTGGCGAGGGGCGCCCCCGCGGCCCTACCGCTGCGTCTCGAACGAACATCGAAGCGAACTCATTGCGGATTCAGATTACGAGCAGGTGTCGTTAGATAACGCTGTTAGCAAATCAAATACAGGTTGGGATCAGACAGGTTTTGTTGATAGTTGCGAATGAATGAATAAGTGCAACTGGACTCGCGTCGTGGCCTGATTTGACTTTTATTTGTTATGTCATCCGTTCTAGAATTTATGGAAAACACCGAAGCCAGTTTGCAAGTATTGTGTATTCAGTATTATTCTGAGAATTTATACTTATAAAAGTTCGTAAATACATCAAATATTACTTGAAGTCATGAAACACGAGTAACACATAGTTTTATATTATAAGAACTCGATTTATAATACAACAATTGGAAACTATTTATCCCCTGAAAGATAAAGAGAACTCTTTGGAAACGTGAAC
This sequence comes from Maruca vitrata, assembly GCA_039566165.1. Taxonomy (NCBI): domain Eukaryota; kingdom Metazoa; phylum Arthropoda; class Insecta; order Lepidoptera; family Crambidae; genus Maruca; species Maruca vitrata. The sequence continues at coordinate 6,987,097 of CM076928.1, forward strand.
ACATTATGGAGATTAGTACTTCATAGCCTTTTCAGAATATTGTTCATCAAATATATTATTATTAGACAACGCAATAAAATAATTATTGTCATTCTATGATATACATACACATATGCAAAACTGCACTTAAAGTAATTCTAACACCAACCCACTATCATAACATTTAGCAACCATAATTAAAATTAGTAACTTCGAGCTTATTAGTAGCTTCGAGTTGAATCCGATGGTAGCGGAGATCAAAGAGACACAGTGGGGAGGGCCGCCCCGCCCGGGCGTCCCGGGAAATATGTCGAAACCCACACGCCTCCGACTACATTACCGTAATTATCCAATTATAGAAAGTCTGCGACATCCCATTATGTGAGGTGAACGGCACCTTATCAGTGGAACGTCGCTATTTTGGAACTGCAGCGGTTAACGCGTTAAGGGATGGAACCCTTTGTCTGCCAATTATTGGAGTTGCACCAGATTGTGTTCTGTTTTCATATCGTATATGTAACTTGGAGTAAGTATAAATGTACTGTAGCATGTCTGATGCGCAGACTAACATTATATTTTGTTGCAAAATCAAAATAAAATTCAACTAATTTTCACTGTCTGTATCAAAAGCCTGATATCGTATGAATTCAAAAACAGGATAGGTATAACTTTTTTTTAAACGAAGTGACTATCTTTATGGACTTATTACTGCAGCATACAGAATAGAGAAAAAGCAAAGTCAAAAGTAGAGACACTAAAATGCGAAAGATTCGAAAACTCGAAACTGAAAAACTAATAAATCAGCAGATAACGAAGAGAACGCGAAACGTGCGACTCCCTCCCTTTGTGGCTGATTACGGAGAGGCAACGAAATAAGAATGAATTTTTAATGAGACCACCCGCCTGCCCCCCCGTTCCGAACGCTACGCACTTAGAAGATTAGTCCCGAGAGCTTTCTAGTTAACTCACTAACTACACTTCTAGGAGTGGAGCTGTAGTCTAGTATTTAGTTATTCACGATAAACCTTAGATTCAATGTGAACCATAAGACTCTCTGCGAATTATCATTTGTGACTGTACGTTGACAAACTTTGCGATATTGTAAAATTATTATTATTAATTCCTTCCTAATTAGGTACATTGGATTACGAAGGCTAAATTATTTTTTAACACTACCTACCTGTACTTTAGATCTATTGAAATTTGGATTATTGAAATATGTTTTGTAGTAAATTATTTCTCCCCGAAAACTCTACATATTTTTTTTTTATCTTTGGCGAAAAAAAATAACAAAGGAGGTTTTAATTGTAAGCTCTTTCTTCATTGAGTGCCAATAAATCATAGCGGTCTCCACAAAAAAGGCTCAAATGAACACAGAGCCGATTTAAGTCCCATTGTTGAAGAACCGCAATTTCAGTAGCGCAGTTAAACAAACCGCAATGTAATAGTTTTTATGGCGTAAACAAAGGCGGGTCTCTACGTCAGAGCGCGTCATGCGACGTCACAGCGGAAGTCAGCCTGCAGTCCCGGGTTCAATGTCGCGGGCATCTATCGGTCATCAATCAGCGGGACGCTACATAGAGTCGGGAACGCGACGGCAAATATTGTTGCGCCAGCGAAATAGTTGGCAGTAAGCGGACAACGTGTTTTGACGGTGCTAACTAGAACGCGTACTTTATCTATAAGGCTCTACATTTAGATGTTACTGAATTAAATTCTAAGCTCATTCATATGGATCGCTGTATAATCGCTTATTAAACAAATAACCAAAACGATCATATATAGTTTGGAACAGTCTGTCAAAAAGATGTGTAGTATTAGTATCGTCTAACGCAACGGTACGATAACGATACCATTAGTTTTTTTTGTTAGCGTGAAAAAGTTGCCTTCTCTGTAATCACCCTTTACTTTTGCCACGTCATCGGAGGAAGTAGAGTCGCCGGGTTCAATGTCGTCCACTATCGGCCATCAATCAACGCGCTACGTAGAGACGGGAATATCCCAACTTGTGACGATGGTAGACGGTACAATTTTATCTTTAGATTTTCCGTACTATAACTTATTCTTAACAAAGGGCTATCAATCACATTCTCGCTACTATAGTTTCAACTAAATTCTCCATGGCTTAATTAAAAGTTAACGTATAAATTAACACCGTAACATTTTTCAAACAAGAGTTACACTTGTCCACTGCAATATTAGAAGCGCCCAAAAACGTTTCACTTTTATTTGACTTTATTTTGCATTAATGAAATTGTAAACACCTTCATGTGAAGTGCAATACAACGAATAACAAAAGTATTTTTAAACACTCTGTTTTGGAGTGTTTACTCCATCTTTCATGTTCAAGCTTTTGTTGGCATTTAGTAAGCAGGAGGTACCAATTAAAGTATTAAGTAACAATTATTTAGTGTAATTTTTCAAATCAGGGATAACAGAAATAAGATAGTAATCATAACTGTGTTAGTCAGTGGTCTTGCATGAATGTATCACTTTACTAGTTCTCATACTGCATCTATGCAGTAATTCAACTCGTACTAAGTATGTGAACAAGTATTAACCAGTCTTCAAGCGAAGCATTAGAACGGACGTGTGGCGTCGTATCTGTTCAAGATACAATACGATACTGGCAGCAATGAGCTCCTTGCACCTAAAAAAAGAAATGTTTTGACAACTACGTGACGTCATTTGACGTTTATCATCCGCGCTAACGGCTTAAGCAGCTGTCAGGTGCGTTTGTCGCGGCCCGCGGGATGCATTATCGTTCCATTCACACGAGAAAGTCGATATCGAGAGGTGTCGATACCGTGCGTGACTGGCGGGTAGCGGGTGCAAGGCCGGCGGTGTTTACAAACTTCCGTCATAGTGCAGGAGGCGACAGCAGATTTGATTACTGCTTTAGAAAAGAATATATATTTTAACTTTTTTGCTTATGATTGCGCTAGTATATTATTTATTGTGAATTGCTATTTCGTTATAAGAAATTGTTCTATAACAAGCGTAATCATAAGATATTTTATCAGAAGGTACTCTTACATCATTAACAATAAAATGTTGTAATTAATAAGTAAAAAACAAGATTCACTCCACTTCCAACTTATTAAATTATCAATACATCGGTTCCTTTCGTAGAACTTTTGATTGGCTATAGTTATGAAAGCAAAAGGAATAATATAGAAAACAAGTGCATGTCAGGCTGTGCCCTGCATAGTTTAATGTCAGTAACGAAGCGTTTGTAAATGAAACAACAAAAAGTGTTTTAAATATGAAATAGAGATAATTTTTTTTCATCTTTCCACACCATGCATTGAAAAAATTTATGATGTTGATATTGCCTGCCACCTCCCGCACTACCGCTCGGCTCACTTGTCACCCGCGCACACGTGTCTACGCAAATAATACAGCCCTCAGCTGACATTGTCCCACTTCGGGACTGCCCGCCGTCTAGACTTAAGATGCTATAGATTTGTGCTGACGTCTCGTTACCGCACTTTTACGATGCACGCTTACGACTAGTTTACAACTCAGTGTAAACGGTATCAGATTTATGGATAACCTCGATATTGTTTTGATTCCGCAGTAAGTTTTTGTGAGGTAGAATACCTACTAGCCTCGCATTTTCAATTGTTTTCGTGTAAATTAACAAAATGCTTATACTTGCATTGTGTTGCAATTTGTGCTATTCATAGATTTAACGTATTGAAGTACTGTAAAATATCAGCTAATAGTGTGTTTTTGATAGTATTGCAGTGTTAGGAACAATGTTTCAATACAAATACTTATAAAATGTGATTTGTTGCTACTGTAATTAAGACTTACTTGTCCTTAAATAGTGGGAAAAAAGAGCATTGCGACACGGTGCAATAAATAACGCCGGCCCAAATGATTTATGGACTAAACAGAAGATCAGAGAAGATTGTATTCTTGAATTTGAAAGCGCACCCCATGTTGGTGCGAGCGCGGGGCCGAGGGGCGATGCAGTGGGGTGGCGCCCCTCCCCGTGCACGGTAGGCGCGTAGTAACTGCAATAACGGAGCAGTGAAAGTGTCGCGGGCCGCTTCAACCGTCAATGGGCGAAGACGTACTCCCTTCGCCCCGCCGTCTTCAGCTCAAACTTGTACTTAATAGTACGATCTTCCCTGTGTCGCCGCCCGCACACGTGCTGGGAACATCCTGCGGTGCAGGCGGAGTGCACCTCGTATGTAAAGCGCGAAGCCACCCGGACAACTGACGACAAGCAAATAAACCAGCGGAACGAACACGTCGTCATTATCTCGACTCATGAATGAAACGGAACGTAAATTGAAATGTATCGCGTGCCATAATCCGCGCGCATTAATCTCGCTCAAACGCCGATCGTTGCGTCACATCGAGCACGGACTCAAGTTCATTGATCCACTTAATGTCCGCACTAAATGTGTCGTTGAATGTCAAAACATTGTTACATAATTACGCGTACATGCCGGCGCACGCGCCTACGGGCCGCAGTTTTCCCACTTCCGATCGGTGATCGCCGTCTGTCTATACGTCACGATGTTTATTTATGAGCTTATGATTATAAAATGACGTTTACATCATTGTGATATCGTTGACCGGCTGCCGTATAATAATAACATTCATTCATAAGTGATTAATGGTTACTACCTACCAAATAGATTTGTAGTGTAGCATTAATAAACCTATTATCATAATTATAAACAAGATTTTACGCTACTGATGCCGTAGTAAATGATTATTTACAAACATTTGGTTCGAAATAAACCCGGTCTAATAATGTGTGTTAATTGCTTTTCTTGTTATTTCTTATACACCTGCGTTTTGTGTACATTTACTAAAACAAACACAAATGTAATCTATCAAACTATTTCTGCCAGTCTACTGAGTCTGATCCTGACTATCACAAATCCGTTTTTGTGGAATGAATGAAACTTTTGCAATAGTATGCAAGTGCTCACCATTACTTTGGAGTGGTTGAAAAAGAAGTCGACAGACAGAAGCCATATCGCGGAGGCGTTCCGCAAACTTTAAGAATTATTATAGTTGTTAAACTTTCGCCGCGATCCGAACTTGACCGTCAAAACAAGATGGCAATAAAACACTCTTATACAATGACGTGGATTTACATAAATTATTGGCGTCGGCGCGTCTCGTGTTTACGGATGCAGTGTTTACACAGGCATCATACACGAAAGAGTTCATTGACTCGCGTATTGTTTTATAGGCTGAGTACCCACGTACGTAATTGGGTCGCGGTGGCATTGGGGGCAGCCGCGCCGGGGACTCGCCGAATGCCAAGTATTTTATTATCGCGTTCCCGATTTCTGTGCGAATGTGACATTTGATTTATAACTTTGATCGAAATAGATAGAGAAATGCGGTCGTTTAACGCCAGTTTTAACTCAAGATGTATTAAAATTAGCAACCGACTCGTTGCTACTCCGGACGAATTGTTTTTGCAAACAAAATATTTTTGGAACTCATTAAAAACGGAGCTATAATTAGATATACATTGTAGGTAATGAGATAAAAAAAGGTTGTGTCGTCACGATCGTAGTTGTGGTACGTATCGTAAATCATTCTAGCGCCTGCAGATAAGCAAAAAAGGAAAACAAACAAACCGATGCCAGCTCACAATGATGAAATGAAATAATAATAATGTTTGCATTGAATTCGGTACACCTGACGTTTGTGTAGTTTTTTCTAAACAGGTGTTGAAGCGTCATTCATTGAGCGAAGTCGATGCCCTATATTATTGTAGTCTCTTTCAAGTTCATTGAGTCACACAATGGGCATATAATTGGTCGTTAGCGTATGTCAAAACACGCCGGTACGGTTCATAACGTTTTACATAATTAGAGTCGTTTGCATAAGCGATTATTATGCGTGTCTTCGCCGCGGTGACGTCGCGCTATGGCTAATTCATTCGTTTGTTTATGAGTTTACTTTTACTCCACGTGGTCGATTGTTTACAATGCGTTAATTTAGCTGCGAATGCGTAATATGCGCCGTAACGAGACGCCTGTTACTTAGCGCAAGAACGCATGACGCTCATCTGCCATTTTTTATTGCTAACTTCTCTTTCGTTGAGATGTGTACTTACATTGATCAACCGTTAATTTTCATTGTTCTTTTACATGCGGATCATCGTGTTATATGGCTGAATGGACTTGCAAAGAAAAGTTATAAAAGTATTTTCTGTTGCATCAAGTCGCCTTGTTGCAAAATCACGAATCTTTGCGATAAACAGCCAATAATGATGACTTTGCATTATTTCAAGTCGTTGATCAGATGTCTAGCATTGGTTGATTTTCAATGGGGAATGAACATAAAAAAAAAGAGTCTGGCAGCCAAGATCATATTAAGTCGTTGCATTTTTAGTTAGAACCGTGTACCTACTCCTATCCTAATACTTGAGCAAACTTATGAGAATATTTTAAAGTTCTTCTGTGATTAGCACAGAACAAAAGTATGTTTTGTGTTCAAAGTGATGGTTACTCGGAATGATCACGGTCATCTATGGACATTCGCAACGCCAAGGGCGCGGCTGATGAGTTGCCGACCTTGCCTGGCGGCTAACTCAGAGGCAAGCATGTATGTTTGCAATCCTTTGAAGTGTATTTTTGAAAGAGTATTTAGTTGTGGTTTAGGATCGACTAAGTAATATACTGAAGCTCAATAGAGGAAAATTGTGGGACTTAATTGTAACGTGATCTAATTAATTCAATGTTACACTGTTGGTATGAAGTCTTGATACAGAAAAAGACACACAGAGTAAACTTTTTTTTCAATTAGCTTCAATAATAAATGTAAACCACATAAGTGTCATAAACAAATAGTCTCTAATTAAAGCACTCCTCTTATTTCGGGAATGCGGGGAAATAAATGTGCAGATATTGGTGATATCATTGATAGCTGTTGAGTCCAACTTTATTGCTTAAAAGTCCCTACATTGCGCATAGTAATATTGTTAAAGCATATTTTTCTACCTATGCAATAAATTTACCGACATAATAGACCAGTGACTGAAACATGTACCCATCATCACTCATATCCGATAGTTTGATATTTCAGTTTCCCATTTATTTTTCGTATCGGAGCCTAACAGCCGACTGGCCGTCATGATGACGCGTGAGGCGGATGCACATGACTGCAACAAGTCGGGAGCTCGCGGGACCACCCCCCACCCTAACGTAGGCCTAGATCGTAAACACGTGACGATATACTCTTTGGGGAGGCTAAAAATAACTTTAGTGTAGTTTATCTGTGGCAAAAGCGTGATTAGATATTGTTTATTGCGTGCGAGATAAATGCATTGCAGAGATGCAATTCTGTTATACTGTGTACAATGTATTTGACCCGATATGTTTAGCATAGTAATTACTATCTAGGGTGCCTAGGATAGGAAATAATTGTAATTGTACTAGTAAACAATAAACATATATCCCATTATAAGTAACTCATAACAATTTTTATGCTTTTTATTGAGTTATTGTGATAACCACAAAAATAATTCAAATACAAGTAATTATTATTTATAAAACTATTAAAATTTTTTAATTACTAATATTTTTATGCAAATTATAGCATAAATATAATAAAAAATTTAACATAACATTATAATATTAAATATTAAGGTGATGTACGTTAACGCGTTGATGTCTTACCTATAAAAACAATCAAATTGTTATCTAATCGTTATTTTTGCTTTGTCAAAATTTTTGATAACACATTGATACGAGGCAAAGATTTGTAGAATTGCTAGTATACGTCAGTTATCATATCAATATTATTATTTTAACAATCGATTATTATTATGTTACTCAGCAAACATATACTTTTCTTTGTCTTCTTTGACGGGCATAGCCTATGTGGGAAAATAAGAGGGGATTCAATTTTTATTCAGTTGTCTGGGTGTGTGTGTGTGTGTGTTTGTGTGGTTATGTGTTTTTGAGAGTAGTTTTTCGTCAATTAAAATCATCCTAAATATACGCTACAGTACAATTTTTTTTAACGTTTTGAGAACCACATTTTGATTAGGTTCCGCTATTCTACACGATGTGTGTGATTTAGCTATTTTGTATGCTTTTCATATTCGTTAATGTGGATATAGATTTGAATATTTCTCTAATAACGAGCCGATATAATCCTTGCTGCACTCAGCTTTAGGTATAATCAGGCTCGTTCCTAATTCCCTCTCTCATATGTCGATAATAGAGCGCTGGTCTGAGAAAAAGACGAGTGCAGTGGACTCGCCATTGGCGATCCGGGGCGAGGAGTAAATCTCAATAGGAGCGGAGAGGCGGCTGGGCGGGGCGCCCCAGCCGTCGCCATGGCAACCGCCCCTCGCCACCAGGAAAACGAGCGCCGCACAAAGCGGGACTATTTAATTTTCCAACTGGTAATGTGGACTGTTAAAAAGAATATCGCGAGCCGAACGCACGACACTCCGTAATACAAGCGATGTAGAAAGTAAAGTGTTCAATGCAGCAGCGAGGCGACCGACGATAATTAATGTGGAGTCGGTCGGGCCGGCGCGGCGAGCGGCGCCGACAAAAAACCCGCTCCGACACAAAAACACCCGCCGAGCAGGACGCCGCTACGCGCGCGAGCGAGACGGCTGCCCGTACGTATTTCTGTGACGAGTTCTCGCTCGCCTCGAGCGTCGCAGTTATCGAGATCCGAGGCGAGCGCCGCGCTTTGATTTAAAACCCCGCCGAATGCGCCCTTCTATCTATCACATGGCGTTTGACAGGTCGCCGGAAACGCGCCGAGCTGTCAGATTCGAAAAAAGGCGCGCGTCGCGAACAACAACAATAACAAATTAGGAAAACTAGGAAATATTGCGAAACGCTTCACCCGTGACGTGTACAGACTAGTTAGGAACATGAAATGAGATACAAAACCACAATTCAGAGCCAAAGTCTTAAGTCTAAGTTTTAACACGAAACAACTAAGTTTTTAGATTTAAGGCCAAATAGTTTCTACTGAACAAAAAAACCTTATTCTACCATAAATAAGCAAAATACAAGTTCAAACATTACACGAACACAAAATTCATGTATCATAATAAGTAATATTAAGGTTACTTAAACTTAACGATTCCTTAGTAACAGAGAACGTACCCACTAGGCAACTTACATAAGCATTGAAAGACACACAAAATCATAGTTGTGAAACAAATAATAAAGTTTCATAAGAAACTGAAGTACGGGTATTACAGAAATAAGCTTACATTTTCCTGCTATTCATTTGTCTACCCTCAACATAGATACAATGTTTCATATCGATGCAACTTATGTTCAAACGAGAATTTCGTCTAAGTCGTGAAACAACACAAAAGTGTTAAAAAGTCCCAAAAAGTCTTTAAACCCGCTAACGTGATGGAATTTAGAGTTGCAATACATTGTGCCTTTGTAAGAAAGTGAACGAATTCTGTTGAAAAACTCCAATCGAGAACACAATTTTAATTCCTTGAAATAAATCAGAGCGAGTGGTTTCGGGGGCACTGTTGCACTTATTATTATCACTTACCTGGAAATCACTCCACATTTTCATGGGGATACACCATAGTTCCGATACGAAAACATCACACGATCACGATAACAACTGTCAGGGTGTCACAGCGCGTCTGTCGCGAGCGAGCGGGGTGGGTGCCGAGCGCAGACTGGCGCGTCGGGCTCGCTCGGCCGCGCTCGGCGGCGCTCGGCGCACCTGCGGCCGCACGAACGCGCGCCGAGTGCGCTGCCTGCCCACGGCGCCTCCGCTGGATCTGCCGCGGCAAGCGCTTTCGGAGAATACCCTCGTTATCAACTTCTACATACCTAATATTTTTGATCATCAACTTGATACTTGACTAAAATTATCGATCATTATTTTTCTCTATTGGACCTAAATAGAAAAGTTTACTAATGATAACAAAAAAATATTATTCGTGACACATAAAGAAAGTGATAAAAAACTAAAGGTTATTATGGCGAAATATCACAATCTAAAGTAATAATACAACGATAGACGGCAAGGTAATCGTATCGAAGACACAGATAGCGAACACTCCGTATCTCACACCGCGTCTGATAACACTATTGTATCGAAATCTGACTCTTACCGCTCTCACATAAAGAGCTCAAGTTTTCAGTCGCCTGATAACAGAAAGTGACAAATAAAAAAGCTTTCTGAACAAAGTTTTGAGTGCGGCGCGCTACGACCCGCGTAGCAGGAAGTTCGTAGCAGTAAAACTTCGTAGCGCTCTCGTAGCGTGAAAGTTTTGATTTCAACGATTTGCGTTGCGGCGAAGAGAGGGCCGCGAGGCCGCACTAGCTGAGCAACCCTGCCCCGCCCGCGCCGCCCGCGCGCTGCCCTGCGTCCACTGCGCGCTCCCACCCGACCCGGGCTATAGCCGGCGCTAGCGGGGCCAGCCATGTATCGCGAGCCAAGCAACGCGCCTCGCTCCGCCGCGGCCACAGATTTATCTGTTCGTTTATCTCTCACGAGAGTGCGCCACTTGCCTGTCGAGCGACTACGCCCTTACCGTGTTTAGGTGCGTTTTGCAAATCACCTTTTAACAAAAGAACGTTGTGTGGATCGCGTTCCATTCCGCGCGCGGTTCCGTCCGCGGCGATCGGCGACGCTGGCCCCGCAGCAATGGGGCGTGTGCGGATCGATACTATGGCCCAATGGCGCTCGCGGAAAACTCATTCGGCGGTAATTTCAAACTGTCTACCCCGTGATAACTAGCAAATGAAAATGGGCACTGAAAAAGCAATACACAGGGTGGTTGATAATTATAACTTTTCAGTACACATTAGATTTAAAACGAACAATAAATAAATACACCTATGTACATTTCAATATTTTAAAATAAATAATTATTGTAGAAAATAAGAAGAATTCAAAAGCTATCTTGAAATATTCCATAAAAAAATGAACAGTACCAGGTTACCTACCAGTACTTTTGAGCAAAGCGCTTATTAGTGAAATCGCGCTTATCGCCATGACTAAGCAAGTCTGCGCAGCGGCGAGCGAAAAAAACGAAATGCGGTCTTCGTATGCATGGGTTTTGTCCTTTATGACGCTTGAAATGCAGTTGTTGCTCAGCAAGATTTTGCACATGAAAAAACACTGAAAAGTCACATGCAGCTGAAGCGGTCACTATGCTAGGACTAGCGGTTTTTCATTTAGGTTTATTGATATTTTAAATTTGCGTGGACAGAGGACCGCCATTATAAAAGTAAATTGCGCATGAGGACGTTTTAATTTTTCTCCATAAATACTGGTGAAACAATATAGCTTTATCTTTTAGCCAGTTATTACACATATTCCATAATTAGATAAGATTAATAAATTAAGCACTAAGAATATAACTTAATAACAGAAAACTTAATACGTTCTCCATGTAATATTTGTTCTTATGTATGCCAGTTAAAAGTTATATACATATTTACTATCAATACAATTTTGAGGCCGTATAAATCGTGAATAATTATTAAAATTTAAATAATACTGTGGCAAAAATTTGCCGAGAATTGAACAGTCAGTTAATTTGTCCTCAGGCCACGTGAACCTAAGACTTCCTATTATTTTAAGCCACTACTCGCCTAAGTTGCTAGACCGTAAAGCGGTAAGAATATTTTATAAAAAAAACTTATGAACAGTTTAAAAAGAGTAAAGAAATGTGTGTACGAGCATTTTAAAACGCAAGGTGTTTCAATGCGCATGAGTCGAACATTGCATGCGTCGTTACGATACGCTACAATTGAGCCTTAATTGTGTAGTAATAAAGCTCATAATTGCATAACAATTTATAGTATATAGAGGAATAATATTTCGCACCGTTTGCACTTCATATACTAGCTGATGCATCGTCGGGTGTCTCTTTACAATATACGATACTATAATAATATATGTTTTCGATTTAATTGAATTATAGACCTTATGTTTTGCGAGACAAAGTTTCGATTTAAATTTTACTACTTAGGAGGTATCAGTTTACTGTCAAATAAGTCAAAGTGTAATAGGTTGTTCCCATAATTATTATGTTTTTGAGTTGAACAACATAGGCACATTTCTAATGAGTATTCGATTTAAATGTATTTTCCTTATGACAATAAACTTAATTAGTTTAATTAGCCTGTGGATATGCCACATCTAGATGTTTATAATCACATTGTGATCATCACAATGAACTGCCATAGCATTTTAATTCTTCTTATACTAATACTAATAGAACGTTTATCTTACTGTTCATCTAAACCCGTCCTGAAAGGTTTCTTAAAGATCAGAAATGCACTTTAATTCCCTCTTAATGAGAAATAATACATGAATATTTTATAATAAGTAATAATCTATTTATAAAACATGGCAGTAATACAAAATATGATTACATATTTCATATTTATAAAATAAATTTTAATTATTGTTTGTAAAAACGCAAGTTTTTTAATAACAAAAGATGAACCCGTACTGAGCCCCGTTGGATTAGCACAGTTGCTGATGAGACATGCCTCGTATAACCATTAGTAGGATTTCAATATAATTTTCAGGTTGACTCTAGTTACGTATATATAGAACAATCGAATTATGACTGTTTTCAGGGATCCACGTTGTTTCATACTTTGTACGCAGCAGTATACAATAACAGACTTAATGTCCGTGAGTCATGGTACATTTTACCTTTGCACCCTTTGTTGTACAGACCGTAGCAACAAACGAGGAACGGCACTGTTATTGAAATTTCGCTCTTCTCTTTCAGGTATTAGGGCAACTTTTGCAGAAATTCTATCTGCTATTCAATAAAGGTTCCTAATTCATTACAAAATTGCAAATTCCTGAAAAGTGCGTTTATGTATTGGACGTTTTCACAATATTTCCGTCATTATGTGAATAAAAATAAGTCTCATTTTCCTGTCATTGTCACGAGTGTGCATCATCGCTATTGTTGGTTCTCTGTGATGATTTACTTCAAATATTACTGCAATGCCTGTTACTAAACTATTGTAAATAGTCATTGACATGAACATCATATAATAATACAATGATCCGTTTTATTTTTCTAATGTCTCAAAATATTATCACGCCTATAAATAATTTAAATTAATTTAGGATCAATAAATTAATACCTGTTCTTTCTTCTGACTTTCAATCGTAAGACACATATTTTGTGGATAGTGGAAATGACATATAGTTTTAACTTTCTAGCTTAGGCTATGGCCGGGCCAATTTTTACCATAAACGAAAGAAGTATCACGTCACTCATTATTCTCTTTGCTTGTTGTGTTCACCACATATCCGCTACGCTCACTCGATTCCACTGAAGCTGAGACGAAGACACGACGAAGTGGGATTCTTTCCATTATTGAGAGAAACAGGCGCATGTGCTATGAAAACTCCAGTAATGGGAGTAATACCCAAAAGGTGGTCATAGACACCTAGATGTGGCACGAGTATGAAAGTCATACCTAAAGGACGTTGAACTCGCAACCCTTGCGGCCCAGACGACACGTAGCCACTGCCCTACACGGGTTGTTATCGTTAACTACGAATATAGTATGTCAATCTGTACCACTCCCCCAGGCGATCTTAAACTTGCCTACCTGCGTCCTATAGTAAGCGTGACGTTGAACATAATAGCATTTCGAATTATGTAAAAAGATTGCTTAAGTAACTAGCTAACCTTAGGCGAAAAATCAATCTGTCACACAAATTGGAACCATAGTCATAAGTAAGTGTTCTGTAACCAAAATCGGGTATTTAAATACTGCAAATATGTTACCCAAAAGTTATCTCTACGCATTAAAACGGATTAATCACCGCATTGTTTAATAGTTTGGCGTTGTTTACTTGTTTTTGAAGATAACGAATATATGTAGCTTTGTAGGTATTAGCCTAGTTTTAAAAGCCTAAACGATGAAGTGAAAAGTTGGTGAAGTTCAGCAGTAAACTATTAAGGTAAAAGCTACTTAGTACTATTGTATGTACATATGTTCGATATATGATAAATATGACGTCTAGGTCTGATCATTGCTTGTATGCGCTGGATGCGCATTATTGCAGTAGATAAATACTTATAATTTGACAAAACATGATTTTACGTGGTATCGTTAAATAGGTTCTAGTAATGTTATTTTAAAATTATCTTTACGTGTTTATTGTATCATATTGTAAGATATTGGTACCAAATAAACGATTATAAGTAATTTAACGGTGAAGGAAAACACCGTGAAGAAACCTGCTCACCTACGGAGAAATTCTAAGGTTGTGTAGTCGACCAACCTGCACTTGGCCAGCTTGCTTGACTAAGGTCTGATCGCCCTAGTTTAGGGAAGGCCCGTGCCCCATCAGTGGACACGATATGGGGACGATGATGAGTAATTTATTAATCAAGTCAACTTAATTATTGATTTGTTAATACATATCTATTCACATGCCCAGATAAATGATATATGTCTAAAACTATTACTAAGATCTGTCTTTTGTGCTGTACGGTATACTTATCTATATAAAACCCTTTATTTTATAGGTTCCGGAGTAGGTACTTGAGCCCCAGGAGGAAAGGACACTTTGCAGGGCCGCATCAAGGGCCGGCATGCAGCTTGGCCATGCCTTATAACGACCAGTGTGACTTCCTTCAAAGTATTTAATGATAAATTACATGTTAACTATAAGTATGCTGTGTATACCTTCTCTGTGAGTAATGTATGCTATCATCCGAACCGTTGGTAGAATCTTATTATTACTAATGTGACGATTTATAAGTTCATGTAAATTGCCTATATAAAAAGACACTTTGATTTTGATATCTATGTAGCTATTGGCAGTAACTCTTGACGATCTATAAATTTAAAATAAATATGATAGTATTTTTAAATTCCCGAATGAACAAAGCTTATGAATACAAATAGAAATAAGTAGTTTATTTCCAGAAAACATGTGGATTGAGCATTATAGAAGGTCCCACACTAGGAAAAGTCCTGTATCGTGGGCACCCGGTATAAAGCACAAAACCAGGAGAAACGCAAATGTGTATGCGCTGAATCTAATAAACATAATACAGGGTAGCCAAATACCTATGAGGAATGTTCTTGAAAACACAATCAGAAGGAGTAAAGGTTCATTTCCTTATAACCTACACGGGAATTGAATCAGGAACCATACGCTCCGAGGACAAATATTTTGACAACACAATTCTTAGCTTTTGGCGTCTAAAAGTGAAAATTCAAGCATTAAGATGTATGTAGGTTTTACCTTATACTTTTTTCCTTGGACTTATCTAAGAAAACACGTAATTTGTTTTTATGATAGATCAAGTAATCGCAAGCTCCCAAATAATGCCTAAGGGAAGCCGAGTACATTGATCACAACACAGAAAGCTGTCGTTACGATAACGCCTCGCTGCCATTAGTAATATAAACCAATTAGCTAATTATCACTCTTGGACGTAATTATTAGGCAAATACATAGAATCAATATCGACCTAATCGTACAAGGAAGAAGTTAGTATTGGTGTACATTTGCAGGACATTCTCCGTATTGGTTATTTACATTTAATCGCCTGTGTCCAGGAGTGAATAGAAATGATGATGATGGTGATGATGAATGTGCAAAACTATTTTTGTACTGTGTAGGTAATTGCTTGTATAAATTTTGTCCTGCACTTCGGGGTTGACGTACCTTACCTATAGGATGTTTTCAGGATACAACGCATCAGACAACAGACTACCACAAAATGGTAGCAAATTACAATTCTCTGAATCTGAACACTACTCTGTAAATATGTACGAATGTCCTGAAGGAATACCCTTGAGGGATTTTTTATAATAGCCAGAACATAGTTCATACAAGGACTCAGGTGGAAATCAAAGGTTTTGCTCTAGG
This sequence comes from Maruca vitrata, assembly GCA_039566165.1. NCBI lineage: Eukaryota > Metazoa > Arthropoda > Insecta > Lepidoptera > Crambidae > Maruca > Maruca vitrata. The sequence goes on from CM076928.1 coordinate 7,002,946, forward strand.
GTTATACGATACGATACGACACACCACACCCATCGATGGCATTACGCCACGAGTCCGGTCCAACCGGCAAACCAGGGGCGCAAATTTTTGTAAGGAAAGATGCATGCTTTAGGATGAGAAAGGAAGATCGGCAAGCCGAAGCCGGCCGACCGTAACCAGGTCGGTATTCACCGTAGCAACCAGTATAGGTTTGACATTAAATAATATATAACGTTTTCTAACTCATATTTTGACGGGAATATAGATTTTTTGACAAGTATTTAACCTTTAAACCTGTGACTCGAAACTCCCGCAAGTCTATGATTCTGCATCGTTCTCCGGTTAGTCATGTCATACCTCAATTATATAGATTTTATGGAAGTACTAACAAACAACAAGCTATAAAGTCTATGTTTATATAATAAATATTTAACTATATAATATACGATATTCATATGTGAGATACATAGGTAGGACGTTTCACAGAGTGCACTATAATTCTCCGATGTAGTCTAGATGGTCCTTTAAGATTGGTCGCCGTTACCGAACGATCAAAGTACATTATTAATAATGTGCACATCGTTCGAATTATTTTAATTATGTACATGCATTTTAATAGCAAGAAAGAAAATGTTAGTAATGTCTATAGTACTTAGAATTATATAGGTATATACTGCATCTACCAGGATTAATAAAGGCAAGTCTAAGAAGACTGAACAATTTTATCATTTTGAATTTTCTAGCGCAGAAGATAAAATGTCATTGCTCATGTGACAATTCGTGCGTTCAGTTCCCGGTCAAGTGCTTTTACCAACGAAGATAAAATTTAAGGACGGTTTAACCCCCAATGAAAGATATATATTAAGTAAATCACGCAATGTAAGCAAAGGAATGTGTTTGAACATTAACAGATCTTATGCACTTGTTAATAGAAATATTGTATATCCTTGGATTTACATAAAGCCTCTGCTTCTACTATGCAGGTAAAATGTACCCAGTAAGAACACTTTTTCACAAAGAATTTTGTTAATTACAGGTATGGGGTAAACATTAAAAAGGACTATTTGCAGCACAATAAGTCTAAGATGTCATATTCATAGATACTTTAGGAGGTTGGTGAAGACAAAAGATAATTAAATATCCTGAACAAAAATGTAAGGAAAGATCCATAAGGTATCAAGATGTATTTATATAGGTTCATTGCAGGTCTTGGACGCAGGCTGACCTGAGCAAAGTGAATATTTTAGGCCCAATTCAGGCCGCCGTATCAGACAGATACAGAGCGTAGGCTATTTGTAGATGAGAGTTAACTGTGTTGCCATAAATTAGAAATTGCTGATTTTTTGTAACTGTGGGTTTTTACTATATGCTACCCTATTATTTCCGAATCATACTGTTATAAATAAATAGCATCGGTACACATTATATTGATTGCACCACGATTCATATTATATATGTAGAAGTAGATGCAATGGCATACAGACGGCATTACAATACTATTATAAGCAAATACAATGATAATTAATTACGGTTTGACGTTTAGGAGGGGTTATAATAGCGGTACGAACTGATTGGTGTATCTCGTCTTCATCTCCGAACTCATGAATCCAACAGTCCAACTCAATTCCAATCCAACGAGAAAGACTACCATTGATAATAAGCAGACGACAGTAAAATAACATAGTTTTGGTCGTGGGCTCTGTAAGTAATAGGCAACACTAATAGAGGAATACTTCTATCTGCGCTACACAAAGGAGTGCATAAGTCATGTATTATCATCATCAGCCCATATACGTCTCAACCAAGAAGCACCAGTCTACCTTAAAATAGGGAGATCGCCAGACCTCAGTCGACCACGATAGCCAAGTGCGGGTTGGTCAAATTCACACTACCTTTTCTTCTTTTCTCTTCACAAAAAACATGAGGAAATCTAATACTTCATCGTTAAATCGTTAAATAAACGCAGATATGACATTTTACGTCACGAGATTTGAACTGGTTACCATAGCATGCAACGGCCTTACTCGAAAAAATTGTAGAAAATTAAATAGCTGAATAATCATTTTAGACGCTCTACAATTTATGACAATAAACATATTCTATTCTTTACTAAAATAAGGAGCAACGTTACAGTAGTCGTCCTTTAGATTATCAAAGTATTTCTTGTACTCTGGCAATACCATAGTTAAGAGCCGAGGAGGAGACTAATCAACACTAATAAACGCTGCTGGCGACAGGCGAGAACATGTGGGAATTAAGACTTAACACTCACACATGTGTCATCAGAAAAAACTCGTCATCATCAGTTTTATTTCAAGTGATAGATATACATGTATTATTACTTAGTTATGAAGTCTTATGCCTTTCTTTTTAAATCTAATCTAAGTACCACATTATCTTGCAAGTACCTGTCTCTAACCATTTTAAACGAAGTTTTTAAGTTTTTCTGAGTAAAATACTTATATGAATAAGCTCGTTTTTTCCATTTTAGTCATTCATTTACGCTTTATATAAGATAGCTTTATATTTCCAGAAAAAAATACCTATATATTTTTGTAAAGAAACCAGTGGGTGCAACGACTATTCAGCTATTTCGATAAGTATTTTCGAATTTGTATAAAAGCACAACATTAAAGCATTGTCATTATCTGTTCTACATAGACAACATTTGATGACTTACACAAAGTAACGTTCAAATGCTATCCAGCTAATTTCAGCCAGTTGCAAAAAGAATCTGAAAACCCGTAAACAGATGCGAACTTTCTTTGAATTTCGTGATAAAGCGTCGGCGTCGTCCGAAAAATTTTCCCTTCGAAAGCGCACGATGAAAAACGACTGTAGGCTTTACAGTTAGACGGCTAGGAATAAAAAAAAACGTAGCATTGTCTGTGGCCGCCGCAGCCGGACCTTGACCCTGCGTTCGGCTCAACTTTGACCTTACCAGACCACCCCCCACGTACTGGGGAAAAATGTTTAATTTAATTTTACACTTTAATCCTTTTGGTGCTACATAAAGTTGAGCTTTTTATTTTCGTCCTGGTGAACTTATTGCGATCAGTAGGGTAGGTGTAGTTTATCGTCTTTACGCAAGTACAGAAGACTTTTGCTTTTACTTCAGAGTTTTAGATAATTGAACTTATTGGCAGTTGACACTTTATATGTACTTTGTAAATAATAACTTGTCTTCTCACTGATAACCACTACAATACATCTGGCAGAAGCTCTAGCTAGAGTCTGCTGGCTAACACAAAATATCTGAATTATTCCAAGAAACATGTCATCGATGATTGTGTATTTGGCTGTAGTCGAGGCCCGCATATCCCATGAGTTGCTATGGTATAGGTCCCTTGCCTTACACTAATTATACCTAAAGATATAAATTTGTACCTAGTCTAGCACTAACATAACACTAAACATAGATATTTTGTCAGCCCTTCAGTGTAGTTACTATTTATTAAATATGATGAAAATTGATGTAACATTCCTAGTAAAGACCGAGGATTATAAATATTTGAATAAATATAGAAAGCGCAACTTTGCATCTGAAAACATTGCTTTGAAGCCCTCTGCTACGGTTGGCTTCAGTGCAACGATTGCAGGGCTTAAATTACTTCTGTGTTTGTTAACGGTGTAAATAAAAACTGAAAGGAAATTGAAAGACTTGGAACAGCTTGACAAACTATTAAAGTATTAAAGAGCCACGTTTACGCGGTGGAAGCGAAAATTGCGAATTGAAAAGGAACAACTGCTCATTTTTTGAAGTCAGTAAATAACTAAAGTAAAAGGCAGGGAATAATCCTTGCTAATATTATTGATGCGAAAGTAACTATGTATGACTTTCAAGCCAAAACGACTATACCGATTTAAATGAAGTGTAGTGTAGTACACAAATGGCCTAGCTAGAGCACGAAAATATACTTATAGGCAGTTTTAACCGACTTCGCTGGAAGAGAATAATGTTATCTACTTATCACGGACAGAGTCGCAGGCGGAAAGCTTAGTGACTTATAGTTATCAGAAAATACAGGATCGAAAATTCTTCAACCATTTAGGTACTTTTGTTTTACGTTCACTTACACTGGTCGACAAATTTCGACTTTTTTTAAATCTCTGGAACCAAAGTAAAGTTTTTCGAAAGTTTTCGATGCGCCAAACACTGTTTTCTTATACAAGTTTTCTCTATCACGTCAAGTTTATAAGATATCTCATCCTAAAAATCCAAAAAATGTGTTTTTGGGTCACTTTCTGGTACTTGTAGCAAACCTAATATATTTATTAACTAACATTTGCAAACATGTAATTTAAGAATAAATATTGCTCCAATAAATACCGTTAAGTTTGCTTAGATACCTTTTATCTAAATCAAGATATTCAATTTTGAAATTTTTGAATTTCGCCCCTTACAAACAGGACAATCATAAATGTATGGAAAAAAAATCACAAATTTGAAAGTTGTATATCTTGTAGTAGAAAAATGATATCTGAGCAAACTCACCGGTATCTGAAGGCTCAAGAGTTATATTTAAATGTCTATCTTTATAAATGTTTGTCAGAAAATATATTAGGTTTTCTACACATCACAGAAAGTGACCCGAAAACGCATTTTTTGGATTTTTAGGCTCATGATACTCGAAAACCTGATGTGGTAGAACTATACTACTAAAGAGAATTATATTTAGCACATCAAAATCTTTCAGAATAAAGTAAATTGGTATCTTTTACAAAATCCTGTCGACCAGTGTTATAAGAGTCTTTCCATTGAGTTCATTTTCAAAGGAGAAGCTGAATAGGACACCTCGCTTCATACGTGATGACGTCATGGATGAGTAGGAGTGCATGGTGCCATCGATTTTAGAGGTACTGAGCCACGTGAGACCTGCTGTCACGTGAGAACACTCACGCGCTTTGTATTCGGCTGGATCGTCTTTTATTTTTAGTGCTACGACTACATTAGCGGACTACGGTGAATATTCAAGCTACTCTCCAGCTGTACAAGACGTACTAATACAGATAATGGAGAATGTACATGAGCTTTGAAGTCTGTGATATACTCAATCGACCTGTATTTAAACTATATGACGTCAGAACACAACATGCAGTACTTTAAAAATTTAATTTTATGTAGACAATTATTTATTTTCATTACTTAAAAAAAATCATGTCGGCATTTTTTTTTTCATAGAATAGCAGGTCTATTTGAGAAGTCATTATGGTATGGACAGTGCAAGAGACCAGTACTTTATACACAAAGTTTCATCATGAAATTTAAACTTAGTAACATTCTCCATCAAAATATTCGCAGTAGCCCTCTTCGTAACAGCACTAGTATACAACAAGTCATCCGAATACAACGCAGCCCGCTGAGTTGACTGGCTCGGTGGCGCAGTGCATTAGTGCCCCTGTCTCAAGCCAAGAGTCGCGTGTTCGATTCCCATCGTACCTGGGAAGATCGCTTCGTTATGATCATTTGTTCCGTGTCTGGTGGTGAATACATTTATCTGTTTGGGTACATTTGTGTATACTATTGTTGTTTCTGATATCTCTAATGCTGGCTTAGTAACATAGCTCGGAATCCATACACAAAGTGTAATATTGTTTGATATTTGCTTATAATATTTTACCTAATCTCCATGTCTTCTAGGATTACTTGTAGCAAGAGTCGCGTAAAGACCGAGAAGTCCAGGGTTCGAATACCGTTCTTGCCGAAATTTGTTAATTTTTCTTTTAGAGCAGACTATTTTTATGTGCTTATTGTTATTTTTTTTTTGTTTACTTTGTATATTTTATGTACCTACCTACAATGGAGATGTACATAAATGAGTGGGTAGATATTTGAATTTGTAACAAAGTTAAGCCAGACTGCGATGGAAAGGCTTTGATAGCACTATGTTGAATCACAATGTCTTTGTCAGTTATAATAAATAATAATTAATATACAATATTGTACGGGTATTGTTAAATGTCTTACAATAGAAAGAAATATATTCCAGGTTGAGTTTATTCAACTTTTTCCAATATTTGTAAAGTATGGACTGGACATTTTCATTCAGCGTCTATAGGTATTGTTGTCAAGGGTTAGACTCGCGACCCTTAGTAGTAAAGTTACTAATTGCATTAAATAATTGATAATAAGTAGGCTAAGTAAACCAAAATGAACATAGAAAACCGTAATTTCCAATAACTTTTCAATACGTCCAAACGCAGAATGAGAAAAATTTTAAATAGCTATGTTTAAATACGTAATTTCGGGCAGGATACCCGTCTGGATTTAGACCGAGCGAGACGTGGTGTAAGTTCAGCGATCCAACGACGACTGCACACGCCGAAAGGAAAGCTACTGAGCTCAATATCCAATATAACTGCGCCAAAAACTAAAGTATTAATATAGAACTTGCGATAGAATTCTACGTAGAGACTCCGTTTTTTTTCTATATAAATGTCTCCGATACTCAAAAGTCCTATTTGATATTGTTTAATAAGTAATTAATTAATTAATAATAAACCAAATAGCCTGTCAAAGTGTACTGTAGAGACGCACGCTCGCTCCCGCCGACCCCTCAAAACACGCCGTGGCATGGAGCCGACTAAAAACCATTTTCTGTTATCCGCCTTCAAAAAAATAACGCTGGAGCCGTCGCGAAAATGACCTCTACGCCAAAGGCATAGAGTTCAATGGCATTACCCCGAATAAAATATTATCAGAATTTCAGCTACATTGTGAAACCAACCGTAGTGTGTAGGACTTAAAGTCCACATTGGCGTAGTTTAACAAACTGTCAGTTCAGCCAACGCGAAGGTTCATGGTAGCGTGGCAGATAGAATGGAGCGAGTAGGACAGTCGACCCAGATAGAACGCAGCTACAGACGGTTTTCAACTCTATATATCTAACAATAAAATTACTTTCAGCATAAAGCACACAAATTCGCCTTGGAAATTGATGTTATATAGAAAATACTCTACATACAATAAATAAATAATAAAATATACTTTATTCACTATAATCGAAAGGATAAAAAGAAAATAAGAATATCCCAATTGTTATACTCGCACTCCTTGCCTGCAAATGTCAAGTTACATTCATGATATCGTTGTCATTTAATTTTATACTCTGATGAATTTTCGGAGTGTGTTACATACTCTCGTAGGTACCTATTGCTTCTTTTGAGTATATATGTGTAGATAATACTGCGAAGATTGCACATTAAAAGTATAGGATTTCTAGAGAAGGTTCTAGGAATCCTATATCTCGGCGTACCAACTATATCAGTATTCTTTAGATTGTGTATGAAAGAAGAGCAGAAAAGAAGCACAAAGGGGAAACCACAATTCTATAAAATATTATATCTTATATTTTTAAGTTTCATCGTAAAATATACATGAAAAGAAAAAATAAGGTAAAGTTTGAAGATATTAATTTAAATAGACTTCTCTTGTGTAAAGCGATTGATTGATTATTCACTGATGTCACCATTCGAATCGGTCTCTTGGTCTAATCAACAACTTTACTGCTTCATCATTTTGTAAATAATAATAACATTTAAAAATATTTTCTATTTATTATATCTATGTGTGGGGAAATTTAAATAAATCCATTGAAGTAACCGTTCATGAACGCTTTTTTAAAAAAAATATTAAAGAATCAGTACAATAAGTTTATTCAACGTTCCTACCAAACAGCCTAAAAAAGACCTGTAGAAGTTGCCCTGTTCAATATTTTCTGAGAATAAATTTTCATTACATTGTTGGAAATACACGATGTCTTTGTTGATGTGTTAAATCGATTATTTTATTTGAGCCTCTTGATAGAGCATTGCTGTCACTTCTACTACCAGTATTAGCTTCAGTTGCTTTACAATTTCATCATTAACACAACTTAATACTTTAATTTGGAAGGTGTGCCATATTCTATCCCTTGTTTTTTCTGTGACTACATATTACACACTTATTGAAATGTGATGTTTTCATGGATCATCAGAACTCATACTGGATCTTGTGGCCAGAGAAGTATTGGCTAAAGGTAGAATGACGGTACAGCGTCTACATGATGATGATAAGGTTTTAAAAGCCAATATTCTGGTGCCGCTGCTACTTGATGAGCTGAATCGTTTCAGTATTACTGAAAAATAGTTTTGCTACTAAATAATCCTGATCTCTACTTTTGCTTACCATCGACTAATATTTAAATGGCTCGATGGCGCATTAGGAAGTGCCCCTGTCTCTTGCTCCCAAAGTCGTAGGTTCGATGAAAACCACGCTGGCCAAGTGCGGGTTGGGCGACTACACAACCTTAGAATTTCTTCGTAGGTGTTCAGGTTTCCTCAGGATGTTTTCCATCACCGTTAAAGCGTCGAATGATGGTACATATGAATTTCAAATTTGAAAAACACATTGGTACCTGGCGGGGTTTGAACTGGCGACCTCTCGCATGGCAAGCAACGACTTTAACCACTCGGCCATCGACGTGACGTATACTTAGTATAGGAGTAGGTATAGGAGTAGTACTTAGTTTTTGTTTCGTAAAAATGTATATTCGCACATGCTTTTGTTGTATAGAGGTGAGAGCCATCCGCTCCAACACAAGTTCGGTTATGATGATAGGGCTAGTCTAAAAGACTAAAGAAGTTACAGACTAGCAGGGTCTTCAATAATGCCAGACATTTGTAAAGAACAACACATCATCAGATCAACGCAGCACAGCCTGTGATCTTGCTGAAACTGGAATTCAATTTTTATTTGATTACCTAAGCCGAAAATAATCGGGTTTTAATAAACCATTTACGCTGCTCAAAAACTACTATCAGGACTACACAGGAGACTACTATTAGTAGGGGTGTGAGCCATCTGCCCCCCAGCAAGTCCGGTGATGATGACGAGGCTACTCCAAGCCATCATCGTAAGTCAAAATTATAAAGATTTTTAATATTAAAAATCACAAGACACCTGTCCTATCCTGTCCCCATAAACGTTTATAAGTCAAAGAACACTACCTAACAACAATACTATTAAATGCAAGAATTTATTATTACATAAATATGTTTTAGATAATATTTTCATTCATAAATAAAACTGTTAGTTTGATAGTAATATGTTTAAATTATAAATACAATTTTACAAAAAAAAAGACTTAGGGGGAAGCCCTGTGAATGTAAAGATAAAAAACAAGGACACAGATGATAATGACTCTGACTTCTTGTGTAAAGTTAGTTTACATAGGCTGAAAGAAATAAAAAAAATACACACACTTATCCGCTCTGAAAATTTAAAAAGGGGCAAACAATTAATCCCATCAATTTATCCCATAATTGATTTGTAGGGTATATCTTTCATAAAAAAAAACAGATATAGCCAACTATATCCCACTGGCCGTCGAAAGAAAGACTTTTTTTTTATTTACACTAGGTAATTAGTAATAATTATGTTCTTACAATCACGCAATAAGCCTTTGTAGTTGGGACAAAATTGAAGGTATGTATTTGACGTAAAACCTTATTTGAATATCGGAGCAGGTAAACATGTTACTAAACCTCTAATAGTCCAGTCAAAATAGACATTTAACCTAGGAAAAATTCGCATAGAGCTGAAAATTGGCATGAATGTTAGGAACACTATTACAAATAATCTGTCAAAAGTCCCCATCGATCCCACGTCTGCAAAAAAAAATAATCAAGGTCAAATGTCACAAATATCAGTTTTATGCATTTTTGAGCGAAACGGTAAGTTTAATCATAAAAGTATGTATGACAAAATTACTTATCACGTAATTATCTATAAAAAATGTCTAAGCACTTTGTTCCTAAGATTCACCATTTCAGAGATATAGCGATGCACAAAGTTGAAAAAGTTGTATTTTCAAACGCTTCCAGGCCCCCATGCGATTGTGCTAGACAGTTAAAATTTTAACGAATGATGTATCTCAGTTGCCTCTATAACATCTAATACTAGAAACAACATGAAACCAACGTGTAAAGTGGGTTCTCATACAAAACCTATGTTTTTTTTTCTCACACTTGGGCGGTTTTTAACGTGGTTACCCTAGTGAACCTATTCCAGGTCATATATCGATCAAAAACGATATCAACAGATGAATGCATATTATGTAAAATATGAATTTTCTAATGATTAAAACCACGATATCTCGCGAATGGTGAGTCGAAAAAGAAAAAGTGACTGGACCATTTTTGTAGAAAATTGTATGATCTACAACTTTTGTTTGACCTATTTTTACGATAATACTTACTGTTTTCGAGAAAAATGGAAAAATCCTTAATTTTATACTTTTGACCTTGAATAAAATTTTTTGCAGAAGTAGGATTGATGGGGATTTTTGATATTTCGTTTATTATGATGTATTTAACGTCTCTGGCAATTTTCAGCTCTATGCGAATTTTGTCTAAGTTAGCACTTATTTTTGTCTATTTTGACTGGACTATAAATTGTACGTTGTAAGTACATGTGTACGCACATATAATATTTTACTTTTTTATTTTCTACTTAATTATAATAATTAACCTGTACTATTTTTCTTAACATAATTAACATTACTGGAGAGGAATTTTTCTAGTTCATAACTGGGATTAGTTATTATAAGCCCACTTCCAAACGTTAGGTTTGCCTAACCAATGTTCTTTGTCTGATTCTGAAGAGCTCATTGGTAATATTTTTTTATTTAAGCCTTGCCACACCATTTGTGGAATTTTTTTTTACTGATTACTAAATCCCGGCTTTAGGAACACACTACATTTGGATAACACTGGAGAATATTATAATGTCAAATAAAGAAAAAGCGAGTACTCAGTCGAATCAATCGATCCCCTTAAAACTATGTGTTAAATAAAAAAATATTACACAACATACATTGATCTGATTCCGTGGTAAGAAGCTTAAGCACTTACGGATATCAGAATCAACAGTGGATACACAAATATATTTGACACACCCAGACACGGAACAAACACCAATATTTGTCCCGGGTGAGAATCGAACCCGCGACTCTTGGAACCATAGGTAGTGACACTGGGTCACAAACCACTGTTCCAAACATCACATACATTGATCTGATTCCGTGGTAAGAAGCTTAAGCACTTACGGATATCAGAATCAACAGTGGATACACAAATATATTTGACACACCCAGACACGGAACAAACACCAATATTTGTCCCGGGTGGGAATCGAACCCGCGACTCTTGGAACCATAGTGAAACGGGGTCACAAACCACTGTTCCACCGAGCCAGTCAAACCTAGTGTGTGTTAAGGCTAGTTTATATTGTTCGTGCAAGTGGTAGCATGTCGCCGCACTAAGTCGGAGATAGCATGCTTGGGTCGCGCCGCGGGAGGAAGGTAGATGCCGCTGGGCCCGCGCGGGAACGACTCCGCGATACGCAGCGGACGACTCTACATCGGCGTGTCGTTTAATGAAATTTTTGATGCGTCCGTTCTTAAACTGTTGATCAGTTTTGTAATTCCATACATACAAATGTATTAGGTATTGATTCGAAATAATTCTGAGAATTTTGCATGATTGCATTAACACGAATGAATGTTTTTATAAACTTGGATGTAGTATGTAATATGTAATAGCAAAAATATTTTACTGTATTACAAATACGTACTAAGATTGATATTATTATAATGCTAGGACAAAGACAAAATATTGTTTTGATTATGCTACTCCAAGTTTTATTATATTACCTAATTAATTAACTTCATTTTGTTGCCAATCATCTTGTATTGGATTATCACACTTATTTATATTCAATAAGAGCGTGACCTAATTTTTATACTTTAAAAAATAAAAATTTAACTCGTCTACAAGCATGATTAATATACTACATAACTATATCTGTACAGGTACAAAAATAAAAGGACCATATTTTATTTAATTCAAAAACCCCTAAACCCCGGCGACCCTGGGCCCAGCGCTGGCGATAAGGGCTCGGGTCCTCGGCGGATTACCCCATCGGCTACCCCACGATAGGGGACCCACGCACAATGTACCCGGCCCTACGCGACTTTAAACGAACATCGACTCAACATAAAGACAATGAATTAAAATTCAACATTAAACACCCAATTTACAGTACACTATCCACACAGATTTATTAATTGGTCTCCCGGAAATCACGAATATTTATTTCGCTTATCCATTTTAATAACAGTTCAAAAACTGCAACCAAACAAAGGTATAATGAAGCCTCACTTCTATGAAATCGCATATCGCTTCGAGCACATAATGCGATACAATACGATGCAAACAAAAATCGCAATGATATCGTAATGCATTGTTAGTAAAGTCCTTTTAATTAAAATATTAACGTCTCCACTAACTTTTCGCCTCGATTCGCGTAATAGAAAATGTTATAAACGCGAGAATCGAGTTCTCGGCGCCCGGCTGTTTTCCTCCAGCGCTTTTATCTCTCTCTGACTCTGCTCTTTGACATCGTCTGACGTACACAACCCCACCGCTTATTAACTTCGACCCTATTACCCTCGCATTAGAGCCGCTATTCCCCTGACAACGGCGAGGTCGCTTGAATTTTGGACTCATTAGGCGGCATTCGGGAATTTTGGATTTAGTAAACAGATAGAAATAAATGAAACAACAAATTAGACCGGTTTATGCCGCGGCAAATGTTACGTCTGCTGTACCTGTTCTGTTTGTGCGAAAATAGTCTTTACAGCTCATTTGTTTTCTAGCCAAATTCTAGCTCTATTATAGAGTTAGTGTTTAATTGACAAATGCATGGGGATATTTATAGAACTAGAGACGACTGAGGATCTAGTTCTATAAGTACTATATTTAAACTGTAAAAGAAAGTTTCTGAAAAGTCACATCAACACAGCTCTACATCAACAAAAAAATGTAGAGCCAAAAGCGGCTATATCTGCGGCGCTAAGCGTTCGAGCAGCAGAATACGGAAACGAGCGACGCAGTGTGTGTTTGGAAATCGTCGAAGGCTGTCCAAGGCTAGCATATTTCGGCAGTATGCGAAATGCGGGCGAGTCGCGGGCGGCGCGGGCGCGTGACGCAACGCGACCTCTTTGTCCGCGCGGACTCCGGCGGAATGTCCGCGCGGCCTCGCCCGCCACACTCCGCGCTCGAGTAATTACGAATGTCAAATGTTATCGCACGCAACCGTCCGCCGCCGCCGTCCGCACTCCGCTGCGCCGCTCTTCATAATAATAAAACCTGATATTTAAAACGGAACGTCCTTCTAACGCCGTGTAGTTGCGCCGACGCCAATCTACGATAATAATAAGCCGGGTACCTAGATAGCGATGCGCTGCAGCGCTTCAAAGTTCAGTATGACTAGACGCCCCTCCGCTGAGCAGCGCTACAGCGCTCACCGCGCACGCTCCGTAGCGCTCACATAAGTACGGCCAGTTCTATGCGCGCCTGTATAGCTATTAAATGTATATAGAATATATAGTAGTAATCGCTCGACGCAGCGGTATTATGTCGGAAATATACCGGCCGCGCCACGAGTCAGGCCGATTCACCGTTTCGCTATTTAGTTTGTATGGGAAGTTTAATTTTGATTTTTTTAACATGTAGTAAGAGTTATGGAAACGGTTATTTTGGTAAAATGTAATGTATAAGGCAAGCTTTCATTGAAGCTGTATGGGGTGTGTCTCGCGTGCGAACTTTAGAAAAAAATGTTATCGGTCGGTATATTTCCAATATCGTTTTAGTAAACCCAGATATATTTTATGGACTTTATTGTACATTTATACTATAATAAAGATATTTTTTTTGTCTTTAATAATAAAATCTTGGCTTATATCAGAATAAAGACTAGAAAACTAATAATAAACTAATCCACGACAGAAGTTGTATTATTTATAAAGCTAATTAATATTATTCATTTATTATATTTTTAAATACATATAAAATTTAATGAATAAATATTATAAGCAAGGATGCATAATTTAATTAATATGTATAAAACCCTGTAATCTCTTATAGTATTATTATGAGTTTGTAGTTTAATTTATATTGTATTTTAAGTATGTTCAACAAATGCCAAATATTTTTCATACTGTAAGTTATTCATTTTTTATTATTAACCATTATCATAATAATAAAAAAATATTTTATGAAAGACAACATGCACGAATTTAATATTAAAACAAAGTTATCATTTATCAAAAATACTACTTTAGTTCTCTTATACTTTTTTCATTATAACATATGCAACGAATTAATAAATTCATCGAAATATTACTGCTTAAAAAGGTTTTTCAAACCAGGGAGAAAAATATGACAAAAGAATGAGTACGTAATATACTCGTATTTAATTGTATTTTTTTGTAATTTCATTATAAGATAATAAGCTTGAAAAAAATATTTTATAAGAATGGATAGCTTAACACTTTATTTTAGAACAAGAATACAATAAAGGATATTTTAAAGATATTACATTGATGAACCAGCTCAGAGTAATTTTTTAGAGATTTTGAATATCACAATTATCTTTAAAGTCGTTAAAAATAAGGTCTTTACTGCATATGGTCTTGAAACGATATGAAGTAAAAACGTAATTTTTTAAATTACTAAGCTTGAAAACTAGTTTTTATTAATACACGCCTGCATAACAAAGCAGCACAATAAGGAAATGATCATAAAACTTCCATAATCCTCAAAAAACGCGACTCTACAATTCTCTAACAAAATAAATATAGCCGGCGTAATCGGCCTGAGTCTCGGAGCGTCCCTCCGTCAGCTATAGCGTGGCCTTATAGATGGTTGTTTGCGCTCACAGAGTGCGGTGAACAGCGCTCACCGGGCGCGCGGCTGTGTGCGGCGCGCACACAGGCGCCGTACGGGTGCGTTCCGAAACCGCTCTCTATTCTATCTATGCGAAGGCGTATCGCCACGTATAGCAGCCACGCTCCGGGCGAGGAATTTAGAGGCGGGGGTCGTATCGTTAATTGTTATGAAGTTGATTTCGGTCCTGAAATTCCGAAATAGGTATTTTGAAATAACGCCTCTTTTCCTCCGATTTTGATCCGGCGTCGGTGGACTAGGTCATGCGATTGTGAACATATGTTTTCATTTGCGAGGCGCGAGCGTGTTATCAGCGCGTGATAACGGCGTGTGGCCGCTAAGGTCGGGGCGTAGAGCTCAGAATGGTGGAGCAGTGTTAGTATTCTGTTTCAGCGAAACAAGTCCATGGTTAGCGAATTGAGTGACCGCGTGGGTCTTGGGTCACGGCGATGGTGGCCGGAGCCCACTCCGCTCAGAGCACGGCTCGCTGCTCCGTCTCGTAACCTCTACCAGCTGCCGCAGAACGTTCTCCGAGTTCTTGAACAAAGCGAATAAACAAATTCGTTTTGCGTCATGGCTCGCGTTCGGATAGATGATGGAAAATTTTGTGCGAGCCTCGATAAGGGGTTTACATTTAAAACTTTTACAATATTTTCGCATTATCCGTTTACCAGCCATTATTATGAAACCCGTACATAACTTGATTTCTGTTGTCACGCAGATTTATATAAACGTCCGTACAAGTAACGCTAAAATTAGCACAATAATACAACGTATAGGTGTTCTTTAGATTTTTGTACCTATGTATATTTATCTGGTACGTAATAATAAATCATGATATCAAGATATAATAATAAATCTTGACAACATAAAATAAACCAACCAAATAAAGTTTGTTTCAAAATGTTCTTTCTCATACTCGCCCACAGTTTTAATGCAATATCATGGTTACAGGTGACTCTACATATCGTGTCGTCCAATGCGTGTTGTCTATTCCCTTTCTATGACACAAGCCGCATTACCTGCGCAATGTAGAGACCCCTACAAGCAGCGCCATCTGACGGCGACCGAGCGTGGTTACATCGCGTAGAGACAAGCAAAATACCTCGGCGGTTTTACCAGGAACTTACGAAAAGGAAACATGAGTATTTGAAAGACAATTAATAAAAGCATTATATACCACTAAGTGTAATACTCCTATGTTACTAAATAATAAAAACTACAGTATGAGTTATGAATATAAAGAACGAGATTCAATCAATTAAAACCTACTTTTGTGCTGGTAGAGCGCTTGCCTCATAACTGTGAGGTCGTGCGTTCGAATTCCGTAACGTGAACCAATGGACTCCTTGAACTTAGGCTTAGGACTAATTTGTCGCAAAAGCTCTAAGAGAAAGCTCTATTTAGATTTCCTATTCTATGATAAATAGATTTTTTTCATTATACACATCTGACTTCAGTTCGCTACTTTCACATCTTTTAGATGTTCAAATGAAATAGTTTCGTAACATTATCTGTGCAGGATTTTATTCATAATTATGACAAATTAATTTTCATACCTACCATTCTATCTATTAAGAAATTATGAGACTATCTTATTTTTAGGGCACTTCTTATAATAACAATAATGTTGTCCTATTGTGCTTTTAGTTTGCCTGAACTAATTTTGTACAGGATATATAATGAAAATGGACATAATATGAACATTTTGAAAAAGTATTTATTTATAATACTTCTAAACATAAGTTTCATAATAGGGTAACACAAATTCTGTTAGGTCTATTCTACAGCAACAACAGTTATTTTTTTAAGAAATTACCAAATAAAAGATTCATGACAATATCACTAAAATACTAAACGACAGTATACTATTAATGTATCATAAAAATAAGTACAGTATGACTCTACTACTGGTTCGGAGAGCTTGGGAACGCGCGTGTCTCCTTTTGTTCGCGCGACGGTGGCGCCGCGGCCCCTGGCGGGAAGCTCTCATTTTATGGGACTAGTTGGTAACACTGACTCTACACAATAAAATATACTGTGGGTAAATTCCGTGGGTATAAACGTTATTTTAACTACAAGAAAAAAGAGATTCTGATATACTGAACGTTAAACTTAATCGATTGGCAGAGCGGACGCTACGTAAATATTACAAGAGTTTCGAGTTTCATTGCAATTAAATATATAAGCGGGACTTAACGCGTCGTTAGGTATTTTAGTAGCTATGTTTGTTTACGCTACTTTAGCAAATGACGCGTTAAGTCCCGTACTTATTTAAATATACACAAATAATTTTGATATTGCAAGTCTTCATGAACGTACGGTTAGTAACAAACTAGGTGCAGACTTTATGCCAAATGTTGCATACTTCCAGATGCATTTGTAAGGGTCACTTTTATGGTATTTATATTCACTGTCAAGGTCACTGAGGTGTTGTGATGATAACTGATGTAAGAATACCAAGTTCAGGCTACTTGTGATGTGACGACTGGACTACTTGTGATGAAATTACTTGATAGCAGTCTGAGTAGGAACATAGCGTTACATCTTTGTGAGTTGAGACCATGTTAAACTGTTGGTCCTTCGAACTGCCGGGTTCCTCTGAAAATGTTTACATGAGATTGGCCGAAATGACCTAAACTTTGTATAAGGAGATCATTAATTAAAAATTCAATTTAAATAGCCTAACACAGTCCGCAATATGAGTACCTGCATACCAAATTTGTCTACTGCTTACATAAGACAAATTTAGAGTTTACATAATGAAATTAGTTCTTATATAAGGTAAACTAGTGTCTGTGGGCACTTAGGCAGAAATGGCGGATATGTAATTGTACTATCGACATCAATATTTCATGATAAGGTTTTCTTCCGTAAGTTATCATAATTTGATATTTAATCAACATCCTGGAGTCTACATATTAGATTATGAACCATATCAACAGCTGTATCGTACGTATATATGTCAAAATTATGAAGTTGGAGAGTCAAAAGGGTGATCGATACTGACAAATTGTTCGAGTCTGAGCATCACATGACTTTCATTAGCGGCACTATGGAGTAAGTCGAAGAAACTTACGCATTCAGAATTAAAGGATGTGTGTGTGTCTATAATAAAAAAATACCTGGCTTCCTAAATTATGTGAAACTCATAAAGGCACTGGATAAAAATCGGGAACTGTTTTTCTTCCTTTCTCTACCAAATAAACAACTAGTATATTCTGTTCTATTCTATTAATGCTCTCAGTACCTATCAGCGAGTACATGAAATATAGCGCAACAGACATGAAATTTCATTTGTGTAGGATATGATTCCGCCAAGCAGTGGCAGTGGAGGCAGCGCTCCGATTGGCCGACTAATGGTTACGGACCACATTAGATCCTGCGATTGGTCCAGTTATGCAGTGACACAAAGTCCCGAGTATAGGCTAGTTGATATATTTATTTAGTAAATCACTTATCAGCCCAGATGAAAGTTATCAGGTATCAGGTAGGTGCTATAGGTATGTATTAAACTTAAGGATGTATATGTAGTATACCCGGGTTGTTTTTATCAGGTAACGTTCGTTGTCACCTGGTTGATATAGATTCTGACTCTCTCTTAACCCTAGAAAGACAGATCTGTCATAACTGAAATAATCATCGTCTAGCATTCGATTAATAATTACTCTATTTAATTGCAAATACAATGAATGGATTTTGTCAGATTTTCATTCAATGTGGAAGAGATGAACTGATCTAAGTTTCATAGTAAATTCTACCTTTTATTATATTTCCTACGTTTACTGGTATGTATCACTATATCTCATAAAGCGCCAGTCGCTGGACGCTCGTGACGTCACAGTTTGCCGCCATGTTGCCATCAGCTCATTGCGCGCAACATACCAACGTTTCGAAACAGTTACCTCGACAGCGAAGCAATGGATACGGTTTGTACATTTAATAACTGGCTCTAAAGCCACCGTCTCTTATGTGACTAGAGGCCATAGTATGCAACTCACATTTATTTATTGATGATGAAAAAAGCATTGGTTATATCTAAGTGTAGAGACGCATGGAAAAGGAAAATATTATCTAAGATTTTAGCTCTATTTTTATGCATACCTCCATAAATACAATCTCACATTAAGAAGCAGGAAATATGGGTTAATTTTGGCACCAAACATTTTAATTACACAATTTTGAGTTACAGTATGTATAAACCAGTTGTACACAATCATTGGGATGAGGATATTGTTGAGTGTTGTAGATTCACTGTTAAGGAAGGCAAATTCGAAAGAAATCCTTTTGTGTGCCGAGGGAAATCCTTATTGATACCGCAGGGCTGGCTGGCGATACTGACTAAGACCCAGCATGATGAGAGATACTATGCAACCTGGATTAGCATGCGCGCTATTTTATGTCGCCACAGAATTTGGCTTGCACTTTAAATAATAAATAAATATTACACAATATCGGCGGAAGTGGTAAAAACGTGGGCAGGCCTATGTCCAGCAATGGACGGACTTATATGAACACAATATATATTGCTCAAAGCTAAGTTGCTTAAATACTTGTGTTATACGATTTTAGACTTTCGCGTTCCATTACACTAAATATTTGTCTTTATGGGTCTACACGCGTTAATAGGAGTAGCAAATTACATAGCTACTTACTGCCCGACGTTTCGACTGGGTTACACCAATCGTGGTCGCGAGCGACCACGATTGGTGGTTAACGCGTGTAGACCCATAAAGACAAATATTTACTTGTGTTATGGACATAAGAAGCAAAAGTAACAAACACAAATAGATATAGTACTTAAATATATAAATATCACGCCCAGACATGAGAAAGAAACACCGATGTACGTTACTAAATATAACAGCAGTCAACCAACTATCGATCTCACAATTAAAATACATAGTTGTAACTTCATAGGTAATTGTTCCTGTGCTATCATAAACAAAGTCCAA
The DNA here is from genome assembly GCA_039566165.1 of Maruca vitrata. NCBI lineage: Eukaryota > Metazoa > Arthropoda > Insecta > Lepidoptera > Crambidae > Maruca > Maruca vitrata. Next base: position 7,022,649 of record CM076928.1, read on the forward strand.
AATACTAAATACTTGGGAGTGGTAGTTGACCAGCGATTGTCTTGGCATGACCACTTGGAATTAGTTATGTGCAGGATTCGTAAGTTGATTTGGACTTTCAAAACCCTAAGACATATCGCTGACAAAAATCTACTAAGACAGCTTTACTTTTCACTAGCTGAGTCAATTCTGACGTACTGTATCCCTGTGTGGGGAGGTGCAACTAAAGTAAAGTTTCTAGAACTGGAGAGGGTTCAAAGGTCTTTACTAAAAGTGATGTGGTTTAAACCTTACAGATTCTCAACCACTGAATTATACGATTCCTGTGGTCTCCTCTCAGTTAGACAACTGTACATCCTTTGTTCGGTGTTGAAATTACATAAAACTTTAAAATATGATGACAGCAAAGTATCTAGAAGACGGAAACATACAGTGGCGCCTATTCAGCATTTTAAAACATCTTTTGCAAGAAGACAGTTTCAGAGCCAATCTGCCAAACTGTATAACACAATAAACAAGAATCTTAACATTTACACTAAGACGAAATTTGAATGTAAAAAGATACTTTCAGACGCTCTCAAAACTTGGAGCTATGCTGAAACTGAGGCCATGTGTAACCTGCATAAAGAATAAATACGCAAACGCACAAACTCTCTCTCTCAATCTCTCTCACGCACACACACAAACATACATACACTCGCTCACATACACACACATCTATTAAGAAACACATAAACATAATCTTCACCGTCTCTAATAATCCCTATTTTACTAATATGATATAATAAATTCTTAAATTGTTTGAAAATTAATTTAATTAACATTTTGAAATTAAAATAAATATTAAAATTTATATAATTGCGGCTTGTATTTCAGTCATATTGTAACACAAATGTTGTATTGAATTATATTTTATTGGATTGTTTTAATTATATTGTATTGTCTTGAATTGTTTTGTATTGAAGTTTATTGAATTGTATTTATTGAATTTACTGCGGAAGAGCGGCATCTCCTAACACAAGTGCCTATGCGCTTAAAAGGAGATTCCAATCATATAAATATCTTTTGTAAATATGGTACTGAATAAAGATTTATTATTATTATTACATAATAAATGTACGTTCATCACAAAAAAATTACCCCAAGGGTTTGTGGTAGTCGATAAACAAAAGGGCTTTTCAGGTGAAGTCCTGATAGATACCATCCGCCAAGATGTATCAGGGAGATTTATTGCATAAATTCTTATGCATAGAAGGTTATTTTTTTGTTTGTTGTTTAATAGCAAATTATTACAAATTCCACAGAATCGGGGTATCAAATCATCATTTACAGTTTCAGGGTAAAAAAAAAACAAGGTATCTTTGTGCATAGACTTTATTTTATCTGAATAATAAGGTACAGTCGCCAAATTTTGTCCCCCAACCTAATTCCGTCCCCCTTGGTTTCTTTTTTTGTATTTAACGCCACCTAGTTTAGTACCACCTACTACTGGTAAAGAATGGGAAAGAGTATGGCTGTACGCACTATCTTCTTTACTTGTCTCAAAGGAGTATCCCCTTTTTAATGGTCACTTATGACAGGCCTGAATAATTTAGAGAAAATGTGCCATTATCAATAATTAGAAAACTGAATTTTTTTTAATCAGCTCCCGATATTTCGGCACTGTTGCAAGCGCCATGATCACGGGTAAACTAACTGGTAAATATCCCGGACATTTTCAGTTCTCTAATGTGTGTAACCATGAAAGTTTTGAAATTATATATTATCAATAATTTTATATTTATCTGAGTAACTTGTAACAAAAATGCAAGCGCTGGTTTTAGTGCACATTGCGAGTCCGCGCGAATCCGGGGCTTACATAACTAGCGGCCAAACGGATGTGCAATTAATTAGAGATATTAGACAAGTGATGAATAGATAGGCGGCCTTAACGGCAAAAATGTTCTCTTCTAGACGACCTTCATTAGTTAGCTGGGGTTCGTTCAACCGTAACCTTCTGTGTGTTTGTCGCATCGCAGTTATTTTTCGTCCCATCACGTTGCTGGCATCATCACCCCGCAAGGTTATCATTGTTTACATAAAGACCATGGCAACCAAGGACTGAATAACTTTCAGGTGCATTGTTCTTAATTAAAAATAAATTATGTACAACCTTTTTTCTGAGTTAAATAGTTATGCAATTTAAAAAAAAGCTATTTATGGTAAATATTTTGAGTAACAACACTATATTATCTAAATAACATTCCACCGTTCCAGGTACGGTGTACAAATAGGCGTTCATATCTCCCATAGTTAATTATTTTAAGTGATGTCTAGGGCCAACATTGCGTTACACGGACTAAGGGCCTGGTGTCATAGAAAATAGGCCCACCGCATTTTTAGTCTAGTCCTAACTATTGCTTCTATAATTCGAACCTAAGACCATACACCAGGCGCCTAAGAGTAAGCGAATGCCCTCAATCTAGATCAACCTAACCTCTTTCTTCTTACAAAATGCTTATCCAATCCTAAACCATAGTAACTATATAGATAGTTTATTTACTATGAATATGACTCATGGGACATTGAACCTGATAAAATAATATCGTACTTACATACCTACGTTAGCAATGCAATTGTAAATGAATGCAACGAACGTCAGTCATTTGCATATAAGTGGATATTATCATTATTTTTCTTTCAAAAACTCTTTGTAAATTTTTAAATTTCCAAATTCAATGTTGATTTGATCATGGTCACACTCTATAGAGTAAATCTCGTTCTACTGAAAAATTAAGCTTTTGGGCTTTATCCAACTCCTCTAATCAAATTGATATTAGTAGTATCTAAAACATTATTTAATGCGTTGTTTGCATGTATAATTACGTGTTTAACTACAAGTAGTAAATAAAAAAGAAACAAAAATACTAAAAACTGACCATCATTTAAATCGATCTGGGTAAAAAAGATTCAATAAAATTTGTACTAAACAAGCGTTTAATTTCGTGGCTGAAAACGGCTGCAGTTTTCGTGTGGTCGCCCGGGCATGTCAAACCCGTCCGGGGACGGGTCGGGACGACTCCAGACGTGGTCGGACGACGGCGGACATGTTCAGCGATCGGTCGGGAGACCACTCCACCCGACGCAAGTGTGGGCGAATCGGCGATATTGTGAAAATCACTCGCTGGGAAAATTTGACTTTTATTGTAATATTAATTATACTATTAATCGCGGGATCGAACTGTGTTGCAGTTCATTGTATTTATTGTAATATAAAATACATAACTAGACTTGTGATGTTTGGCTTTGTTAGGTTTGTATGTAGCTACGATTCTCGGTCCAATGAGTGAATGGGGTTTAAAAGCTCCCGCCCATCACTGAATTGTAAATGTACTTATAATTTAAAATTATATTGACGTGCGGCTTGCTACGTTACATAAAATAATCAAAAAGAAAAAGCAAAAGCATCCTTGGAGACACATAATATTTAAAAAAAAAGTAAAAACTTTAAATTTATTTAGCCTATAACTACTTACACTAACACTATAAGGTAGAACTAAATACTAACACACTTCAATCATCATCATCATTAGCCCACATTCGTCCACTGCTGGACACAGGCCTCCCCAAATGCTCGCCAAACAATATTCATTTAATTTTACTTTATTTAAATATTTGTTTGTACTAGTGCCAAAAAGAATAGTAAAAATGCATAAGACCACAATGCCCGGTTTCAACATAGTCATAACAAATACGAACAGTGACGTGACTCACTCGAACGATATCAAACCCGCTACCCTTGCATCAGACGCGCGTCTCTAACCATTACACCCATTGAAATATTGTAAGTCTACTACATCTGGATTAAAAAATACTTAAGTTCAACCTAAACTATCCCAGCCTCAGTGTAATTGTAGGACTAGACGTATTATAACATTTTATACAATACATTAGAAGGGACAGAAGCTGAAAAGGACAAATAGCAATATTCCCAATAAATTTTCCACGCAGTCGAATTTCTAAACCGAATCCAAGATGGCGGGTTACGTTCGAAAACGCGCGCCGGGCAAAATTGTTGGCGCGCAGTACCAGGGTTGCCATACGTGCGCGTTTCCTTCCACTCTGATGAGATTTGTGATAAGCTTTTGATAGGTTCAAGATTTAGGCTCATAGATGCTGGCTTCATCTTAACTAGAAACATTTTATTGCGGATATAAACTAAAAAAGAAAAAAATACAAGGAAAGACAAAATTTATTGATAAAATTTTATTGGTCCCAATGTTAATTGTTACACGCTTTCGTAACGTTGGGTCTGCTAAATTAAATGAACTACAGCACCCTAATATACCACCAAAATGTTTTTCTATGTCTCATCTCATCTCATCTGCAACAAGGGCTGGATCCAAAAAGTACCATATTTAGTAGTTTTTGTACAAGCTACAGTCTCTAGCAAGGTAACCCTGCCGCCAACCCGCGCGCCACGGTCGGCTGGTCGGTAGATTTTCCCGCGCGACGAGCGCTCGAGACTCGAGTCTGCCCGGCCCGGACCGAACTGAGCGGTGCTTTAATCGCCAATGACTACAGTAACCACACTAAATACGATGATACTAATTTTAAAAAAAACATATTTTACAAGAACACACGTTGTTGTTGGTTGACTAAGACCCGATCTTTCTAGTTTAGGATAAGCTCTTCCTTCTCACTGGCCACGGATGTGGGCTAAATAAATATGCTTACATTATTTTACAAAATAATGCTATGTTAACTACCCGATGTTCTCTGGAAGTGCTTATCTATAATATTAAATAAATAAATAATTTGATGCACGTTAAAATTTTGTATCGTAAGAAATCCTCAAAACAATTTAAGACACAGGTACATATTAGAAATTGTGAATGAACCTTTATGTTAAATGTCTTTCCAATAACTTGAAAGGTTAACTTCTCCATTTATTTAATTTTGAAGCTCCATTGTTACTCTCATACAAAGACAATTCGGTTCACATTTTACCAACGAGCCAGATTGTAAAATTGTTAAGTCAGATACAAAAATATACCACAGCTTTTGAATTATCATTTGATCAAGTCTAGGCTTTAATAACGAATAACAATAAAATCTAAATGAAGATAGATAGGAACATAAATTGTTACCATAAACTAGTTAATGACCGAAAAATAATATAAATCCCACAATATATATAACAAGCTATGTAAATTTAGGATTTTAGGAATATTCATCATCCAATCAATCGCATGGAGCCCCTAGCCGTAAGAACACTCGCTCCGTTGGCCCCACAGTTGACGCCGACCTCCGACTTAGCTGGTAAAAACTCGAGTTACGGCCAAATTGGCCTATAAAGGCTAAGCCTAGCCTCTAATGTCTGGATGACTAGTCCTAGCCGTCTCAGAGTCTTATGGCCTACTTTAGGATACGATGCTAATATTAGAATTTATTTTCATTGCTATTCCTACCTATGATCCTGCTTCGCGAACGAAACTACAATAAAACCCGCTGTTGAAACTATTTACATTGAACGTTGTTAATTCGTGCATACAAATAAGTTTTTCCAGGAATATATTTTCGTAGTTATTATTTTGTTTCAAAATTATTTTATCAATACCAATTAAAATACGACTTTATTGATAAGATAGGTAGGTATAGTCTAGTAAACCGGATATAACTCAAAATATTTCGGTATAACTCCACAATAAACAATATACGCCAAACTTATGTAGCCACGAAATTTCAAATGACCCTAATGTTCGTAGGCCTTAAGTTACTCCCGAAAGACTTCAACGCGACACCCAGTGCTACGAAAACAAGGTTAGCAAAAAACCTGCGTATTCCGTTTAAAACTTGACTCCCACAACGCCTCACTCAACGTCAGCTTACAAATAAGAGCAAATTCGAACAAAGGACCTGCAATACGTTAGCGTCCACGGAACAAAGTAGGTATATAGCGATATTTTAGCCGTACGTAACAATAATAATGTAATGGTCCTCGAACATAATGCGGTATGAAAGAAAATCTGAAAACGCTCAGTCGCCGCGCCTCGCCACGCCGCTAGGTGGCAGCACATAGCCCGCTATTCACAGCGTTATATTATTTACCGCGTTTATGTATGTCGTTATATAAGTGAACAGAAAGCTACGTTCGGCGAACGGGCGCCGGGGCGGGGAGCGGGCGCGGGGGCGGGGCACGCACACAGCCGCGGCGCCCCACACAGCCGGCGTCCGTGTATCGAGCGAGCGCGCGGCCGACCGACTCGCCGTATTCTTATTATTATGAAAGGAGAAACGCTTTTTGTAGGGCAAGAACTAAATTTGTAGTATTACGGCTGCCGATAATAAAGATTATAAACGCATTTCAGTGTGAAGTTTGCGACGCGGCTCATAGATGTCGCCTTCCGATGTTACTGCGATTCCTGTAATGAGAATAGGCAGGAGTTTTAAATAGTTGCATAATATGTATATTAATGTGTGTATTACCTAACGCTGTAAAGTCAAACGAGAAACTATTACTTTACAACCAAATATATATATTTATTGGAAATGAGACAAAGAAAAGAGAACTCAATTTGATCAAGTAAACCATGGTTTAGCTGACTCGTGCAAGTGGCCTTTACATTAAAGAGATAAAGTCTGTTCTACGACTCCAGATATTTCAAATAGATCTAGTAGGTAGCAGTGACTAGACGATAAGGATAATAACATTTCCTAGAAACCTGCGCATTTAACTTACCATCTGCAACACGATTGATTTGTTATTATTTATACACAAACTACAGTTGGGATAATACATTTAGGTTTTATATATTTAGGTTCTATGAGCAAAATTATCTATAGTTTTAAATGTAAACAGTGCCTGCTAGAAATTAAATTGCTAATTATTAGTGTTTCGGAAAATGTTTTTATTGTAACATTGCACTGTGAAGCTCAGCGACAATCACTAAATTGTTATTATCGGTACTGGTATGTATATCATAGCAACACCCACTCAATCTAAGTACAAGCCTTCAAAGGTACTTTTGTTTTCTGTACTGTAAATATTTTAGCATGTTTTCAGCAAAATTATTAGAATAGTATAGATTAATCGTTCATTTGGTAGAATTCACCAAAATTATCTTAGATCACGGTAAAAAAGCGGATCCCGGGATACCAAAAGACCTCGAACAGGTAGCGATAAGGCAGGGCCGGATTTGGGTTTGGGCGACCCTAGCGCTGGGTACTGAGAGGGCACAATGGCATAAAATTAGGGACTTTTTCATTTAGCGCCTATAAGTTGTAAGAGAAGAAATATGCGCCGAAGGTATTAGGCCCAGGGCCCCGTCACAGCTGGAAACAATGCTGCTAAGAAGAATAAGACTTATGTTAAAAGGCCGGAAGTCTGTAACGTGTCAGGTAAATGAGATTTATTTTTAAATTTGACTTTGTAAGAGTAGAGGTCACAATTGTGTTATCGGCTCATTCTTTCAGTCTACTTTTAAGAAGCCCCTGAATTAAAGGTATGAAGTAGTGCTCTATGTTAGATAGACAATAGATCAGGTAGGTCACAACAAGGGCAATAATGAATATTATGTACACGGTTAGATGTTTTATTCGATGTTTTATGAGTATTTGATGTACATTGGAAAAGAAGTAAACGTCTCGTGCCTTCTCATGGACAAAGACTTCGCTGCTTTTAGTGACCTTGTTGACGTAGTGGAAAGTTAGAGCCGAAAGCGCAGATTGGGAACGCGTTCGATTCTCGGTTCGGGTAGAGACTTAGCTTTTAATGACAACAGATATATAATTAAAGTGCATACTTAATATCCCTATTATGTTTTCTAACCCATTTTTGGGAGATTGACTTATTACACAGAAAAAATATTCCAACGATTGTGTACGAATCCGATTACACAAATAAAAGTGCCTACTTTCTTTTTTACTCCCACAAATCATAAATGAAAAATCACTCCCTTCTACTACCACGTTTTTCACACGCAAGTGTATACCTTTCGAAACACATAATATTTACACCTAAAAATAAACTGAAAATCCACACACTCGTTTCCAATGCTTGCCATGAAGAGGCATATAAAGACTCAAATAATATTGATAACCAAGGGCACCCTTAGAGCCGCGTATGCCTTGAACCCTACACCGTTCGCAGAGATCGAATCGCCTTTTTAGGCCGTCAAAGGCACCGGTCGCTGAAACTTTATTACACGACTGTACCTAGCCAATTAAGCCAATGGTATCGTCTAACTATCGCCGATTGGCATTTGTTAATTTCTGAACGTGATATTTTTAAGGGAGCACCGTGAGAACCGAGGACAGTCACCCAAACAATATTATTCATTAACCAGGTAGATTGTTTGTAATTCTTAATTACTTAAGAAATACATTAATTAATGATATTCTAAATATAAAAATAAACGAACGCAGTCATACGTTTTCTGCTTTAGTTTCTGACCATACACTAACGGGATACGTATAAAAATACGTGATCACTGTTTATAGATTTCCGAAAAGTCATAAAGCTAATACTTAGTAGCCACTATTATGTACGAGTACATGTCCCTTCACTCATACTTTTTATATATATATAGAGAGAGAGAGTTTTTAATATAGAGAGTCTTGAAATAAGTTTAAAAACGACTTAAGTCAAATCTAATTAAGTAATTAAGCACAAATGAAGCTAATAGGCGGAAAACAAAATTTTTGTCAAAGTATGTTACTGGCACTGAAATTCGCTATTATACTCAGCATCCATTGTTGTGTGACATTGAGATTCCCATACGAAATTACCCAACAAGTTTTTTAAGTTAGCAACTAATCTCACAATTGGTAGTTTCTTGGTGTACCGTCAGCAGCAGAAATACGTATAAAACAGATTTCGATGTATCAAGGAATAAGACATACCTACATACAATAGATTGGTATGACTGTACAAAAATGTACTTATAGGTATATATTCCATTTAAAAATTTGTAACTAGTCCTGTATTTCTTTTACAAAACCGAATAAAATATTATCATAGAGGAAATAACAGATAAAATAATATGTATAACAGAATTAATTCCGTTAGAAATACCTATATCTGAATTGACTGTAGATTGAACCTATAATTTGCACGGTTTGATCATTTCAACTTATTAAATCTCAATGGATGTTGAAAAAATAGAAAGCTCAATCTAATTTTAGAAATAATTTGTAATTGACCCAGAAGGGAACGGAACCTGGTATACAAAGTGTTGCGCGTTCAACATCCTAAACCACTGAGTCACCACATACAGTTTGAAGTCTCAATTCCACTAGGAATTTGTACCGTATGTCTATTCGCATAAGGTTTATACTTACTTACGCTTGACCACTTATTCTGTTGTTTCGTATTAAATGGAATATACTTAGCTATATAAACATAAAACTTTAACTAAGACACAATGTAGCATGTTAAAGTAAATAAGAACAATAAAATAAAGCTTTTGAAATAAACTTTGTCTGAAGTTTTCTGTCACTCACTACCTATCGATGGTGTTCTAATGCTGACAGTCATAGCGCCATCTAGCGGTGTTAGCTAAAACGGGTTGCTATGGAAACCAAGGCGGACTGAAGCTACATAATGATATGTACATACTAGGTTCTGCCCGCGGTCTTGAACGCGAGGAGTCATTTATCGCGTAACAGCATTACGGAGTAAATAGTATCTACTAGTATTTTATTCTGTCTCATATTATTTTGGAATTTCCCAGTTTAGTCGATGGGGAATTAAATGTTATATTGTTTAACATCATTTTAGATAGCCACAAAAATGACTTACTTTTTTAGTTCAACTAAAAACATTATGAAAGAAGTGTTGTGACACTTCTTTGATAATGTTTTTAGTGGGCAGTGGCCCACACTGTAAATGTTTTCAGACTTTCGTATTCCATTCTACTAAATTCATTTCAATATATATGCAGAAAATATTATAATAATTATTTACTACAAGTTTTATCCTATTATATTTTTGAACGACTCATATACCTATTTACTTGGCCTACTAACCGCTAACCATCCTATACAGCCAAATCTTCAATAAATAAAAAAAAAAATCTACAATGCACAGACCATAAAGCACGTAGCGCGCGCTAGGATTAGCCCGCCAAAACAATCGCCGCGCGGGAAACTCGCGGCCGCTTTCATGACGCGAGGAAAACGCGTCCGATGCACCGCACAATGCACGCGAGCGCGCCGGGTGACACCGACACTTGTTCAATGCATACAATAGGCTGAAAACAAGTGAAAATAGTTTCATTGAAAAAAGAGTACTACCTACATCAAAAGTTTTTTTTTTCGACTTGTTCATCACCGCACTGGCACTGTTCTAATTTAATTAAGGAAAAGTTATGTTTTATTATGTTTGTAATTTAAAAAAAAATCTTTGCTGTTAGTTGTATGGTTAGAAATGCTTAATTTGAAGAAAAATCATCAACAATAATTTAAGTATTCGTTTTACGAGTAGTAGGGCTTAAGTACTTAGTAGGGAAATGTACGTCATTATACAGAATTTTCTTCTGGATATTGAATAACTCATTTAAGGGTTTTTTTTATCTAAAAGCACACTGTTCAATGTCTAGTAGTACATTACAACTACTTAGCCAACTTCGTTACTTTATTTTTTCTATACCTAGTTATGTTGCAAGTGTGGCATTGATTAATTTAATAGCGGCATGTAAGAGCAAAACCGCCGCCATCATTATTTCTGTAAATTGAACACCCATTATCTACCAATACGATCAAATAAAATGAAAACGCGAATGGAAAACAAAATATTCACGCAAAACCGCATTAATATCGGTTATTAAATTTTAAATACTAAACGTGGAATTGATATCGATAGAGATTGACGGTGATGTTGTGACGGCAAAAGCATTGTAATGTTTATTGAACAAACATGAATGTTTTTCGCCTATCCGCTATACCTATTGTATTTCAAAAACTGATTGATAGGTGTCCTATCTATGTATACTCGTATTTTCATCCCCAGTACATAGTACATACTCTTCTTATACATGTAACAAAACACCTACCTAGATTTATTTATTAAAAACCTTATGACTAAAACTGTTTGATATTTAATGAGTGTTTATTCAGTTATCTGAGGCAATTTTAATTATTTATAGAATTAAATTCCTTAGACATCTTTGTTAGTATGAAATCACTCAGCACATAGGCTAGCAAACAAAAGCTAACACACTCACTATCTAATGTTGATCCTGATTGATCATAGTAATTATGAACTCCATTTTTACATTCAAACGTATCTGTTACATGGACATAGTAATAAGACAAAGGGTCATTTTGTAACAATCCACAGCTCTCGCCATCCAGGTCACGAGGAAGACTTATTTCTACTCAAATAAGCTATTAATAAGCACGAAAATAAATTCCGTAAAAGAAAAGTATGAATGACTGTTTTCATCAACGACGCACAACGTCACAAAAGTGAGTTTTTAAGGAATGTTGCAAAATATTTCTTAAAATAGCAGGAGCTTGCGAAACCTCACAAACCTTTTAGGAAATATCGTAGCACCTTGAAAGTTACTCTTAGAGAAATGTGCTGACGTCATAGAAATAAAATTAGTCAAAGAAAAAGAGGTTTGGTACTTTCGCTTTTATAAATATTTGCAAATTTTCTACTTGAGTCAAATACATACATACATAAATCCATAAAATCACGCCTTATTCCCAGAGGGGTAGGCAGAGATCAGTTCCTGCCATGTGCTACGGTCCTGGCACACCACTTTCGTTTCATCCACATCCATTCCAAATTAGCCTAGCCTAGCCTAGTGTAGAAATCATAGCAACTTGAGCACAAGACTCGCTTTTCGCTACAACTTTACCTAAAATGTATCGAACCAATAATATTGTAACCCATTTTGCTATTTGTTGAAGTTGTTCAATAAACTATTTTTTTTTAAATAGGTCAAATCTTAAAGAGAGGTCAAATCAAAAGTACCCGTAATCGACGAGCATGCATGTGAAGAGTCAAATCTGAAATGAATAATTTAATAAAGAACAAAAAAGAAAAGAAACCTCTTCACAAAAAACATCACGCTCACGCATTTCTACACTCTGCTTTAGTAGTCAGCCTATTTTGTGTTTGATGATTTGGCATATGATGATAATGTATCATAAATAAATAAATAATTGTAAATAGTGCAAATTTACCACTACATCGTATGATACGTAATGAAGGGTCCGGTGTATAAAGTATAATAAAGACTAACTACTTACTTCATTCTATACTGTAATTATACGTGTCGTATCCAGCCATGACGACATGGTTTGTAAATAATCAGTAGACATAAAATTAATTCAAAATGACTACTACCTAAATTTTAATCTTACCTGAGTAACATTCTATGTTACGTTTTCGATTTCATTCAGACACTGTTGTTATTTTTAGTTTTCAAACAATGAATTTGTCTTAGAGTTGTAATTAGTTGGCATTTATATTCCTAAGTAAGGCATTTACAAGTTTATTTAATTTCACAGGAAGTACTTGGCAGGTGTATAGGAACTTCTTACGATAACATTTTACTAATTAATTGATAGAAAATAAAAAATGTATTAACTCTTTCCGTCTATCGTGCTTTCACGCCAAAACTACTAAACCGATTAAAAAAAAATTGGTGTACAGATAGACTGGAGACTGGGAAAGGACATAGGCTACTTTGAACCGACTTCCCGATAAGGAAATAATGTTTTACGCGATAAACGACTTCACGCGGACAGGGTAGCGGGTTGAAAACTAATAATATTACAATTATCTTTGGTGACCGAAGTAGAAGATTATCCGTAGATGTACCTAATTTTTTTATCGGTTTTGCGTTCGTCTAACGCCACGGTAACGATACGATTTCACAACGCGCCGCGCCGTCTATGCAACGGCGTATACAGCGAATGAAAATGTTTATTAACCACAATTCAAAGAGAAAAAAAAACATAAAATGTGTTTTAACATGGTTCTTTAATTTGTGGTCAACTACTTCCCAGCCTCCGCATATGCCTCAACGACAAGGAGCCGCTGGGTCGCTGGTATTCTGGCTGGGGCATATTTGAGCGACGTTATTTAGGAAAAACAAGATAAAAATTAACTAAAAACAAACAAAAATAAATAAAAAAAAATTAGAAACAAGAAGGAATGTTATTATAAAACAGCATGCATCACACAATTCAATGCACAAGTAGTAACTATTATTTACAAGTGACCACGAAGATTTATTTAACTCTACAAACCATTAAGTACATATATTGTAATTAAATAAAATAAAGTACAGTGGTCTTTATTATCTGGCAAATACCAAACCAATTTGCCGAGAATGAATTCAAAAGTAAGATGAGAAGACATCTGAATTAAATTTAATAGAACAAGAGACAGATCCCATTAAAGCCATCCCATTAATAGGTGGGTAAATTAGACATTTAGGGCAAAATCGTAAATATTTTATCAACGCGTCTACCTTGCTAACGAAAAGTGCAGTCACAATATTTTTTTTTCAACAAGTTATAGCTCTAGTTAGGTATAGCTCTTAGCTATTTGTGCTAGATACAGTATGCCATTGTTTGTTCTACGATATATACAGGCTAAAAAAAGGCAAGTTACTTGCAGTTATTATTTAATTTCAAATTATATTCTGTTAAAACATAACGTGTACCAAAAATTCCTCGCCTTCTTCCTTTAGTCAAACAAAGCCATTTTATACTTACTATACACCGTGAAATTTTAGTGGTTGTTTTCCCGCAGTAAAAAGATTCTATCTTAGTAGTACAAAAGATGTGTGCAGTTCTTTTTTGGTAAAATTAATAAATGCCGGTTTTACGAAAGGTTTAACCGTAACTCGAAAGCATGTTCGAACCGCTTTATGACTTAGGGTGTAGAGCTTCTTTAGCTTTAAGCATCGATTTTATGCGGCAAGCAGTACCTGAATACGTCACATCTTCAAAAACAACGATAGCTTCTCTCGTTTTCGAGTTGGAAAATTAATATTCTGAAAAATCGTAAAAAAAAAATTTTTTTTTTGGAGGTTTAATTTGCATTATTCGATAATATTAATAAAGGCAAATCGTTCTGCCACGGGAAAACAACCACTAAAATTTCACGGTGTATATTGTCCCAGACACAACATTGAACATTTAATCCAAAGCCAATAAAACAGTTTTCCAAAAAAAACAGCATGCAAGCGCCGTCCTTTGTGCAAGCTGTTTGTTCAATTTCCAGCCGTAATGAGTGCGCCGTCAAAATTAGCTATTCATTTATCGAGCGCGCCGGAATCAAATGCGATTTATTTGCATGTGAGCGGTAAATAATACACAAATTATCACCGTTGCCCAGGGGAGCTAGCTCGATTGCCAGGAAGATTTTAAAACTAGCGCTCAGTTTTAAATAGCGGCCCATAGATACTGACACATTATACATACATATACCTTATGCACTGCATGATTTCATAATTGAAACGATTATCACTAAAATAGGGATAGATAATTGACTAGGAACCATAGTCCCCACTTTGTAGGTTATTGCAGAAAAATAAGCAGCATACATAAACATATAGAGTAAGTCCAAAGTTTATCAAGCTGTTATATTTATCCAAATAAAATTGATTACAGCTGCAAATTACTTCGGCATTTTAGTACTAAGCAGGTTTACAATATATTGTGTTTTAAGTATCTGAAGAAAATACATATTTCAACGTCCTAGTTTGTTTAATACAGTAGTATAAGTATTTGAAACCTGATATCTGAACCTACAACTCAACGCGTATATAAAGGCTTTTAAATTTATTGAATTATCAATACTGCCCGATTATATTTTTGGTAATCCTAGTATTCCTAGATCAGTATGCGTGATTTGATGTATTGCCTCCATTTATTTAATACTTACGTATGTATGTACTGAACTAGGAAATTGTACTGTGGAATGACCTCGCCATTTGGTCTAAGTAAAATAATTAAGTACGGCGTTGTTCTGTGGCATCTATCAGAATTCAAATTAACTTACACAATTCGGTGAAACAAATCTGTTTACGTTTGACCAATTTTATTAAAACTATTAGCTAATAATACATAGACTAATAAACTCTGTTATATCACTTACTGTCATGGTTACACAGATTAGAAAAAAATATTTAAGAATGACATTTTTTGTGATTCTGAGATATTTCAGCACTGTCGCAAGTGCCATGATCACGGGATCATGTCAATACCCGTTTGAGTTATTATCGATAATTAATGGCACTAATTGTATAAGTTTTTCTGTACAGTAACTACTCGGATCAAATCAGGGAATTGGTGAAATGCATCTGTGCCTCGCAAAGCACGTTACTCCGTTTTGCTCCTGTCGCTGATCTCATCGATTACATCGGATTGCCGTCTCATCGAATCAGAGATTAAAGGAACAGATAATGCACCTATGTTTGTGCACTATCTTACGCAGTTAGCTAATCCCAATAAGGGCTATTAGAGGCGCTGGTATATCATGACGTCTTCTAAATGTCAAATGCTATAATTGTATTAATATAATATATTTAAAATAAAAATATATTTATTTTGGCAAGTTTAGATGACGAATCAATTGATGGGAGAGCTTAATTCAATGGCAAACTAAGGAAATGACTTTCCACTTTTTGAGATCCGATAATGAGAAACACTGCTGCTTCGCCAAAGTTATATTGTATTAAATCTGATTGAAATGTACTGTTTTGGCTACCGGAACAATTTTGCGAGTCGCATTTTAGAACCTCACTCACCAGTAGTGCACTCGCCTGGTGAGCCAAAAAACAATAGCTTTCTTTGAGATTGACCGCCATATCCCGAATTGATTAGACAACATTATTATTATAATCTGACCTACTCACGCCGATTCCTGTCCTTGGAACCTTCCCCCCTCTCCCCCCTGCCGTCAGCTTCCTCCGCATCCCGGATGGGCCGCCGTTTCCTCCTGTTTCCGATCTTCAGCAATTATCGTCGCCGGACATGTTGGCGTAATCTCGACAGATATATCTAATCTTTACTATTCAATTATTCATTTATACACAAATTATATTTTCCAGGTATACATAATCAGACTGGCTTTTAACAATTATTCCATTTACTAATTTTATAAGTATATTATAAGAGTATTAAAGTATTTTAAAACAACATTCAAATAAACTCGTCTTCTATCATACACCCCATTAATAAAAACAAAGAATATTCTGTATAGATAGACAAACAAAGTGATACTAGTACAAACTGCGTAAAATATCGTCGTATTAGCAGTTTAACTTCATATCCTCATTTTGTGTTCTATGTTCTATTCGTGTTCACAATTTCGTTCCCTCTCCTTTCCTACTCGTTGTTTTTGCTTGGGACTGCCGTATTTTTCCTAATCGCACATGCAGCACCCGACAGCCTTTAGCAAAACCAAAGCAGACATCAACTCAAAGCTGTAATCGAGAAAAACTCAAAAACTGCTGAAAGTTAAACGGCCCTAATGGCTTTGTGTGATGAACGTGAATAATCCATTGGGAACCTTTCAGTGTAAAATTAAGTTTTCATAATTCAACGGCCAGCAGCCTATCATAACGCTGCGTTGTGCTGTTGGATTTTAACCATTGTGTGCGGATACAGTGTCTGTGCAGGTTTTATGCACACGTGACTGATAAATCATGATAATGTTTAAATATCCTCAGAATACATAAAATAACTCTCTTGTCCTTAATTTTAAGGATAGTATTAAGAGGATAAGTCGAATTGTACTTAAAGAAGTACTTCTTTATAGCGCCTAAAGCTAAAAATTCATGGAAATTTATGTAATAAACAGTTTCCTGACCATCAAGACACTTGACTACAAAACAAAACTCTTGCTACAAATACATATATTTGAATTTGCCGTTAAAAATAATTTTGAAAAACTGAACTAACTCGTCCGATGAGGAAGTCCAGAATCGACCAACATTTGTTTAGGGGTAATAAAAAAAGAGCTAAGCAAACTTCCGGAACTCTACTTTGGCGCCCAACGTGGTACTGAACACTGATTATTGATTTCATGGAACAACTACTGGTGATGTCATTCGCAATTAACAAATTTTGTTTTGCTTCGAAACTCGCCCCGAGGCACCAACGTGAGTTATGATTCAGTGATGACTGATGAATGATTCCCTAAGGATATAATATCACTATTCACGTATAATCAAGTTTTTTCGAAAAATATGCTTATTTCAGGGATTAGTGATTCAAATATTGTTTAATATTTAATCCCGGACTGGTATCTCGTTTTTAATAGCGTATCTATTTGTATTTATAAATAATAGCTCTATTTTAATACCTATGCACAAATAAATATAGCTATATTCGTTACCTGGTAGTTAATCAAACAAAGTACCTAAGTTTAAAACAAAGACATTTGTATGTCTTTGTACTTAGTATCAAGGTAATCATCGAGTCTAACCAATCAATGTTATGTCGTGTTTTATCTGACCAAAGTCAATCATAATTCAGTTCTCATAACTGGAAGAGACTCATCACTGGCCAGTTGATGGCAAACTTCATTTTAATATCAGCGCAGCCTTTGTATTCTATTGTCTCACATAATTTTCTATCATTCCCGCGATTATGCCGCCAATTTTATTTTCCCGCCATGAGATTGCCATATTTTATCACGGGGCTGTGCTACGTTCAGAATCCAATAACTTTGTCTATGACAATATTCCGGAGTGAGACCAAAATAGATAGGCCGGAGTTGTTCTTTGTAGCAGCGTCTAAATAGAGTGCGTAATGGGAAGGGGAGGCAGTCCCGCCCCGCGCATGCGCGCCCTCTACCGCACTAATATCGGTTTTATTACGATGCTTTTGTTTTTACTTATTAACATCGAATTTCAACTTTAATTAAACAGCGCATTAGTATGAAAAATTGTGCAATGGCCATTTGATGATTGGGTGTTTAAAGACTGTGTGTTAGGAAGTATAAGAGTAGATATTTTTGAACCGATTTTAGTGTACCTATTCTTTACCTGTCTATCTAAGATAAAAACTAACTCTGCTGATTCTAATCGTGATGGCCAATGAAAATGTAAGGTGATGCTGATGGCGAATAGCTTATTTTGGCCTTCTACTATCAATAAAGGTTGATTATACCAATTACCTAACTTTTAAAAAATACATCTACTCGTATATGCTTGGATGGATGGCAAAAAATTTTATGGACCCAGTTCTATTAGTTGATAATATTAAGTGGTATAGTTGGAGTACTTGAAGTAGGTAATGCCGCGTACCTATCCTAAGAGGGTAGGAATACTACTGGAATTGATTATTATTACTTATCAATTAAACATTGAAATATTATTAAGATGCCACATAAACTTTTTATTTTGTCAATTATACCAAAGCCGCTCTAAGTTGGCCGATTTGCTACATGTCAGACTGACTGCACTAGTGAGGGACAACGGTAAAATTGCCGAAGTATATAAGTAACAGTTATTTCCACTTTATAACCAAGCAAGGTCTAATTATAACAAATTTTTATTAAAAACATTAATTCACATCCAAAAGATTGAATTTAAGCTCCTTATTTATAAATATATTTATTTTTAAAATACAATACTTATTAAATCCTGCATCCTATTTTAAAAAAAAAAAGGTGAGTATTACCCACTACGTCACTATGAAAACGTGTCAAACGGCGTAACCTTGTAAAAGCGTAATACAGAGTGGAAATTTTACGTTTTCTTTTTATAATTCAATTATTTTAGGTAATAAAAGACAAATCTATATCTATACTAATATTATAAAGAGGAAAGATTTGTATTTTTGTATGTTTGTAATGAATAAACTCAAAAACTACTGGACCGATTGCAATATTTTTTTCACCATTAGAAAGCTGCATTATTCAGAAGTTACATAGGCTATATAATATCACGCTAGGTCCTATAGTTGTGGAGCAGTAACCGAAAATGTTTCAAAAACGGGGGAAAGTATCGTTTCTGAGGCCTTCCGTGGCGTGCGCTGAGCATATAGTTAAAGTTATACAAAAATGCTCTATGGATGAATTGTTCATCTTAACATTATCTTTAAAAATGTCCGCGAGAGCATATGTCTACCTTTTATAGTTTACCCATAACAATCGTTTTAATGATTTAGATGTTTGCTCCAAAGTAATCTTCTATATTAATAATTTCGTCAAGGGGTACGGTAGACTCGATTAAAACCTTACATGAATAATAAAACATCAAAAATAATGATTTCGAGTCGACAACATATATCCGCAAAATTCGGATTGTCGAGTATTTTGCTAAATTCAAAATGTGTTGACAGACGAATCACAGTCACCATCTTGCCGGAATTGAGTGAATATTATCAAAACTATTTTTCTTCAGTCATTGACGTTTCGCGGAAACATTGTTTTTGACACATTTTTTATGATATACTCTTTCAGGGCGATAACAGATACTGATGAAGAATAGATAATATAATTTTATAAGGACCTTTGCCAAATTCTAGGATTAGTACTCATTGCAATTTGTTTTGTTGATTGATGTTCCTTAATTTTAAATGTTAAAAATTTATTGTATAAAACCTTTTGCAATTTTTATTCCCTAGATTTATTAAACTCAATGAAAGAATCTATGTCCTGTTTAATCCTTTAGTATTCCTTGAAGAACCGATGACTACGGAAATATTTACCTATATTTTGCTCCTCGATGTTTATTATGAATCACATCTTACCCGAGCCAAACCGGGTTCTTATCTAAATATATAAAAGGAGAAACTGACTGACTGACTGACTGACATATCGACGCACAGCCTAAACGGCTAAACGTAGGCACTTGAAATTTGGACTGGACGTAGCTTAGGTACCGTAGAGGTGCACTAAGAAAGGAATTCTCGAAATTCTCACGGGAACGGGAATAATCCGGGAAAATCCTTTGTATGAGCAATCTAAACGGCTGAAGTTAGATGCTGTAAATTTGGCATGCAGGTAACATAGTAAACTTAAATCTTAGTTGGATCAGGATATTGAATAATTCTTACGGGAACGAGAGTTAGCAGGATAAACTTTTATATGTTAAATCCTGTAGTCCACGCGAACGAAGTCGCGGGCACAGCTAGTAATTATATAATTATGTGCATTTGAAATTTTGAAATAACGTATTATTTTTAAAAGTTGTTCTTTATGATTCGCGTAAATATGTTCCTCTTAACAAGGATAAATGCAAAATATAAAATAAAAAGTGTCAAATCAGTCTTCTAAGAACGGCTCCGGTATAATTATCTAGTTATTTGTCTTTTATTACCTAAAATAATTGAATTATAAAAAGAAAACGTAAAATTTCCACTCTGTATTACGCTTTTACAAGGTTACGCCGTTTGACACGTTTTCATAGTGACATAGTGGGTAATACTCACCAGGTATTTTTAAAAATAGGATGAAGGATTTAATAAGTATTGTATTTTAAAAATAAATATATTTATAAATAAGGAACTTAAATTCAATCTTTTGGATGTGAATTAATGTTTTTAATAAAAATTTGTTATAATTAAACCTTGCTTGGTTATAAAGTGGAAATAACTGTTACTTATATACTTCGGCAATTTTACCGTTGTCCCTCACTAGTGCCTTTGAGTATAAAGCCACTGGAGATGCCATAACGTCAACGCTTCTAACAAATTTTTTCGCCACTTTTAGCGGGGGCGAGGTAAACACGTACAGCACACCACCAAAAAATTAATAACTCAACAGACACAAATTTTGCTGTAACGATAAACGCACACTACAAAAATGTTCAACACTTCAAACAATACACGCACACAAACAAAGTTTTCACGTAACTACGCAACACACATACGAAAAAAATAGTGATGACACAAAGAATAAAATAAAATCAGTTTGGTGAATGAACTGAACTATCTTGTACTGATTATTGTAATTCAATAACATTTTGTGGGATCTTATTAAACAATTTTGTGCTTAAACCCAAGAACGACTTTCCAGTCTTTTGAAGCCTGAGCCTTGAAACGGCAAACTTATGTTTATTACTGGTGTTAAAATGGTGAGGATCCGATATTAAATGATTGTTTGTTCTTGTAAACATATAAGATACAGTCCAAAATGTACTGAGAGGATACGGTTAAAATATCTATGTCTTTAAAAATATCTCTAAGGGAGTCACAGAATTTCTTTTCATTTTCAGACTAAATTTCAATATCGTATGACCAGAGGAAAGAAAAGTAATTTTTCTAATTCATCTTACAAGATTTAAATATAACATATGTTTAGACCTTTTATTTAATTCAAAATTAAAGTAAAAAACGGATTATACAACTGACTGCAGGGAGTGAATGATTCATTCAAATGTCGAGTCCCCTTTGTGACTTTGTGACATCACTAGCCCCCGTACCACTGTATTCTTGTTTATTTTTTTCTGTCGTTTACGTATCGCAACGACTTTTTATTTAAATGGCAATTCTTCTTAAATACACGTTTAAAAGTTAATAAAAACACTTAGATATGATACTAAACTCGCTCTTGTTGCGAATTTGAGCTCTCGATCGCCTTTTACATGAGAATACTGCACAACTAACCATTTTTCAAGAGTAACGTCACGCGACAGGGATCAATGCAAAATGGCGGTGGTGCAGCGACAAGTAGTTTTATTAAACGTGTTTGAACAGTTTACCAATGTACTTTGCCGGAGGGGGTCGCCAGTGTAAGGCATCTCCAGTGACTTTATACTCAAAGACTAGTGCAGTCAGTCTGACATGTAGCAAATCGGCCAACTTAGAGCGGCTCTGGTATAACCTACATTATATAGTAATAAGTTATTGTCTTCGTTTGTTTTAAGTATGGATAAAAAAAAAGATTCAATATAAAAAAAAAACAAAATCATCCCTGACTCACAGTAATTTAAGCCGAAACGGCCGTGCGTACACTGGATGTGAAATGTGGGCGACGCGAGGGTGCGTGCGGCCCGGCAGATGCGCGCCGCACGTGGCGACCCGGCACAATGGAACGCAGCCCCGACCAATATGGCGGGGGACTTTCCCGCTCTTTTCGTTGATGATTTTTGTGCGATGTATTTTATGCTCTTTTCTAATCCAATACATTTAAGTAATAACTTGATGGAAAATGCGGGTTACCTATAGTACCTAACTGTTGGAAATGGATTTCGACGCTTCTGATCAAATAAGGTACTAGATAAGATACAAAGTTAAAATATTTACTTTGTTCATAATAATTTAAATTACAAACTTAATTATTGTTAAGACACACCTGATGCATTCATACGTGAGAGTAGGAGGTACCATAATCGGTTCGGTTCGGCACCGCGAGCACAAACTTTAATCTTGAAATATAGGATCCGGGTGTCTATAATATTATCTTAAATTTATGATTGTTAATAATTTGAGTCTCAAATGTATTAAAAAATATAAGTAAATAGATTTAGGTAGCTGACGTCTAATTGAATTAATATCAGCTTTTTCTGACGTTTTACTCAAGTAAAATTATAAATGAATGGCTCGGTGGAACAGTGGCTAGTGACCCAGGTTCACTGCCTACGGTTCCAAGAGTCGTGGGTTCGATTCCCACTCGGGAAAAAATATTTGTGTGACGAACATCGGTGTTTGTTCCGTGCTGGGTGTGTTATTAAATATATTTAAGTATATTTGTGTATCCACTGTCGTTCCTGATTTCCGTAACACAAGTGCTTTTTAAGCTATACCACGGGATCAGATCGATGTATGTGATGTTGTGAGATATTTATTTATAAAGCTAAATAAAGAACAAACTTTACATGACACACGTTTGAAATTATAACTTGAATGAAAAATCTGGCCGTTTTTATTGTCCCAGTTCTATATACCTACAAACTTCTGTCGACATAAACTGAACCAAAACTGAATTATGTTTTGATCGCTTCAAAAACTAAAATCCCCAATTAATACTACCTCTACCCGAGTCGGGCAAGAGGGAGCTTGGTTAAGGTTGGGCTGGTTCGGGTTTACCCCGGTCCACCGGTGGTCGCGACCTCCTCCGTTTCCAGGACTACGACCGCTAGAGGGCGCTTTCGCCCGGACGAACCTCGAAATTGAAACGGGAGAACCTCATTTGAGTGTGAAGCGGTAATAAACTGTATAGTAATAACTGATTAATTGTAATTGGGAGATCGATCACTTACTACAGACCACAGGTCATTATTAAAAAATTATATGGTTTGGTATTTGGTAGGTTAATACAATTTTCACAATAGTTCTATGCTGACGCTCCAAACATTTGCAGGTGATTTAAACTGAACTTGCATTTGAACTATTTTTACTAACCCTCTTTCATTGGACATACTTAAATACAATAACAATTATATTTAATTTGTTGAATCTGAATTCAGATTTTAACGATCAGATTTATACTAATAATAAATCTGTAAGGGCCGGTCATGGAGTAAGTTAGTTTGTTTTCAGAGATATTGTGTTTATAGGCTCAATATATGATACTGATCTAATTTCACGACTTTTAGAATTTTTTTCTGTATGTGTGTTTATGTATGTATGTTTCTCCATAACTCTTAAACCAATTATCCGAATTTGATGAAATTTGGTATAAAAACACATAGACATCTGGGACACAGGAAAGGCTATTTAGATTCTAGCTCCAACGCGAACGGAGTCGCGGGCACAGCTAGTCTACTATGAAATCCAGGAACAATCAATGGTTCTTCTTCAGTCGAATTTGATTACTCATCAACTACGTGCACATATCGAGATATCGGAACTACCCACGATAAGTAGTGAGAGCCATCCGCCTACCTGCCAGTACAGTAATGATGAAAGACGAGCTACTCCAATTCATCACCATTCACCATAATCAGAAAAAATATCTTCAAGTGCAAAGTAACCAGGCCGGAAATTAAAAAAAATCAGAGTTTGCCTTGTTCTTTAAATACCAAATGACGACTGGTTGGTCCCAGATCACCGAGTCCAAGCGTCATTACGGGTACCTCAGTATAACTCGTGTCGCCCGGTAGGTATCTGCCTGCAACGCTCGTAGCGGGCCGGGTCGTCATCGCCCGGCGACCGGTTTGTGATTCCATCAGAAAAACACCTACCTCCGTACCACGAAACGGATGCAGGCTCGTCACCGCGACTGTATTATAGTGGCGTTGTCATACTGCAATAGCCATAGTTCATGTAGATTTTAAGAAATATTAATATACTTAGTTATATAATATATAGTTATATATATAGTTTCTTGCTTTTAGGCCGCAACTACGTCCGTGTGAAATTTCCGTTTCTCAAACTGTAAACTGATTATTGGCTGGCTCGGTGGAACAGTGGTTACCCAGGTTCACTACCTACGTTTCCAAGAGTGGTGGGTTAGATTCCCAAACGGGACAAATATTTGTGTGACGAACATCGGTGTTCGTTCCGTGTCTGGGAGTGTTATTAAATATATTGAAGTATATTTGTGTATCCACTGTTGAATCTGATATCCGTAACACAAGTGCTTAAGCTACTTACCACGAGCTCAGATCGATGTAAGTATGTGTAGTTGTGAAATATTTATATATTTAATTTTTTTTAGTATCTATAGCATTTAAGTCAAATAAGTATTAGTAAGGATTGAAATAGATAGACTAATAGCCGTTATTTCAGGAATAAACCGGTTATCTAACGTAAATGCATATGCTTGCTACACACATACCCTTTACCAATCGGTATCCAAATAAGCTTCGCTTTTTTATTTCGCTTGACATCATCTTGCTTAGATCGGCCAAGTTAACATGTACAATGCAGACGCAAGTTATACATAAACTATCTTTAAACAAAATTACAGTTATATCTTATATATAAAAATGAATCGCAAAATGTGTTGGTAAGCGCATAACTCAACAACGCCTGAACCAATTTGGCCAATTCTTTTTTTTAAATATTCGTTGAAGTCCAAGGATGGTTCTTGCGGCGAAAAAATCGAATAATTGCCGGGAAAACCCTAAAAACAGCCCTTTTCTTTTTCACATTTTTTTGACAGGACGAAGTCTGTCGGGTCAGCTAGTATTATATAAGGATACGTTTTACTACAGGTTATTTAAGCAGGCCTTCAGGGTGAGTGCGACAGGCTCAATACGATCTATTTTGCCTGTCGACCTCATATTTGGATCTCACTACCGCTTACCATCAGGTGGAGTGAGGTCATCTTGTTAGCCTTTTATAAAAAAAAATAAAAAAGGTTGGTTGTTAGTTCGAACGCAAACAAACATTTAACCAAAAGGGGTAAGCTAAAATAAAACCGTTTAAAAATGAACCTATATGATTACGACTATGAATGAGTATCTCATGGTACGAGGTCCCGAAATGAGCGTACGCGCCTCGCATTCGGTGTCAAATATATTTATATAACGCCGCGAATTTTATCAAGCGATCGATTTTCGTTGCAATATAAATTTTAATGCCATAGCAATAGGGCCGTGGAGAAATATACAAAGTGAGAGGAAGACTTTTCCTCTGCTTGCTGTTTTGAATGGTTTCTGAGTCTGCGATTTTAACGTAGTTATCTTACGTTCAAAAAATTGTCAGCTTATACGTTAAATATTTTGGATTAGATCAAAGTTTTTTATGTTTGATTTTTTAATTTAAATAAAAGGAAATCTGGTTGAGATAGGAAAGAGTATACGAACACGAAACACATTTCAAAGCAAAACTAGGTACACAAACACTATGATTGAACACTAAATAAAAACTGGCTTACTACGAGTCGGACATGCGCACGAAGGGATCCATACCAAAATGGTAAAACAAACTACCTTAATTATTCCTATTTATTAGTAATACATCATCATCAGCATGGGCTGATGACGTATAAAAAAAAACATTTATTTCCGCCAAGTATCCATATGGGTTAGTATTACAGCAGAAACTTAAAAACTATAGTTAGTAGTATTTCATTTAGTAGCACTCTGTACGCAAAATATGCAGCTCCGTAAATTCCTAAATATGGCTGCATCAATCCTATCAGCTATCATCGCCAGAATCCCGTTACCGTATAGGCTGAGGCTGGAACGTTTATGGAGGATACGTCCTCACTGCTGTGGCACGGGCCTACCCTAAAGTAGGGTGATCAGATCTTAGTCAACAACAACAACACAACCTGAGAATGTGTAAAACACATTTCGTCGGCTTAGAGTGTAAACCTGTCAAATCCATTTTTTTACTTTAATACGTTATTTATACCATTCGAAAGTGTGAAAATAAATACACAATCTAATCGTCTCTCCTGAAAATGTACCTGATATGGAGTTAGCAGGTTTACACTCTAAGCCGACGATTTGTTATTATTTAACGGCATCAGAAATTAATAATTTGTGAAAATTTAAAACTATCTAGTTTTTGCGGTTCTTTAGATGAGCCTGATGACAGGCAGTCGCTTGGACGGATGAACAGCGAAGTCTTGGTAATAGGGTCCCACCCTTTCGATAAGGGACCCTAACACGACTTGCGGTTAGAGCTATTTATCAATAGGAACCTACGTCCTGCATACCAGCAAGACAATCTTGTCTTTGCGATCAGCGCCATCGATCAATTCTGTTTGTTCTGATCAACGTCTTAATTAGCGAGTTGCTGCATTTATTTTCTACGTGAGCAGTAAAAACTACATTATATTTCAAGACATGATCTTTCAATGAGTAGGGTGGGAAAAACTGCAAGAGGAGCCGTGTGTAAAAACTAGCTTGAATGAAGACTGCGGGCTAGTACTTAACTGATTACTGTGTATCTTAGGTTTGCTTAGTTAAAATTGAATTCCATTATTTTGTTTTTGATACAACACAATTGTGTGTATGTAAACTAAGTATTAAAATTACGAAAATATTATTAAGTATACATAATAGTAATAATAGTAGTAGTGACTGGCTCGGTTCCCTACCTACGGTATTCCCACTCGGGACAAAATATTTGTGTGATGAACATCGGTGTTTGTTCTGTGTCTGGGTGTGTTATTAAATATATTTAAGTATATTTGTGTATCCACGTTCGTTTCTGATTTCCGTAACACAAGTGCTTAAGCTATTTACCACGGGATCAAATCGATGTATGTGATGGTTTGAAATATTTAAAAAGTATAAAATATTTAAAAAATGTTGGAATCAGAACAAATTAGGTAGGTGCTTATATGATATTATTAATCCATCAACGCGGATGAGGATAACTTTATAAATATTTACTTATTATGATCTAAATAATTGAAAAAAGAAGGTGGATGACAATAATCAAACAAAATGAGAGAGATTACAAAGTTTACAAAGATCTTAGTAAGGTACCCATCTAAACTTATGTAAATATATGTCCCACAGCCAAATAATGAATGATGATAAGTTATTTTAACGTTGATTTGTAGCTAAAGTAGGTTCCAAATTCGATAATACCATACAAATTTCGAATTGACGCATAGCTTAATAAACGATGATACAATTAGGTACCATTAAGTTACTAGTATACCATAGTATACCATTAGTTATTAGTATAAACTAATAACTAATACTCGTCTCTAGTACTAGGACGCGGTAGCCAAACTAGTAAAAAAATCTACAAAATAAATGTGCTACAAAATAGCTACTAACAAACTTACTGATTAAAGCATTAGCGGTGCGTAAAAATACCAGTGTACGAATAGATTGGAGCCCGCATTGTTCGTATCTGTTTGCCGCCGAGTCTGCGCCCGATGATAGCGACATGTTCAATGGTTATTCTTATTTAGAGTTTTTACGAGTGAAGATTTATTCGGTCTTACAATTAGGGATATAAATGAAGACTAAATATTAGGCGAAATGTGGGTTACATTGACACAAAATAATACATTGCCACTCAAAGTCACGTCCATAAACGCTTTTTGAACGAGTAGGTAGAGTCCGTAGAGCTCCTGCGTGAACAACATGTAACTGGAAACGAATTATTATTTTAAACTCTTTCTCTCTCCAAAATCCACTATACCTAATCTGATCATTAATCATGTGGACAAATCTGACAATTATTGATCATTTTATAATTTTATGTTGTTTTTACCTTATTCTATTGCTATATGATGCCTACCTAAATAGAGGCCGATTAAGCTAAACCCTCAACCCAATCCTAGAATGTGGATTAATATTGGCTATACAAGCAGATTTTAAGTTTAAGCTGAAAACTAGATTCAGCGACAAAATAAGTAGAGCGAAAGCGCCTATGTGATAGCCAAAATGTTTTACTAATTTATTGCTTAAAAAATATACAAATTATCCCTTCAACACTCCTTAACCGTATGAAGGCAAGGCAATAGGCTACACATAAGTCGAATACTGAAAGTACATTCATCTTTTAGAATGCATTAAACATCTCAGCTACGAAATTAGTTTCGCAGGCACCCGTAGCGGCGCTAGTATCACCACAATGGCGGAGGGTGTGCAAGGGCGAAGGGGCGAGGGCGCTAGGGTCGCGCCGGTCGGCAGGGCACTGCCCAAGGGCAAAAATTCGCACTGCATCTAACTGTGCCTATTTTATTGTACCTACGTAGGATTTTAAGTCTCGTTTGTGTTCTGTTTTGATGTTGTTTTACAAGATAGTGGGAATATTCGTCACCTGCCCTTTTTAGTACTGAACTA
The DNA here is from genome assembly GCA_039566165.1 of Maruca vitrata. NCBI lineage: Eukaryota > Metazoa > Arthropoda > Insecta > Lepidoptera > Crambidae > Maruca > Maruca vitrata. The sequence continues at coordinate 7,051,238 of CM076928.1, forward strand.
ACGTGGCTTTTATGATTTCACGTGGGAGGTATTCAAGTTATCTTGAGCGAAGGATTACCTACTGCGGTATATGCATTATTTGTGCGGTTACGGGGCTCTTAGTACTAATACCTATAATAATATGTAATGACATGAAAATCAAAAACGATCAAACGTGCAATTGTCTAAATAAATTTATCAGATGCATCCGTTAAAAAGCGTCGATGGCCGAGTGGTTAAGGTCGTTGCTTGCCATGCGAGAGGTCGCCAGTTCAAACCCCGCCAGGTACCAATGTGTTTTTCAAATTTGAAATTCATATGTAACATCATTCGACGCTTTAACGGTGAAGGAAAACATCGTGAGGAAACCAGCACACCTGAGAGATTTTTCTAGCCATGTCAGAGGCCTACGGGCCGTTTAAAAACTCTGACACCAGGTTGTTCATCAACCATACGATAAGAAGAAGATCATACCTCGATTTAGGAAACCAACTTCTTATACGGGAAAATTATGCTGAAAATGTAAATTGGTTCATAATACATAGGAATTTTGAAATTGAAGTAAATATTAACTAATTACTGCCGCGACTCTCTAAATGACGACTACTCTAATCGTCATTCAAACTTAAATATTACTGAATTTTTACTGTCAACTTTTATTAAGCATATCTGCCCGTTCGCTCACGATGCGTTGTTTAATCGTTTAGCAATCGTTTTATTGACGATAGCGAAACGAGCAAATTATATATTAATAAGCAAATTGAAAAGTACATGAAGAACCTTCGGACTGGATTTGTTCTCGTCTTACGCAACGATTGCGATACGATTACACAACGCGTACTGTGCGAAGTTGTTTATCCAGTGTCTTGAGGGAGTTTCAGTGTTACCGGTTAGAATGTGATTCATAGAAAATGAACAAGTGATTTCAGCATTTGGAGTTGTCGTTGTGAATTCATGAGGATAGGAAATCAAAATACAAGCAAGTGCCCAGTATAAACACATTGATTAAATATTGCAAATACCCACCTGAAAGCAATTTATTATTTTTCCATTCCAAAACATTAGCTTCTGCTTAATTTAGGTACTATTGGCTTATCAACGCTTAAAAACTTCGATGTGGAATATGTTAATAAGCCAAACCTATTATTTGCAAAACAATTTCTAAAAATATCGTTTCAGTTAAAATTACATCGTTACAACCCATTTATCCACGCCAACATAGATTAACAGTTACACAAAGCGGGATTTCTAGGAAAATTTTAATGAATCCTGAATTCGGAAACTCAGAATAAATATGAATACACTGCAATCGGTTTTACCATTTAATTTTCGATCAGAAAAATAAAATGCTCTGTCTAAAACAGGAATACAAAAAAACATACGATGCAATATTTAAACATTGATTCCGATTCCGAGAGTTACTTATGCAGAGTTACTTGTGCTTGTGTACCTAATAGCAACAGTAGAAGTTAGTTACTCAGGTTGCCACCATAAATCGAATAGAATAGATATAATTTTTTTAAAGTTATATATATATGTTACGGCTAATACCCGAAGTGTGGCTACACCTAGGTTTAGCCGGCTAGAACTAGGTGTAGCCACTTACTCTTGGCTAAACCTAGGTGTAGCCGATTGTTTTCGGCTAAAACTAGGTCTAGCCTTCATCATGCCGGCTACAACTAGGTCCAGCCATTCCATGTCGGCTAATACTAGGTTCAGAGAATCCCTGTTGGATAAAACTTAGATGCGAGTCCCGCCAAGCCTTCCGTCCTTCCCCGCGTCACACTCAGGACTCACAGCATCTGCAGCAGCAGCGCGGGGTGGAGGGCGTAGCGAGACACGCGCCTCTGCAGGTTGTGAGCACCAAGTGCTGCTGATCTACTGCAGGTCTACTAGCGAGTGTGACTCATAGCGTCTGTACATAGTTGTAACTGCCTCGTTGGTCTATTGGCAGCAAGCGCTGCGTAAGGACCGAGAGGTCCCCGGTTCGAGTCTGCGGTCGGTGAAAATTTGTGTGAGTTTTTCTGTAATGAAATTACTTAGCCCGGAGTTAGGAAGTTGGCGGTTGAACGCCCGTGCCTCGGAAAGCACGTTAAGCCGGTGGTCCTGCGCCCGATCTCTCATCGGTCATGTCGGATTGCCGACTCACCAAATTATGAGAGTAGGGGAAAAGAGAGTGCACTTGTGTTTGCGCGCACACTTGTGCACTATAATATGTCCTGCGCACTTGGCTGATCTCAATTGAGATCGGCTGCCATGGCTGAAATCGGTCTCTCGGTCCTTACGCAGCGCTTGCTGCCAATAGACCAACGAGGCAGTTACAACTATGTACAGACGCTATGAGTCACACTCGCTAGTAGACCTGCAGTAGATCAGCAGCACTTGGTGCTCACAACCTGCAGAGGCGCGTGTCTCGCTACGCCCTCCACCCCGCGCTGCTGCTGCAGATGCTGTGAGTCCTGAGTGTGACGCGGGGAAGGACGGAAGGCTTGGCGGGACTCGCATCTAAGTTTTATCCAACAGGGATTCTCTGAACCTAGTATTAGCCGACATGGAATGGCTGGACCTAGTTGTAGCCGGCATGATGAAGGCTAGACCTAGTTTTAGCCGAAAACAATCGGCTACACCTAGGTTTAGCCAAGAGTAAGTGGCTACACCTAGTTCTAGCCGGCTAAACCTAGGTGTAGCCGCACTTCGGGTATTAGCCGTAACATATATATTACACAGTAAAATTTTAAACTATCATGGTTACACATATTAGAAAACTGAAAATGTACGGGATATTAACCATGTTCTTTTGTTTTGATGAGCTCCCGATATTTCGGTACCGTTGCAAGCGCCATGATACCGGGTAAATTGTTCACACGTGATCATGGCGCATTTTCAGGTTTCTACACAGTAAAAGTTAACAAATATAGGCAAATAAGTAGGTAAATTTACACACCTATCCCAGCCAACACAAGAATTCGTCCTGGGTGGAATTAAATAGGAATCCACAAATCTTGAAGCAAAAGACCTGCCAAATGCGCGATTGAGCCAGTTAAAATAACTAGAGATATTTCGATTACTTAGTTTAACAGATATGATAGTTTTCAAACTATAAATTAATAGATATTACAGTAATTCATTATAAAACTAATAAATTAGGTTTTTAAATTTGATTTACACTAAGTAATTGTGGCAATGCCCATTAATTTATATCAACAGTAGGAATTAACAATAGGTACTTTCTGTGCACTAGAAAGAATTCTTTAAGTCCTTTCAATAGACCAGAGGCGTATCTAGACGGTTCAAAATAGGCGGCGTACGGTGGCGTTCTGTTTCCTAGTTTACCAACTGTATTTTTTATTTTATCTAATAACCCCGGACGCAAAGAATAAATAATTGATAGTCTTTAGATAGATTATCAAGTGTTTATTGTTTACATTTTAAAAGTTTTATATTGTGGCGGTGTCTTTTTAAATTTTTAATATTTTTTTTTTCATTCACATTTTTACGTTTTGTGATATAATTTTGTTATTTTCATAGTCATTAAGTAACTGGCACACCGTGCCAAATCGATTTTCGTTATTTTTGTACGATCTAAAAAGATTTACCAGATCAAGGCATCTTAAACACCGATCGAAATTTTGATGGAATTAATAGGTATGAATAAATATTATATAAATCTGTATAAGTGTCTGGTGATATCCAAAATATACAAAAGGCTACGCTGTTGAATCTGACCAATAATGAAAATCGCGAGACAGAATTTTCGCAGTGTTTGCAGTCGGAAAACAAATTGGTGCGGTTCGGTGCAGCCGTGCCGGTAAACAGGTTTATAAGCCTCGTATTTGCGCCTCTTTGAACGGCCCTGTGTGAACTGCGGCTAAAAATCTACTCCTGTCTACTTAACTGTCTTACATGAAACAAAACAGGTACGGGTAGATAGGTACGTCCCACAGTTGGGGCACGAGCCTATCCTAAACTAGGGCGATCAGGCCTTAGTCAACCGCGCTGTGGTTGTTCACTTCACATCCCTCAGAATTTCTTCCCAGATGTGCAGGTTTTCTTACGAAGTTTTTCCTTCACCGTAAGAGCGTCGAATAAAAGAATTTTAAATTTGAAAACACATTTGTACGTGGGTGGGTTTGAACTGGCCACCTCTCTCATGGAATATATAATTTAAATATTTAAATATAGTGTTGCTGGTGGCTATTTATAAAAAAAAATTGAAAAAAAAGCGACGGCCTTAACCACTCGGCAATCGACGCTACACATATAAATAACACATTTTAATATTAAAAATACATTTAAACGGAAAATACACACCCCTTTTTGGAGTAGGTAAATTAGTGGTTTATTTTAACAAGACAGCTACACCTGACAAGCTTTTATAGTAAAAGCCTAGCTTTGGTTCATGTCGACAGCAACGCTTTGATCAGTCCGTGTATTTTGAGATTCCACTGATCTCGGATCTCACTTTTGTCAAGTCTCTCAAACACTCTCGTTTTTGATGAAAGCTAAAATATTTAAAAATTTAAGTAATTTTAATGTGCTAAAAGATGAAGCATACATTCCGCATGGTGTTTGGTTCCGTACCTAATAATAATAAAACAAATACATAATATCTAAATTTCAAATACGGAAATAATTACATAAAACATTATTTTTGATACGTCTAACATTTTTGAATTGTCAAACAAAACTTGATGAAATGTAGTGAACAGTTACAACTAGTTTTACACGAAAATCATGTTGAATATTTCCCGATAAACTACACAATCGAAATATGTTAGATATTTTAAATCCACTTCAATAAGATAGCATCGAGTCTACAGCAGGATAGGCATGTAGACAGGGGGTGAGTGACGTCACCAGTCAGACGGACGTATAACTAGCTACACGACCACTTTCATGTCTCACACTATGACGTCACAATTAACTATAGCTAGCGACAAAGTTTTCACGCAGTAGACATTTGTTTTAAGTTAAATTCAAATTGTTTTGCACGATTCTCAGAGATAAACTTGGCATACACCTTTTCAAAACTATTCAAGAAACTTACTGTCCTAAAAACATTGGTAGATGATTTAAGAAAATAAATAAGTATCACACAAAAAATGTCTATGAAAAAATGTACAGCGCTACTGTACCGCTACCATGAGTATATTATATAGTGTCCCTGTCTCTTGCGCCAAAAGTCCTGTAGCGCTACATGAGTTTAAAAGTGACAGACTTGATATCGCCTATGTAAATATGCCTATGAAAAACTTGTACAGCGCCGCTAGCGGTAACGCTAAGAACTAAAATCAGCAGTATGAAAAAAACGATTCGTAGCTCGAGCGCTTCGGAGCTACAGGACTTTTGGCGCAAGAGACAGAGACACTATCCTATGAGCCAGTTAGAAATGCTCGCCTGTCTGCTTTCATCTAGTTTTTGAACATATTCCACGGATCTATTCAAAAAGATCCTTTATCATTATAGGTAACCAATGACGGTAAAAATACCCTTTATCATCAATCCATTAGCTGTCTCTACGCTGATTTCCCAATATTAGCCATCGGGACTTTTATTCGTGTAAAACAACGTTTTGCATAATGAATGCCAACGCACCCGGACCTTTTGAAAGGATTAAAGTCTAACCGGGACAAAACGCGGGCACTCCGGGGAAATAAGCACTAATTCATTATTCAGCCGAGAACCTCTTTGATTGAACCGCTCCCGAAGTTATCATCGTGAGTTTAAAGAAAACTTTAAGCAGATATTTCAAACTTTTATGTATGAAACAGTATTTTTCGATTTCTATAGAGTTACTAACTGTTCCCGCGACTTTGTTCGCGTGGACTACAGGATTTTACATTTAAAAGTTTTTTCCCTTTAACTCTCGTTCCCGAAGGAATTTTGCAATATCCTGTTGCAAAAAGCTTTAAGTTTACTAAGTTAACTGCATGCCAAATTTTAAGCGTCTAACTTAAGCGGTTTAGATTTTTCATACAAATGTTTTTTCTCTTACTTACTTACTCCTGTTTCCGTGGGAATTTCGGAAATTCCTTTTTTAGTACACTCTCGAAAGTACCTAAGCTTCGTCCCTTCCAAATTTCAAGTGCCCACGTTTAGCCGTTTAGGCTTTGCGTTGATATGTTAGTCAGTCAGTCAATCAGTTAGTCAGTTTCCCCTTTTATAGATTTAGATAGAATTCCGCCCGCGACTTCGTCCGCGTGGAATAGTTATTTACGCGGTTCAGATGTTTTCATACAAAAGTTTTTTCCTGCTAACTCCCGTTCCCGTGGGAATTTTGCAGTTTACTGTTGCACCTAAATTCTATGTTAACTAAGGTGGGAATTTAACAATATCCTGTTACAACTAAGTTTAAATTTTACTAATGTACCTACCTGCCATGCTAAATTTCAAGCGTCTAACTCAAGCGGTTTTGATTTGTCATACAAAAGGATTTTCCCGATTATTCCCGTTCCCGTGAGAATTTCGGGAATTCCTTTCTTGGTGCACCTCTACGGTAACAGTTACGTCCCTTTCAAATTTCAAGTGCCTACGTTTAGCCGTTTAGGCTGTGCGGCGATATGTCAGTCAGTTTTATATATTTAGATGATGATTTGCACTCGTCAATGCAAAAAAAACAAGACATAATAAAGAACCACTATTATTAAGTAAGAAAATATTTTTGGTATCTATTTCGTCGAATGGACGTGAATATTTTTCCTATCACAGTAAAACAAACGATGCGAATATTTCAAAAGAGTTTGAGCATTTTGGCCAGTCTCCGCTATTGATATGAAGGTGCAAAACAGTCCAAGTTTGTAGAGTTTGGACACCAAGACTCTCGCTTGAGCGCTCGAGACGCGAGCAAGCGCGGACATTTTTTACCTGGATTCGCTGAAACAACTCACCGGTTCCGCGTACGAACGCAACATCTCAGTTGATTTATGTCCGTAGTATCTGGACGGTGAAGAGCACGCAACGGCACGGATTCTCTTTCGTGAAACTTTCGTAGACAAACATTTTGGTAGGCTTTTTGGTGTTCGTGCACCAAATATGTCCACATAGATTTATTGTTTTGATATTTTCGTTTTCAACAGTTGAATGTTAGGAAATTTGGAAAAAAATTAGATTAGATACAATATGACCTACTGAATTCTTTAAGGAGCATTTTCTTTAACATTTCATTTTTATTTATTACTAGCGACCCGCCCTCGCTTCGCTTCAGGTATATCTCTATCTGTATATAATATTTCAAACCCGTAAGGGATTTTACATACAGAAGTTATTTCCCAATAACTCCCGTTCCAATGGGAATTTTGTAATATCGCGTTGGAAGTAAGCTTTACGTTCATTGGGGTACCTGCATGCCAAATCTCAATCGTCTATCTATATCGCGGTTTATATTTTTTCATACAAAAGTTTTTTTCCTATTACTGCAGTTCCCGTGGGAATTTTACAATATCCTGTTGCAACTAAGCTTTTAATTTATTAAGGTACCATGCATGTCAAATTTCAAGCGTCTAACTTATGCGGTTAGTATTTTCATACAAAAGGATTTTCCCGTTATTTCCCGTTCCCGTGGGAATTTCGGGAAATCCTGTCCTACGTCATAACATCTACCTGCATGCTAAATTTCATCTCGATCCGTCCAGTGGCTGTGACGACTTCGACCGCGTAGAGATGTTTAACGGCTAAAACATTACTTCTTTATAGCGCAGTCGGTTAAAAAGTAGCCTATAACCGTTTCTAGGCTCTGGACTATATCTGTACCAAATTTCGTTTAAATCGGTTCAGTACTTTATGCGTGAAAGCGTAACAGACAGACAGACAGACAGACAGAGTTACTTTCGCATTTATAATATTAGTAAGGATTTTTTTCGTAATGTAATGGATTTTACAATTTAACGGTGTCAGTATCATAGAATAGTAGGCAAGGCGGCTAAACCAGAAAATTTAACGGATTATTTGAACCCTGAAATGCTCCTTCTGGGTTCTGGAACATGTATAATGTTTTATACAGCGCCGGGTGCGTTGCAGTTATGTTAGCGTCAGCCGCTGAGTCGCTGCATGGCGCAACCACTGGTACGAACGAGTTACATAAAAATACGAGTCGTTCTGACGTACCGGTTGCCCCACTACGGTCCAGCGCCGGTTTTTATTTATAAAGTCTTACCTTTCCAATCAGAAGCGTCCTTACTGCCCAGTGAGGTTAGGTAATATGCAGTTTTGGTTTAAGTTGACCACCTTACTACAAGAAATATTCTTGATGATATCTGACTGTTGAAGCAGATATTGTTAGGGATTACTAGGTACCTACTCAAAGAAACCAAAGTAATTTCAGAACATCCCGTAACAAAGTGTTATGGGGAACAATGAGCAATTTACCTGCTACGAAGACACTAACAGAAAAGAATTCTAAAATCCGTTACGATTATCTAAATATGAATGTGAAATACCTACCTACCTAAATGCAATTGGACCCAATGGCTATTGACAAACTAAAATTTAAGTCCAACACTTTGGTTCTTATTAGCAAATAACGGGAAGCAATCTGCCTATACACAAACAGCATTCTAGCAGAGCATTTTACAATCCTGCAACAAGGAACCGCGCAAGGCTGCCAGAGGTTGTATTACAAGTTACTACGACGCTACCGCTGAACGAATCGGCGGACAAGTGAATTGCTGTAGGTAGTAACGTTATTTGCCTACCCGCACGGCGCTTGACAACCGAAGGGCTAAGCGCTAGAGGTGGCTAACGCAGCGAATATTTCTTTACTGCGTCAACGCAATAACTCATCAACTCAGGTGCAATCTAATACGCCAACCCATTTAGTTATAATAATTGTGACTTGTCGTAGTTTTATCACAACCATTTATGGCGGCGCTGTGCGTTCTGAAAAGCGCGTTGTACCATCCAGCGCAGTAAAAGGAGTTAACTCAACGAGCTCACGCAGCGCTGCGTTACCCGTCTCTACTAAGCGCTGCAAAACAGCTCATTCTGAGAACTCCTCATTATCTGTCGGCGGTAAGATCGTAAACAGTGGTCGCGGGCGCAGCGCTGGTGACACATCGCCGGTGATTCACAGCCGGAGTGCGCGTGCACAAGAATCCGTGACGTCAGCTCGCGTCCGGTCCCGATCAACACACTCGTACGATAATTTTCTTGAGGTGACTGTGCACAAGTGTACAGTCACACAGTTTAGAGATGAGAATCACACAGACGTGTAACTACCGCAGTATCAATGATACCGGGCAGGTGGTGACCCTACGATAAAAAAATAGTAATGATCTATGCACTTCATTTGGCCACATCGAATGAGCTAAGTTGAAGGCTCTTACTACAAGGCATCACCAAGACACGCTAATGAGTCGACAGCACGACAGAAGTAATACTTTAGATTTTGTGCGTTCTTTATGTCGTGGCCATACACGTTAATGCCAACTGTCAGTGTTTCGCGGAATCTGCTGTTGACTGTACTTTAAAACTGTGTTCAATCACTGTCCGCGTTTCGAATTAAAAAGCTCCATTTCGTTTTCTGATAGTGGCTGATCCCTGAGTGCTATTCCTTCTTACTCATGTGGCAGGTTATTATCCGAGTCGAAGGATCAAATGATGCAAAAGGAATCTAGGTGAGACGATTAAAAGATTTTGATCACTGGTAACTAAGTAACTTATGTTTGAATTTATAAGTAGGTAACTAGCTATACCAGCGCCTTCGTTCGCTTCCCCCCTTCCCTCCTTTTTTACACATTTTCCATTGTATCTTTGCTCCTATTCGTCGGAACGTGATTTTATATAGCCTAAAGTCTTCCTCAATAAATGGTCTATACAAAGCAAAAATATATTTTCAACTCAAACCAGTTCCTGAAATTGATTATTAAAAAAGACAAATAACGCATTATAAACGCACTTTAAAACAAAAACAAAACAGTTCTTTCCTCGAAATACCCACTCTAAGATATCTTATTACGCCTGCACACATCGACAGAAAGCATCATCTTCGATTGAAGAACGCCATCTGACAAAAGACCAGAGTTTCCAACATTGAAAATTTTATTCATGGACTGTTAGTTCTCCAGCCAGCCGTGCGTGACGACTAGGAATTCTAAATGTAGCGGTGTCGGAATAGGCCCCCGGCTGCCGGTTAACGCCTGTTGCGTTCGGTTCCCGGCGAGACCGCCTCTACCTTTGTGTTGGTTCGTAACCTCCACTCGCCTCTGTCGGCCGGGTACAGTGCCATAATGACAGTGAAGCGGCTGCGTAAGACCCCATGTATAGGTACGGTTAGCAAAACAGTGGATGGACACTCTTGAGTTTTTGACAATGTCTACTCTCTTAGGGTCCTAACACAAATACACTGCGCGTTTGTAAAGACCTATATCTATTAGATACAAAGGTATAGCAAAAACGTACATGAATCTTCATACATGCGTAAAACGCGGTCAAAACTAGATCGAACCGCGTGTGAAAAAGGCTCTGTCCGTCCAGGCGAGCAAATTCACCGCAAATCCAACGCGCGTTGGCGAAGTACCAGCAGCTAATACATTGCGTCCAGAAAACACGCGCGAGTTGAAGTCAACTCATCAATTGGGTTTCAATACAAAATTAACAAACGTCCACCAAGACTGTCACCTACAAACAGCGATGCTTCGTAGGCTTCACTGTCCTTCGCTCCACTGCGCGGGCGGTGCGCAGCGCTGCCGCCGAAGTTCGCCTCGCTGCCTGTGACCTTCTATTTGCTTTCGGGTGAACCGATACGCTGAGCGTGAATATTGTTTCACTTGCAGTGAAAGGGGGAACTAATACCTTTATCTGAAAATTCTAGTTGGTATTGTGGTAGGTACTACCCATGCAGTATTCTATGGGCGGTTTTCCCCGTCTTTATGGGAGGCAGATTGACTTTTTTTTAAACTGGAACATGAAATACGATTCAGGTTAAAAAAAGAAACACAAGAAATCCACATAAATAATAAAAATCATGATAATAATATGATCAACATTTTAGCAACTCCTATACATTTGAGTAACTGCCTCGTTGGTCTATTGGTAGCAAGTGCTGCGTTAGGACCGAGAGGTCCCCGGTTCGAGTCCAGGGTCGGGCAAAATTTGTGTGAGTTTTTCTGTAATGACATTACTCAGCCCGGAGTTAGGAAGTTGGCGGTTGAACGCCCGTGCCTCGGAAAGCACGTTAAGCCGGTGGTCCTGCGCCCGATCTCTCATCGGTCATGTCGGATTGCCGTCTCACCGAATTATGAGAGTAAGGGAATAGAGAGTGCACTTGTGTTTGCGCGTACACTTGTGCACTATAATATGTCCTGCGCACTTGGCTGATCTCAATTGTGATCGGCCGCCATGGCTGAAATCGGTCGGACGCCTTAATTCTTACATTTGAGTTCACTTGGACAAACAAACCTCAACTTTGCTATACCTACATACTAAGAATATGAGTAGGATAGTCAGTCATTAATCTAAAATAAAGAGAATCTAAATGTTTTTAAAACCCCGATAGACCACACTTAAATATGAGTATTGCCCTCGTTAATGAAACAAAAATCTAATTAATCTGGTGTTATACACTTGCCCCACGGCCGCCATCTTGGAAAAAAGTTTTTAAGATTGATCTCGTAAACTATATCTCATAAAAAAATTGGACGCAGTTTTTTTCGTAGGACGATAGATACAAAAGTTTTGAGCAAAAATTTCATAAATGTGAATATCATTAAATGTTGAATTGCTACTATTTCATACTTTCGTAGAAAAATGTACAACAAGTAGGTATACAATCTTAAAATATAAAGAAGGTTTGTTAAAAATGTTCTAAAATGAAAGTGGTCCTATAGTGGCTATTATAACCAATTCACTTAATAATGTATAACATGGCGACGACATCTAGACGTAATTTTTTCCTAAACATTTTTCAAATTTTTTTATTTAGTCAATAGGTATTTAAGGGTTCTCTATTTCATCTCATAAAATTTTTATCCATAATTTTACATCTCATAATGTTTTATGTCCGAATCATCATTTGCCCGAATGATCATTATCCCTAACTACATTTATCATAATATCACTTGCCCTAAAATCGAAATCCCTAAATATTATTTACCCTAAAATCTTTTGCCATAAATATCACAATCTATAAAGTTTAAAAGACATAAAAGGCTTTTCCATAAACGTCATAAGTCCGAAAGTACTAAAGGTCCTAAAATGTATTGCTATAAATATTACAACCCATAATATGTGAAATGCACAAATCTATTTTATAATTTGTTACAAATCCTAAATATTCATTTGGCAAACGAGACATTTAACAACAGTACCATCTTACAAAAACTGACTTATTATGTGTGACGAACATCGGTATATATAAATATATTTATTTTTATTTGTGTATCCATTGTTACATAGAAATTAAACAGTAGTAAATATTTTCTGGCGCTTCGCCGGCCGCTGCCGCGGCACGCTCGCTTCGCTCGCTCGGCTCGCGCGTTTTATGGTCACCAGTTCTAACCTAACCTAACCAAAATTCTAACCTTACCTAACCAAATTTATCAAAATAATGATTTTCCAAATATTGTGTTTAAATTTGACCCGTACCATATCTATTATCAGATCGATTAATAAAAGAAACATTTGTCAAATAAAACATTTTATCAAACTTTTTAGACCAATAGTAGTTTGGTATGATAACTCAGTTGTTAAATATTGCAAAATAATTATTTGTAAAATGAAAATTTAACTGTTGATCATTTGGTCAAAAAGTAAGTCATTTATAAAATGATGATTTGACGAAACCATTTTTTGGCCAAACATTTTTTGAATAAAACAAAATTATAAATAATCATTCATAATTCGGACTAATAATAATATTATGATAAAGCTCCATTCGTAGTAACGAACATTATACTATGTAACACTTCGGGCATTTAACTTTATAGCAAGTAATTTTAGGAGATTTGATTATTATAGAACTCGATATTATGACAAAAAATGATTAGAATTAAAGACAATTAGGGATTATGAAATTTCGTACATTCGAACATTATGGATTTTGATGATTATAGCAAACGTGTTAGGGATTTTGATTTTCGGACAAACGATTTTCGGATAAGAAACAGACTCCCGTATTTAAGGTTTAAAAAAATTATACACAAAAATATTAACCTGGTAAATTTAAATTCTCGCTTATAACTTTTTTATTTATGGTTCTACAAAAAAATGGAAAAAGTTGTACACAATTTCTTAATGAAATATCAGTTTCAACTATTTAGTAAAACGTAGTATATCGTATTGTTGTGTGTTCTGTTTAGGATAATATCCTGTGTTTTTCATTGATTGAAGTGGTCCCGCCATTATGACGTCAAAATGGAGGGACCACTATTCAATCAATGAAAAAAAACACTTTCTCCGTCGAATTCTTTTAAATTCATTGGGTGCAGAATTTTTCTACGAAAGTATAAAATGGTAGAATTACTGTATTAAATCCTGGTTGCGTGGTTCTGCCATCTTGACGCTCACGTTAAAAACCTACCTATCGAATTGTTATTTCATACTACCGATTTTAGTTCTTGGTGTTACCGCTAGGGGCGCTGTACATTTTTCATAGACATTTTTACATAGGCGATATCGAGTCTGACACTTTTAAACTCATGGTAGCGCTACTGGGCGGACTGCAATGCATATAGGGGGTACACCGACTAAACACTGAGGTGTACCTCTCATCGCCTATTGGCGGTGGCATGTTACCCGCCCATTAATCCTGATTGTCACCAGTGGGGACTTGTATTTTATACATACTTTTACAGTTGTAGCCACTGACTATCACCACTAGTGAAACATTAGAACCCCACTGGCGATAAATCGCACGACAAAATATAGGAATAGACCATATCTTTTACCTATAAGTTTAAAAAACTCAAGTTTACCAATAAGAAGACAGGTGTTGTTGGATATAAAATAAAAAACCAATAAAAAATTCTACATCCATTATATTTCAATGTCATTAGTGGTGACAATTAAAATTAATATATTTCAATTGTTTATTTGACATATTCTTGTTCATTTTTACAATAAAAATGTTATGAACTCAAAATGTTGTATGATTTTCTTAACAGCTAAGTAGGTAATCCCCACACACTGACCCTCTCGTATCGGAATGTCAAGTAATAATAATAATGTGCGCAACTTGGTTACTCCAGATATCCTGATAAGAGACAGTGAATGTGTAGGCATGTAATGAAATAGTATATCAGTCTAACCGAAGAAGATATGCCCTCGTTTGATGTTGGTCTCACCCTGTACCTTCCTTTCGAGTCCTTAAAGCTAAGTCAAAAGGGGAAACATTGTTTAGGCCCTACAATAAAAGTTCAAAAAATAGTACCTAGAGTTTACAATAATAAGGAAACAAAATCAAGCGTAATATTTGATTCGTAAGAGATTCAATATACAATTTGACTAGTAAGAAAGTAAATCAGCAGTCTTTGTTGGCACGAACTATCCGTCCTTTGTTCACTTGTGACAGACTTTTTTGTAAATGCATTTTATACAAAACACTTAAAATCAAACAATATAATGCAAGGATCAATAATATCTCAATCAAACAAAACTTTATCCTGAAAGAAGTATGTTATGTCATAAAATTTCAAAAATTTGGCCACATAATTTATAATCAATATATTATTGATCCCTGCCATTACATGTTTTAATTTTAATTAATTACATTATAATAAAGAAAACATTAATCCTAAATAATACAGGAATTCGTGTTTGATTAACATTATACTTATTGAAAGTTTAGCAAAGCTCATTAGCTTTTTACAAATATACATATAAATACATACAATACAGTCGGCATTAATACTTAAATTCAGTCGAAACGCGATAAATTTGTTACTTACCACTTCTACAAACTAAAAGTCCCTCAGATGTACGCAGTTTCTGCACCCATCTCAACAATCCTTCTTAGTAGCACAGCCCAAGTTCATTCCATACCTCACTACAAGTCTTAACATAGCAATATCACAATTCAATCAGAGTGGACCAACATCAGCCGAGAGGCACAAATTGTTTGGCAGTGGGTGAAAAATTCATGGAAATTGAGTAATATATATACGATAATTAAGAATCACAATACAGTTAATACTTACGAATAAAACTTACCTTAAGTCAAATACGAAAAAAGGTGACGGGATGTGCACTGCCGCCCTACGCGATGCGCGAGTGTGCGTCACAGAACCTAGCGCGCCACTGCGCAGCTACGTACATCAAACGCCGAGCAGGCCTTCGCATTTACAAGAAAAATAATTTAACAAATAAAAACGTAGTCAGTCAAAAATTAAAAATAAACACAAAAATTCTGATGCCAGCTCGGTTTCACATCAATTGTAGTACAAGTAACATAAACGAAGCCACGCCCGCGCACCGAAGTACAGTATAGAGCACCAAACTTGGCCTCGTCTCAACGAAACTTCTAATGCAGCGCGCACTTGCACACGCCACTGTCAACGCTTATAGGAATGTCTATTATATTCATAATGATGCGATCTTATTCTACGCGTTCTAACATTCCGTATTACTTACATCTTAATTTAAAACTACAAAAGGGCGAGTCTGGTACAACTGGTCTGGAGGATGTATCACAGAAATAATAGTTATTTTTAGTTAACCTTTCTGCTACCCTGCATCGAATTCCATGCGCTGATTATATCAGCAATCAATTTCCAAAAACGCTCAAAATTTTCGAAGCAACCAATGCGAAAGTAAATTCAAAGATGTGTTTTGATGAATTTTGATAATTGTCGCAAATGAGTTACATATTATAGGATACGGACAAATGGACATGGCTTATTTTAAACGCTCATAAGGAAGAACTGAGTACACAATTAATTTCAACACTCTTCCTTTAAGCGTTTAAAGATGCTGTGATTCTTAAGTTAGTAGTTTTTTAGATAAAACAAATAAATGCAGGAGATGTCTTAAAGCCAATGTAGCAAAATTGAGACTTAACCAGACCATCTGTACCAGACCCAGAGCAGTGCGCGGAGCGGACAGCGCACCCCGCCACGGATACACAGTGAACATTCACATACACGTATAACTAGGAGTGATGTCAATAGCGTGGAAGCAACCTCAGTCTTGTCAAACTTCTGATGTGAACCAACAACGCTGCTATGCCCTGCTGTTTCCGACTGTCGCTTACTGAAATAGAAAGAATTGCAATTTTAATCTACAGTACGGGCGAATAAAGTATGATAAATCAATCACAAGAACAAGGAGATCAATTGTGTTGATTGCACCAAAGTATATCTCACATGAAAGTCTAAAGTGGTCATTTTATATTTGCATGTAAAAATAGTAAAATCAAATTTTATAGATTACATTAGGAAGGATTAAAAACTTAATTATTTTTATATGTCAGAGTAGCTCAATAGACTAAATTCTACTTATTTCTTTTTGCTGGTTGCCATCAATATATGTACATGTAAGGGACCTCTAATCCCCATTTAGTTTGTAGCAACAAACTTTTCCTGTCTGACTAAGCATATCACCACCAAAGGTGTTGCCTTGATTACCAGGAATTTAACCATAAATCGTCTGGCATAGACACACAGACCAGTAATATTCTGTTCAGTGTTTAAGAAAAACACTCACCAAAATTATCTTATGCTTCCGTGGGTTGGTCTATTGGATCGGTGCGCGGCTCGCCCCCGGCGGCGGCGACGTCCGCCACGGTCTTCACCTTGATGTCGGCCGCCTCCGGCTTGCAGTCGCCCTGGCCGGCCTCCGCCGCCGCGTCCCCGTTGGAACCATTCACCTTCTTCCCATTCTCCTCCACAGACAGTCGCGACTTCAACTCCTCAGCTTTGCTCGCGTTGCCGTTCACATTCACAGATTTGCCGTTCTCCTGAGCTTTGCCGTTCACCTGTGGCTCCTTAGTATCTTTCACTTCGGCTACTTTCGTTTCGGGGACTACTTCGTTTTCTTTCTTTTCGGCCGGTTCCTCTGTGGCCGGAGCGGGTTTTTCTTCTTTGCTCTCCTCTTTAGGCTGCTCTTTGACTTCTTTCTCTACTGCCGGCTCTACAGTCTCCGCTGACATAGCTTCCTCCACTTTCTTTTCTTCCACCTTTGTCTCTGGCACTGCCGGCGCTTCTACCTTCTTTTCCTCTGGTTTCGTTTCATCAACTTTTATTTCCTCGGATTTCGTTTCCTCTGCTTTCGCATCACTTGTTTTCGAGTCCTCCGTTTTCAATTCCTCCGTAGAGTTTTCTACTTTGGCTTCTTCTGACTTAGTTGCGGTTTCTGTAGGACTACTGGAGACAACATTACCATCTGTCACACTGTTTTCCTTAACAATCTCTTCAGCCTTCTCCTTCTCTGAAGCAACTTCCATGACACTTTCCTCTACTTTATCCGATTTCTCTTTGACTGCATCTTCTTTAGGTTCTTCAAT
The DNA here is from genome assembly GCA_039566165.1 of Maruca vitrata. Taxonomy (NCBI): domain Eukaryota; kingdom Metazoa; phylum Arthropoda; class Insecta; order Lepidoptera; family Crambidae; genus Maruca; species Maruca vitrata. The sequence goes on from CM076928.1 coordinate 7,068,648, forward strand.
TTCTTGAACAGTGTTTAAATCGATACCAGCACATTGTTTCATTTCTAATTCGAGTTCAGTATCCAATATTCTATCCACAATATCATTAGAATCTGCATTTTCGGTTTCCATAGTTTCTTCAGCGATAGGGTTCAATAGAGGTTTTAGCGGGATGTTGTCCAAGTTAGTAACATCTTGCACTTTTGACAATATTTCGTCACACTCTTTTTCGAGAACCTCCCCAACATTCTGAAGATCTTCCATATCCTCGGCAGCGGGTTCTTCTACTACTGGTTCAATGTCATCAATGATTTCTCCAACGTCTGCCATATCCTGTTTATCTGATACTTCTTCAATTTCTGTTATAACAGTAGGCGGGGTTTCTTCGGCAAGAGGAGCACTAACATCACCGTTTTTAGCCTCATCTGTACCATTTGGTTTACTGGGTTCTTCAATCGTGTCAGCATCCATCTTCTCAGTCTGTTTCTCTTCAGTCTTTTCTTTCTGTTCGGTAATAATGGGAGTTGCGTCTGACACGGGAACATTCTCCAATTCCTTAGCATCAGTCACTTCCTTAACCACTGGGCCATCCATGGGCACGTCTTTGGTTTGGTCTTCCTTTGCCGGCTCAGCAACAGGGGCAACTTCCTCAACCTCCATTTGTTCAGGCTTTTCTTCAGACTTTTTCTCTTCAACCTTTGGATCGGATTCTTTAGGAGCGACCTTTTCCTCAGCTGTTGCCTTGCTTTCGGCTTCATTGCAAGTGGTTTTCACATCATTCTCAATGTCTGTTTTAGCCACCTTAGCAGGAACTTCATCCTGAAAACATTAAATTAATTATTAACATTTTTAGAGACTATGCAGTTAAAACCTACAGCAACTATTAGGCTAACTGGGCCATAAAAAACCTTGTTTCTCATAAAATCGATGGACAAAAAAGATTCAAATAAAGCAATCCTTTTAGGGGTGAGAGCCATCTGCTTCCCCGCAAGTCCGGTGCTGATGACAAGGCTAATCCAAGCCATCATGGTATATCAGTCATCGCAAAAAAGCAGTCCTGCATAACTTTCTGATTTCACAAGTCAGGTCAATTCTTAGTCCAATTTAGAAAGGTGTTATCATACATAAAATATATCTTGTTCGGCGTTGAACAGATTTTTTGTAAATCAGTCAAACCATATAATTAATGCATAGATCGTTCACTAGCGAGTTTAGTTATTTGTCCCTCATGCCACTATTCATATACACTATACTACAACCCGACCGCCACCTCTACCTTACAAAAACATAATAATATCAATAAAGCAGGCCGCTAATATATTATAAACTAAAAAATACACAACATAACAAATTTATACAATCAATCGAACTTGCTTAGAGTAGCCGATGATTATTTAGTACTGATATTTCCACTGATATTCATTAAATATTCTGTATCTCAGTATAGCGTCGCACTAATAAAGCGACAATAAATATGAAATAAAGTTGGAAGATATTGTGAAGAAAAGAACAAATAACTTTACAAACATTTTTATTGTGATATACTTATGTAGAATTACAATTTTACAAGATATTAATTAGCTATTACAGTAGCCTAAAGTAAATGCATACAATATGTACAAATATTTTATCGATATATTAGTCTTAGTTTGGCTAAGACCACAAATAATATATAATCTTTATAATATTAATAGTGTCCCAGATTGATATCTTCTATAATAATCTATAATAAAATTAATTGAGCCTACTTAATTGTGAGAATTGTATCGATTAAAGAGAATGATTTAACAATAATTTAATCAAGTACATATACTATTTTCACCATGTTACACATTTTAACATAGAGAAGTCACAAGTAAGTGTTGCATGCAAATAAAATTAAACTAACTAGATAACAAAGAGTCGTGGTCAACATATAATAAGGGGATTACAGACAAAGTTGAGGTAGTTAAAAATTAAAAACATAAGAAATACATCGCAAGCCGGAAGCGAACAAAACTTACAACCAAATACTCACCGTCGGTACTAATCAAACTACAGTGCATGCAAAGCGTTGTGTCTACGTGTCTAGTGGTGTGGCACCTGTGCGTCGTCGGGCTTGCGCTTGTTGGAGGCTTGGAGCTGCGCGAAGCTGTGCAGCAGCGGGAAGGCGTCGGCGGCGGGCGGCAGCGGCGCGTTGCCCTCGCGCGCCACCAGCCCCGCCTGCAGCCCCGACGCGCGCGCCGCCTCCGCCTCTGCGGTGCGACAACACAACGGTATGGGACTCTGTGGTTGCGTGCTGGTACACATTGATAGGCCTAACGGTGCCGGAACTGGGGCGGGCCGGCGGTGCCCAGAAATGACCAGACCAGTATCTGGTGTAATTTATCAAGGGCGCAGTTTTGAAAACTCGCACAAAGGGTAGTTACTACACTGGGCTGACATGTTCTGCTAGGTCGACGACAACGTGCATGAGAAATGCCGTCGGGGTAAACTCGCTGACTAATAGTGTCGACTAAACAGAGCGATGTCTAAAGCGGTGTCGCTTCCCGACCTAATTAAAAAGCTAACATTAACGACTTGTAAGTGCAACCACTTCGACAAAAAAGCAAATTAAGAGTGATTACATAACACACATGCAAGGCATATTGGGTTCTCAATATTTGCCTGAACAAGTCTGTCATGTATACCTAACTTGTATGAGCAGTTGTGTACAGCAGATGTGCTGTAGTATTTATAATGTGATACGGAATAAACGATAACGATTTGATTTGATCTTGCGCTTATTTGGAATATTTATGTATGTTACACAAATTTATTGTGTAACTTAAGATATTTTAACATGATTGTGACAAGGACATGTCTATACCAGAGCCGCTCTAAGTTGGCCGATTTGGCACATGTCAGACTGACTGCACTAGTGAGGGTCAACGGTAAAATTGCCGAAGTATATAAGTAACAGTTATTTCCACTTTATAACCAAGCAAGGTCTAATTACAACAAATTTTTATTAGAAACATTTATTCACATATAGAAGTTTGAATTGAAGTTTCTTATTTAAAAATATATTTATTTTTAAAATACAATACTTATTAAATCCTTCATCCTATTTAAAAAAAATACCTGGTGAGTATTACCCATTACGTCACTATGAAAACGTGTCAAACGGCGTAACCTCGTAAAAGCGTATAGTAACAGAGCCCACGACCAAAACCATGTCTCATAGCAATACGGCAAAAACCCTATAAAATCGTTAGATTGTATGATTCTGAACCCGACTAGGTATATAGTAACGGTCGAAAGTGTAGCAACTGCGTGGGAGGCCATTTCTGCTGTGTCAAAAAAAAAGGCAGTCGGTATTATAGCAATACGTCTGATAGTGAAAATGTACATAGATTTTATAATTGTATTACGAAAAAGTTTGTTTTCAGACATTTTGTGCGTAGCACATAGCCTGAGGGCATTTTTGAAAATGTCAAAAAATTTAGCCGACCTGTATTATAGCAATACGGATAATTTTTTTTTTAACGTTTCGTATTGCTGCCATGATTACCAAAAACCTGTTTTCAGACATTTTAAGTGTAGCATATACTCCCAAAAACGAAAATAACAAGTGTGCTTTGAATAAAACCATAACTATCAAATCAATCAGTATTTAATTTCAACTGCCTCAGCGCTTGTTCCCCTGCCCCTTTCTTACTATTATTCATTGGTTTGTAACAGAGAATTCAAGATGCCTCAATACGATTCTTAAATGATATCTGAGTATCGAAAAGTTGTCTGATAGAGAAGATGCTACACTTAATTTGTCTGATATAATTTTTTTGCACATGTGGACAACTTATTCTATCATGTCTAACAATTTTCAGACATATTGCTATGATACCGATCGGTAAAATTAGTTTACATTTTCAAAACGGTCTTAAAATTTTATGCGTCCACATTTCTGTCTGAAAATTGTTTTGTTCGCATTAAATGACCAAAATTTACTAATAAAAAAGATTTTCAGACGTATTGCTATGAGACATTTTTTTTGTCTCATTTTTAATCTTTTTAAGTGATTTTACGGGTTTGCGCTACACCACTAACGTCTGAAAAATATGTTTCCGGTATCTCAGAACCATCATTCAACTACAGTCTGCAAATCAGACATATTGCTATGATGCAGTTCGGTAAAATTCTTTGACAATTTTGAAAATTCGGTCAGATCAAACGCTACGCGGAAAATGTCTGATATTGGTATTTTCGAGTTCAGAATAATCTTATCTATCGATTTGATGCGGTTTTGACTGTATTGCTATGAGACAAAAATTTTGGTCGTGGGCTCTGTTACTAGTAATACAGAGTGGAAATTTTACGTTTTCTTTTTATAATTCAATAATTTTAAGTAATAAAAGACAAATAATTAGATAATTAGGTGCATTTGACATTTTGAAATAATGTCTTATTTTTAAAAGTTGTTCTTTATGATTCGCTAAATATGTTCCTCTTAACAAGGATAAATGCAAAATATAAAATAAAAAGTGTCAAATGGGCCACCATTGAACGGCTTTTGTCTAATAGAATACTACTACTTTGTGATTATTAGATTCTACTACAATGCATGGTTAGTTAATATAAAGAGCGACAACACTTTTGAAAAGTTAAATGAAATCAGTACATCCCGTCGATCGAATGTTTATCATCTAATAATTGAGAAACTGAATATTAAATGTTACATTCCTTAAGACCAGGTATAATTTCGCTTTGCCATTATTCAAAATGAGGGAATAGTAGTTTGTTGAGCACAATGTTGAAACAAAAGACAATAACCATTGCATGTTTCTTGCAATAATGATTTGAACAAACATGTAAGATGCTAAAAGCGACAATGATTGGACATCATTAGTGACCTACTGTGACTTTCCATAACCAATACACCAGAAAGTATCCAACACATAGAGAAAAGCAGTCGACATGACCAGACGGTCACGAAAGCGCCATTGGATCGTATCAGCCGTAATCAATGGGGTCACGCGCTGGGCCGCCGACGCTACGCGGCCCTTTGTGCGAGGAGGCGCCAACCCAGTTGCATCGCCAAGCGCGGCTGTTCCGCCCCGGTGCTTGTACACAACTGTTTACTTGTGGGTACCAAGTTGGTTGGCACGGAATTCGATGAAACTTATTATAAGTAAACTAGGTCTTAAGGATGCAAGTAACAGGAATCTAATTGAGATATCGAATAAACGGCTACCTATACAAAAAAGCAACAAAAGATTTAAGGATTTACAGATGAGGTTTATCTAACAATAACTTTTTCATCGATCGGAAAAGAATAGCAGTAGGTAAGTCTACTTTAATGTAGTGATCATATTTCTTCTCTATTATGATTATTCTCTATTAAAAAACATAAAACGACTAAACTCTATTTGCAAGAACAGGCTAAGTGGAAACAGAACCAAAATCTACAGACGTGAATCTAGCGAAAACGAGTCATCATCATTGTCTAACTATACCTTACCTTTAACAATATCAGTAAGGAAGAGTATCTCCTCGGGCTTGCAGCCAATCTTCTCGACGATGGCGGCGTAGCTAGCGGCCTCCTGCTTGGCCCCGACGCCGGTGTCGAAGTGGCCGTCGATGAGGCGCAGCAGATCGCCAGCCAGCGATTGGCCGAAGAGCAGTTTCTGAGCGTCGACCGACCCTGACGAGTAGATGTACACCTTCTGGCCTTCGACGGCTCGCCATTGCTCGAGGGCGGGCGACACGTCGTCGTACACACTGGAAAATCAAGTGAACTCAATCAGCAACTGCGTAAGTATTAACTTGAGTACCTATCTATTGCACGCCGAATGATCGTTGTGAACAATTTATGATGATGGAGTAGAGTATACCAAAAAAGGTTGACCAAAGCTTATATATAATAAGAGAAAAACTACAGCGCCATGCACATAAATGGACATATCTACTTGTAGGGGCCTTTAAGAAATGATAATATTATAAAAACAGACGAAAAACGACACGCGAATGATATGCACTTACATAAGAATATAGGTAAAAATGTATCTATCGCCATTACCAAAAGACATGCTCAAATAGGGGTAAACATTATACTCACTGTCCCTTAATTTCACCAGCGTCGTAACCCTTCTTCCAGATCAGGCCCTGCAGCTGCTTGAGCGGGCCCACCTTGCGGTCCGACGACATCTGCCACTTCACGCTCTTCACCAAACCCTCGATCTGATCATCCTTTGAAGCATCCTGAAATTCCAAAAAGAAATTCCTTAATCGAACACTCCATAATACAAGAGTTGAAACTTGTTGAGCAATGCAAGGACTGTACACGAACTGTGCAGACAGAAGGGTGTGTCAGCTACATTTCTACGCTAACATGCAAAATACCGTACATGGTCTGTAATTTTGTAAAAAAAATACAAAATTTAAGTTAAACACCACGAACAAATTATTCTCAGGCAAAATGTAAATATGATATCTTTATTCAATGTTGAAAGATTTTTGCATCACTGCCCGTAATTGTTGACGAATCAAAACAAACATGTAGGTAGACTAATAGGCATTTGGCGTCCCTTTATCTGAGCTAAAAAGGGGTAGTTCCCCCATGTCGGACTAACTATACAGTTAACCATAATGTAGGGTGTGGCTGGCTATGAATTAGCAGATGCACGAATCCATCGGTCGGTATCGATTCACAGGCGCCACGATAACACCGCCGGTTGATTCAATCTGTTTCCTGGAATTTTATTTAGGTTACATACATGAGAATAATCTCCCAACCCCGACCAAAAATCAATATCAAACAACGCTGTACATCATTTAGTTCATAGCATTCATGATACATTTAAACCAGTTTCTATCCAGCTAATATAAGATTAAGTTTGATGAATTGTACTACATATCAAAGATTAGTCTTAAAAATTGATACTAAACGACAAATCTGCTAAAGTTGAATTTTACTGCGAACATGAGATAAATAAGACACATATAGGATTAAAAAATGTATTCATTCATGTTATGAATTTCATTGCCAAAAATGGACAATCAACAATTGTCTCAGGCCAGAACTCAGGAGCATTGAACAAGGTCACTTCCAAAGGCACCATTCGTGGCTGTCAATGGCCGCTACTGTATACGATGCTATACCGACGGACGACCTAAGGGCCAACTCTTCATTACGCGAACGCGGGGCGGATTCATACAAATTAATCTGTTTGCGGGGCTCGCCGCGATTGTTTATGTTCTATGTTTGGCAATCTCTTTTCACGAGTAAACTTCACTTGTCTGTTTATCAATGTGTCTAATTTATCGGATTTTGCTACGAAGCTTTAACTCTAGCCGGGTGGTGGTTTACAAAATAGTCCTAATAGATACTCATATGTTTGATATTACTTTATGTGATAAAATTCATCAAAACAAATTAGATATAAAAATATAAAAGTAAGATAATATGATGCTAATTAGATGCATAATATGCATGCTGTATCACAACATACTTTATAAGTCATTCCCGTTGTGTCTGTCACTACATAAGTTTATGTTTAAAATTACGCAACGGATTTTAATTCGGCTTATTTAAATAAGAGAGGGATTCAAGATGAAGATATGGTTAATAATATATTACCCATTTATGGTAGTTGTTCGGTGGAATACCATAAATATCATTGCCAATGCATACCTACAATTCACGCGTCCGCGTAATGCAGCGCGGCCCTAAATGCATAAAGCACTTGTTTTCGGACGAGCTGCCCAGGTGGCCACGCGGGCATCACTCGCCACGGTGCGTGCGCAAAGGACACTGCACCGGAACGGACGCTCACCGCGCCATCAACGTTTTCACGGGCCGATTTTCTTTGTATGTCGATGTGGGTGCCTTCGATGTATTCGTGCTTTTCGTCATTACAAAAGGCGAATTTTATCGGTGAATATTAATTTTCTCATCCTGAGGCGCTGTGCTAAAACGTTGCAAGCTTAACCATTTGCACTCATATTGGCAATCCAAACTTATTCCTGACGGGGGTGGACACGAACGAAGCGCCCCTCATAGTTATCAAACAATGAGATTGTAGGTGACAGAAATCGCCGAATTGGTGTGACCTGCGCAACTGTACAGACAACTAGTTCTTGTGTGTTGGTTCTTGTTTACTTTTATGTCTAAGTTATCTTGCGATGTTTCTTTTGCCACTCAAGAAGTATGTTTTATGATAACGTGATATAAGACCGACTAAAATAATGCTGCCTTATGATCGGAATTCAACAAGCGACTTTGAACTTCCAGCGGTCTTATCAAAAAGATAAAGCTAACTTTACTCTTAATAGTAAGCCAATAACCTTTCAATACTTTTAGAGAAGATACGAGCCCGAGATGATGTAGAAATTTATGCTTTATGATGATAACGATGATGTACCATGATCATTGTCATGCGACAATGATCACAGACTAATATTTTATTAATCTTTGCAGATTAACAAAATATTGGTGTCCAGTAAAAGTAGACAGAAATTGCATTTATAAATGGGTCAATCAATACCTGTGGATGGGATAATACTTGGAAACAACAAAGGATCGGGCACATGTTGCGTGATAGATCTTACCTCTCCAGGAATAGTGACCACGCCTTCCACATTCTTCTCCTGGTCCTCCGCGGCGAGCTTCCTCAAAGCGGCTACAGCATTCTTCACGTCTTCAGTCTCCCACTCGCTCTCCAGATACTGTTTCACATTCTCTTCGGCATACGGAAACAGCTTGTCCTGTGTACAATAATGGTAAGTTTAGGTCAAGCCTGTGTAGTTAAAGAACAACGACAGCATAACAGGTTCAATATTATTTGCAGCATTATTCATTACTTTCATAAGTCTGTTACATCAATATACTCGTTATTGAATTAGTTAATCAATTCTTAACAAAAATGGTAAGTTGTAATGAAAAACCAAATCACAAACAGGCTCACTATTATGTAAAGTACACAATTCAATTTTGCATTCATATGTAAATCAAATTAAATATTATCCATAATATAATGCTTTGTAGTAATATAACAGCCTATAAAGATAATAGATGTATGTTGTATTTATTTATAAATAAATATTTTAGGGAAAATAAAATTGATTGCGAGAAAATAGGGAGTGGAGTTGCGAAAACCTCCACCCAATTTTCAATTTCCTTGGAAGTTCAAAAGAGAGAAGGCCGCTTACTCGCACGCACCCAATGATATAGTGCACTTGATTGCTCGCTCAGCTTGTCTCTCCATAAAACAAATCTGCAAGTGTATGCAACCATTCAACCGTGCAACGCAGCTTTGTGGCAAACGTAACGTGGTGCATTTTGATAATAATGTCAACGACATTAAGACTTTACGACGACTTTAGATTGTAATTTAAAACGAGGCAGCTCACAAGATCCTGCCTAATATTTAAATTACCTAATTGTGATAAAGAACGTTGAACGAACAAGTTAATTAAAAAAATAGAGCTTTACATCACGTATTTTTCACGGCAACTCTAACATAATGATTACACTTAATAACGTTTAAATAGGCAGATATTACTGACAATATACAATAATATTAACAAGGATTTTTATTTGAACAATACCCATGTACTAGGTAGGTAGTAATGCAGTAAAACGTTAATGAGGAGTAGTATATCTCAATTATCTATACAAAAGACTGATTTTCCTTCCTGCTTCTGGAAATTGGTACTGGCTGGCATAATGTGATGTTTGATATCTTTGTATGATGAATATGATATTGAGTAAATAACAAAACAATCAGATGAAGACTTCATCTTGTTGGTGGAATTGGAATGCACTATATGAAATTTGACTCTTCATGACTCGGTAATTATTTCGAGTAAGACCAATTAGTACATAATCTAAAAGAACGCGAAAGTCTAGGATCATGTTACTCGAATCGAATATTTAAAAGACTTTTGCAATTCTATTGTGAATAATATTACGGTACCAGGGCACAAAGACAAAATATTTTACAATGCGAGTGTAAATTTTATCATAATAAAGAACAATCAAAGCAAAATATTGAAAGCGGTCAAAAATTAGTATACTGTGCATTGAGCTGATTTTTTTGAAGGGCGAACTTATTTAAAGTTTAATTAAAGGTCAATTATGCCAAGCCTTTAAACATTTACTCTTTAATATTTCAGAGACTAATAACTACGAGATATCATCATCATCATCATATTATATCATCTTCCCTAAACTATTATATATCTAATCAAAAACATAAATGTGAAATGAGAGCCAAGTTCAATATTGTTGCGGGAACGGGGTACGTTAAATTCAAGATACGCCAAAAGTCACCAAAAGACAATTAATTTATTTATCGACTAACAATAACACAATTAAACACTTAAAACACAATTAGAAACACTTAATTACAACACTAAACACGGAACACTAAATTACACTAAAGCACTGAATCATACTAAAACACTGAATTTCACTGACTATTCGCAGGTAACGCACTCGATCACTCTTAGTTCGCAGGAGACTGATTCGCTTCGCTTTCCAAATCGGAACTGTCTCGTCGCGTCGTACATCCCGCTTTTATACCCAGCAGCTCTTCGCGTGGCGTCGAGAATCTTCTCGCAGGGATCGAAATTTCTAGAACTCGCTGGAGCTCGCTCCGACCGACCAGAGTGTGTGACGTAGTATCGTGCAAGCGAATATAGACCTTATCCATACGACGATAAGACTAATTTCGCTTGCACGGTCTCTCAAGGTCGTAATATTATTATTACTGTAGAACACTCTAGAGCTTGCTACAACCTACCAGAGTGTGTAGCGTAGTATCGTGCAAGCGAATATAGACCTTATCCATACGACGATAAGACTAATTCCGCTTGCACGGTCTCTCGTGGTCGTAACATTATCCCCCTCTTAGTCATGCTCGTCCCGAGCATCATTTGACCCATGGTAACGAGCCAATCGATCAATGTGAACAATTTTCGGCTTGCCTCTTGTCCCTTGTTTGATCCGATAGGTTAAGTCGTTCAGCCTAGTGATGATCTTGTATGGTCCTTCCCACCTTGGCTGGAACTTCGGTGATTTGCCCTTCTTCCTGAGTGGGTTGTGTAACCAAACCAGACTCCCTTCATCGAAACCGTCGGTGTTGGCTTTGCGGTCGTAACGGGTTTTCATTCTTTCGCTGGATTTTAGACTGCAGTCTCTGACGAGAGCATGTACTTCATCCAGGCGCTTCTGTAGGTCAGCCGCATATTCGGTTACTGGTTTCGGAGCTTCTGGCGGTGTCCCAGTCAACGCGTCTACCGGAAGCCGCATTTCTCTACCGAAGTTTACCATTGCTGGGGTTGCGCTGGTGCTATCGTGGATCGCAGATCGGTAGGACAGCAAGAAAAGCGGTATGTACTGGTCCCAGTCTCGTTGATGCTCGTCCACAATTTTGGCCAAGTGGTTTTCCAACGTTTGGTTGAATCTCTCGACCATGCCATCGGATTGCGGGTGTGCTGGTGTAGTACGGGTCTTATGCATACCCAACAGTTGACAGACCTCCTGGAACAGTGCTGACTCAAAGTTTCTTCCTTGGTCAGAATGTATCTCAAGAGGCACACCAAATCGGCAAATTACCTCGTGGACCAACTTCTTGGCGACCGTCTTTGCTTCTTGATTAGGCGTAGCGAAGACTTCAGGCCACTTTGTGAAGTAATCTTGGACCACAATGATGTACTTGTTTCCCTCATCGGATTCTGGAAAGGGGCCAGCTACATCTACTGCGATTCTTTCCCATGGAGCGCCGACGTTGTACAGCTTGAGTTTGCCCTTACTTCTGGTTTGTGGGCCCTTTACTGATGCGCAAGTCGTACATTTCTTGCACCAGTCTTCGACATCCTCCCGACAGTGTATCCAGTAGAACCTCTGTCTCAGCTTCTCTAGGGTCTTCTTCACGCCTAAATGTCCCCCGGATACCCCATCGTGTATGTACCTCAGTAGCGAAACAACTTGTTTACGGGGTACAATCAGCTGTAGTGTCGTTTGATCCCCTTTTGGTGTTTCCCATTTCCTGAAGAGTACTCCATCCTTAATCTCCAAACTGTCCCATTGTGCCCAGTAACTTTTCGTGATGGGGCTTGATGATGCTACATGGCTCCAAGAAGGTTTTTGACCTACTTCTTTCCATTCAAATATTTTCCTCAGGTCACTATCCTCTTTTTGAGCCTTTTTGATAGCGTCTTCGCTCCATTCATTATCAAGTCCCTGGGTGGTAATCATCCGGACTTCTTCTTTAGTCTCCGTCTTAGAACAATGACTGCAGGCCACAGGACAAGGTCTCCTTGATAGGGCATCGGCATTCAAATGCGTTCTACCACTCCGATGTTCTGTTGTGAAGTTGTACTCCTGTAGTTGCTCTAGCCACCGCGCCACTTGTCCTTCAGGGTTCTTAAACTGCAAGAGCCATTTTAACGCAGCATGATCTGTCCGCAGGGTAAACTGTCTTCCAACGAGGTACTTGTTGAAATGCTGTAGAGTCTTTACTACTGCCAACAGTTCCTTACGAGTCACACAGTAGTTCCTTTCAGGTTTTGAAAGTGACTTACTGAAATAGGCGATCACCACTTCCCGTTCACCTTGCTCTTGCGATAGAACTCCGCCTATGCCAGTATTGCTGGCATCAGTGTCCACGATAAACCTTCCTTCTCTGTTCGGGTAGCCAAGCTATAGGACTGGTGCAGAGGTGTTCTTTTATCTGACGAAGGCTTGATCACATTCCAAGTCCCAGGCGAATACTCGTTTATCTTCCGTGAGCCGATGAAGAGGTTTCGCTATATCAGAGAAGTTTTTGACAAAGCGCCGGTAGTATGCGCATAAACCCAAAAATGATCTCACGTCGGTCTTGTTAGCTGGAATAGGCCATTCTTGGACAGCTTTGATCTTCTCTGGGTCAGTCCTTACACCTTTCGATGAAATAATGTGGCCTAAGTAGGCGACTTCTTCCTTGAAAAACGTGCATTTCTTTGGACTGAGTTTCAAGTTTGCTTCTCGTATTCTGGTGAAAACCTTCCTCAGGTTACTGACATGCTCTGTGAAATTTCGACCCATGACAATGATGTCATCCAGATAGACCAGGCATGCATCACCCAGAAGTCCAACCAGTACTCTTTCCATCAACCGCTCGAATGTCGCCGGAGCGTTGCAAAGTCCAAAGGGCATGACGTTGAACTGCCACAATCCATTCCTAGTTCCGGTCGTAAATGCCGTCTTCTTTGTCTTCTGGATGGATGTCAACTTGCCAGTACCCACTCTTAAGGTCCACTGTTGAGAACCACTGCATGCCACTCAACATGTCCAGTGTGTCGTCTATACGGGGCAGAGGGTAGCTGTCCTTCTTCGTTGCATTATTCAACAACCGGTAGTCTACACAAAACCTGGTGCTGCCGTCCTTCTTCTTAACCAGGACTACTGGCGAAGACCACGGGCTCGTTGAAGGTTCTATGATGCGGTTCTTCTGCATCTCGGCAACCATGTCTGCTACCTCCTTCTCTTTGGCAAATGGAAGGCGTCTAGGCCGCTGCTTTATTGGTGGCGCGTCTCCCGTGTCTATTCTGTGTTTAACGAGACCTGTCCTTCCCAAATCATGGTCACCCTTCGAAAATATGTCGTTGAAATCTAGCAACAACCTTTTAGCTTGCTGAAGTTCCCGCTCAGAGAGCTTGTCCTTACAATTTGCTAGGAGCGGTGTGACGTCATCTCGTTGACAGGATTCCGGTTCCCGGGCCCTTTTCATCCTTCTGATGGATTGGCCTGCATCGCACCGTCCGATGACACAGTTTCTTCGTAGCTGCACTTCATCTCCGCTAAGATTGATGACTCGCACCAGCGCTCCTTTTCCGGTCATTGCCAGAGTTCTTGCTGTGATCCAACTCGGATGGTCGCCGCAGTTTTCTATGACGACGCTTCGCCCTTGACACGCAGTGTAAGGGAATCTAACTTTGACCAGAGTTTCAGAACTCGGTCGTGTTTTTCAGGCAGTAAACTGCGCATGATCTCGCTCCCTCTAGGAATACTTCTTGTTCGGGGAAACTAAGTACTCCTTTAGCGACGTCTACCACACACTTCTGGTCTCTTAAAAGTCCAATCCGATGATGCAATCGTCCGTGATGTCTGCTACGAGTACACCGTATTCAAAGGTTTGTTCTCCAATGGTTATCTTCGCCATCGTCTCACCGAAGACGGTAACTGGCTGGCCTGTTGCTGTTTGAAGCTGAACGGATGGTCTCTGATTCCACACAATAGTCCTTTTCAATAGCTCCGGACGCACTATTGTTCTTGAAGCACCGGTGTCAATAGTAAAATGACACGTTACGCTGTTCAGCTGTCCAACCACTGTAAGGTTGTTCCCATTACCAATCTGTGAAACAGTGACGGTAGGGGCTCGATGTTGACCAGCCAGCGCCCGCCCCACGGCCCTGGCTTCTTCTAGTTTAACGACAGCTCTTCTGCGTCCACCTGTGTAGAGGACGCTACTGTCGTTCTACGTGGCCATCTTCGCTTGGGGCAACTACTCCGAATATGGCCCCTCTCGCCGCAGCCATAGCACATCGGACCCAAAGAAGGTTTTTCCTTCACCACAACCTCCCCAAGTCGTTGAGTTCTAGCGTCTTGACGCACGGCTTCCACCTCCAAAGCATGGGCTAGAGCTTCCTGTAAGGTCTGATGATGGCTCAATTTCACGGTGTGTCTGACGTCTGCGTCTCTAATTCCATCACAGAAAGCTTGCGGGATCATTGATTCCACCATTGTCGGGCATGACACGTACGCACGTCTGACTAGCCTTTCGATTTCCGTTGCCCATTGCTGCAGACTCTCACCAGGCTTCTGCTGTCGGTCGCGGAGTTGTGCTCTATACGCGTGTTCCAAGTGTTTGTCGCTGTACCTGCCCTCTAGTGCTCTTTGGAGAGCACCTAAAGTTCTGTTATCCGAAGGCAGGTTTTCCAACGTGAGCAGGGCATCTCCACGAAGAGCCAGAGTCAGAGCTATCAATGACTCTTCCTCGTTCCACCCCTTTCCTTTAGCCACCGTCTCGAACTGGTACCAAAATGCTGCCCAAGACGTCGTTCCATCGAAGTGGGGTACTTCGATTTTCGGAGAATCCGACACTACCGTAGCACCCCGGGTCCCCACTCTTGCCATTTTGGTATGCAGCTGTCGCATCTCAGCATCCACCTGGCTCAATCGATCCTCGTGTTGGGTGAATCGATCTTCATGTTGGGTGAGTCGATCTTCGTGTTGGGTCAGTCGATCTTCGTGTTGGGTCTTGACGCTTAGCACATCATCCTTGAGAGCATCAATCTGCTTTTCTAATACTTCGTGCTTCTTTTCAATAGCCCCCAACAAACTCTTGCTTAGCTCTTCCTTGAGTTCGACCAGTTGCTCCTCCTGGCGATGGGCTTGCTCCTCCTGGCGAAGGTCTTGCTTTTCCTGGCGAAGGGCTTGTTCTTCCCTCAGCTTAGCAAATTGTGCTTCCTGAAGTCGGGCAAGCTCCTCCTGGCGGCGGGCTTGCTCACGGGCTTGCTCCTCCTGGCGGCGGGCTTGCTCACGGGCTTGCTCCTCCTGGCGGCGGGCTTGCTCCTCCTGGCGGCGGGCTTGCTCCTCCTGGCGGCTGGCTTGTGTCTGCAGCATTTTAAATAAGTCTGCAAGCTCCACAGGCCCAATTGATGTTTGAATTGATCCCTCCGTTGAAGTGCCTTCACCCTCTTGCAGGGCCGCGGTTTGACTCCTTGTTACTCGACCCTCACT
This sequence comes from Maruca vitrata, assembly GCA_039566165.1. Classification (NCBI taxonomy): domain Eukaryota; kingdom Metazoa; phylum Arthropoda; class Insecta; order Lepidoptera; family Crambidae; genus Maruca; species Maruca vitrata. Next base: position 7,084,372 of record CM076928.1, read on the forward strand.
GTCTTCTCGTGGTGTAAGAGGCATCTTGAATCCCACTTCTGACACCAATTGTTGCGGGAACGGGGTACGTTAAATTCAAGATACGCCAAAAGTCACCAAAAGACAATTAATTTATTTATCGACTAACAATTACACAATTAAACACTTAAAACACAATTAGAAACACTTAATTGCAACACTAAACACGGAACACTTAATTACACTAAAGCACTGAATCACACTAAAACACTGAATTTCACTGACTATTCGCAGGTAACGCACTCGATCACTCTTAGTTCGCAGGAGACTGATTCGCTTCGCTTTCCAAATCGGAACTGTCCCGTCGCGTCGTACATCCCGCTTTTATACACAGCAGCTCTTCGCGTGGCGTCGAGAATCTTCTCGCAGGGATCGAAATTTCTAGAACTCGCTGGAGCTCGTTCCGACCGACCAGAGTGTGTGACGTAGTATCGTGCAAGCGAATATAGACCTTATCCATACGACGATAAGACTAATTTCGCTTGCACGGTCTCTCAAGGTCGTAATATTATTATTACTTTAGAACACTCTAGAGCTCGCTACAACCTACCAGAGTGTGTAGCGTAGTATCGTGCAAGCGAATATAGACCTTATCCATACGACGATAAGACTAATTCCGCTTGCACGGTCTCTCGTGGTCGTAACAATATTATGATAATTGCCTTGGTTGTTGACTTCAACGACAAAAGAAGTGAGATTTAAATGGGTGCCAAGTTCAGTGGTCAACCCAGAAATTTATTTATAAGTAACACTATAACATACCAATCATTTATCTTCTTATAACATAAGATAATGTATGGTGGTAGCCTATGAAGGTCTGTCTTGGCTAGTTTTCTTTAGTTAGTTAGTTAGTTGTCTAGTTAGTTGTCTTGGTTAGTTTGGTATTTGTCGGTATTTATTTTATAATTCCGAAAATTTGGATTTTTGGTAGAAACTAGCGAGCGAACATAATAATACGTTGGTAGGTTTATAGAAACTAGCCAAGACAGACCTTCATAGGCTACCACCATACATTATCTTATGTTATAAGAAGATATGATAGGTATGTTATAGTGTTACTTATAAATAAATTTCAGGGTTGACCATTGAACTTGGCACCCATTTAGATCTCACTTCTTTTGTCGTTGAAGTCAACAACCAAGGCAATTATCATAATATTGAACTTGGCTCTCATTTCACGTTTATGTTTTTGATTGGATATCTTTACTTTTTGTAGATAAGTATATATAATCGTAACGCCGTAGGTCCTTTGAAAATTCAAAACTAAAACTAGACTTTATAGATATAAAACAATTGAATCAGTTACTGTATTTTCCTACGTTTACGGGGTATAACCCTAAGTAATAAATATGAAAACCGACTATAAGTACCTACTCTTAATTGTAAATAAGTAAGTATGTATACCTAAATATATACTTAGTGCTCTGCCTTCCCCGGTATATAGGCGTGATTAGGCACTAATTAGGTATTTATGTTAAGCGTTCATAATAGAACCTAACCGCAGCAGTGGTCTCCTTTTTCACGGCTTTCAGGGTGAGTGCGACAGGCTCAACATGGTCTATTGTGCCTGTCGACCTCATATGTGGATCTCACTACCGCTTACCATCAGGTGGAGTGAGGTCATCTTGTTAGCCTCTTATAAAAAAAAAATAAAAAAAAACCTAATTATTAAAAAATTGCCAGTTTTTTATTTTTTCCTTTGTATTCATGTAATTACCTATCTGCATACCAAATTTTAACTCTCTAGGTCATTTGGAACTGGGTTAGAATTTTGATCTGTCAGTCAGTCAATGATAAAAATGAGGATTTTTGGACATTAATATCTAAATAACTGTTTGAGATAAGCTTATGAAATTTAGAACACATATTTATCTCGCAAGTCACAATATATGAGCCAAATTTGATACGTTTATGTGAAATAGTTTTTGATTTATGAGGGGTTCAAAAGTGGTTCCAAATGGTTCGTGTAATATTACACACGGTGCGGCTCGCCAGTTCTGTTTCTTGAACTTGGCTTGACACGCTACCGCGTGTCTAGATCTAATCCCTAATAGTATGAGATCCCGTTATAGAACGACCTTCACCGAGATGCTTATTTAATGAAACGTATTTTATATTTAATTTAATATGTCAATAAATATAATCCATATGGGTTGCCTAGCAAATTTCAGTCCAGAGTATGTTTAATTATTAATTTTTAAAAAAATATATTTTTAAACATTTCACCGGTATGATTATTAGATAAATTCTATACCAATCGAAAGTATGAAGCCCATAGAATATACAAAGTTAGGTTGCCTATTCTTTTCCGGTCACAACTATCGGGTTGCCAATTATAAACAGGTAAATCTGTACTAGCATTTTGCAACGTTCTGTTTATTGGATGAAATTTAAATGAAATTAAAGATTATTTAAACAGCCGCTATGCTGTGTCCTCTTCTGTCGCATGGGATGGTTGGTTGGGACCTCTCAGTCGCACACATTCACTCGGAGCAATATTTAACTTTTTGTAATTCGACTACCGCAATTCTGGACTTATTTTTCGCAGGCAACCCTACACCACCGTGTTCAGAATAAAATAATCTTTAATTTCATTTAAATTTCGTCCAATAAACAGAACGTTGCAAAATGCTAGTATCTACAGATTTACCTGTTTATACCTGGCAACCCGATAGTTGTGACCGAAAAAGAATAGGCAACCTAAGGTTTGTGTATTCTATGAGCTTCATACTTTCGATTGGTATAGAATTTATCTAATAATCATACCGGTGAAATGTTTAAAAAAAATTTTTTTTTAATTATTAACTAAGCATACTCTGGACTGAAAGGACAATGGGCAAAAATGTATGGAGCTTGGTCTATTTTTGAAATTGAGTGGCAGTCTCCGGAATCAGTATATCTTGCGAGGCACTATTAAACTACACTATTTAAAAAAAATCGTAGGCATATACCGGTTAGTTTAGGAGATATCGAATATTGTTGTCTTTGTATATTTCGATGATTCAATGCAAAAATTGTTTTATTTTTATAATATTCCTATTGTTAAGTGTATATTATAACTATTAAAAAGTCTAATATTTTCAAAGGTTTACAAGAAAATAAAAAACCGACCATATTTTTAAGATTTTATTATGATAAATACAATCACATACAAAAGGTACAATATAAAAACGTCCAAAAAAGTTTTGTCGACCGGTTGCTGTTACCACCATACAGTTGCGTAAAACCCGCCAAGTGACTCTGGCCTCTCTCGGTCGCGTTCCAGGATCAGCACTGTACGAACCGGAGCCAGGGAGGACCATTGTTGCGGCAAGCGCCGGACCAGTGGAGTCTTAGCGGCGGCGTTGTGCGGGCGGAGCGGGTCAGCCCGCCGGCCAGGGAGACCCGTAGAAACGGGGGCCCTTCCGTCCGGCGGACTGGCCAACTCGGACCCGCACAGCTCAATACCAATGCGAGACTCCACGCCTTGTCTCGTTGTTGCCGCAGCAGTGGTCTCCTCTTTAAGCGGGCTTTCAGGGTGAGTGCGAAAGGCTATTGTGCCTGTCGTCCTCATATTTGGATCTCACTACCGCTTATCATCAGGTGGAGTGAGGTTATCTTGTTAGTTTAATATTTTAAAAAAATGTTTTTTTTATAAAAAAACTTACTCGTCTATAATAATAGTGTCTAAAAACGCAGCAGGTAATCGAATTTCATCTTGGTATCGTGCCGTGGCTGGGTGATTCCGTCAGACGAGTTTAAACTATAAAAAAAAAATGTCACTTTTCGTAGGCGCAGGTTTATTGTAATTCTGAATTATCCTATTTAAATAAAAAACCGCTGTTTGCTTTTACAAAATAATCAAAATAAAATAGTTATGTAATAATACGTTAATGAAATATAACAATCTTCACCACTCTATATGTTTATATCTAACCATGACTCGAAGTAACTGCCATATAATAAGTTTTTATTTATGACACGAACTATGATATGCAATTGAAATTTGAGACTGCCACGCGATTTTTATTTTAGCCCAAAATGCCCATTGTCCTTTGCTAGGCAACCCATATGATTATATTTATTGACATATTAAATTAAATTTAAAATACGTTTAATTAAATAAGCATCTCGGTGAAGGTCGTTCTATAACGGGATCTTAGACTATAACCTAATATTATGTAACTAGCGGTCGCCTGCGACTTTGTCCGCGTGGAATAGTAGCTTTTGGTTGTAATGATTTAAAAAGTCGTTATTAACAGACTTCAAAAAAAGAGGAGGTTCTCAATTCGTCTGTATGTATATTTTTTTATGTATGTTCACCTATATTTTCGTCAATTATAGACGGATTTAATTTTTTTTTTGTTTGATAGAGGTCACTTCTGAGGTGGTCCCATTTTCACCAGGATCTGATGAAGGTATCCAGGAGAAATCGAGGGCAACCCTTAAAATTTTACAGGAACATATACCGCGTTTTACATATTTTCTGCAGTTATATTTGCATTTGCTTCTGGCAATCATAATGTTATGATGCTGAGCTAATGAAGGAAGGTCAACTCCTTAATATGTAGTTGGGAGTAAAAGGATAATTCTTTTAATACTGTATATACATATTAAGACTACTAGTTATAATATCAGTAGTATTACAGGTGAGCTGAACTAATAGGATGACCAGTCTAGGATTTGATGATGGGATCCAGGAGAAATCGAGGGCAAACTTCAAATTTTATAGGCACATGACGTACCGCGTTTAATATATTTTCTGTAGTTATATTGGCATTGGCTTCTTGCAATCATAATGTTATGATGCTGAGCTGATGATGGAAGGTCAACTCCTTAATAGTTGGGAGTAAAAGGATAATTCTTGCAATACTGTATACATATTAAGACTATTAGTTATAATATCAGTCAGTAGTATTACAACTAACATATATGAAAAAAATAGAACCGCCTTCAAAAACCCGTCTCACCAATAAAATTACAAAATAATAATATACGAACATTTATAATTATCTGGGTATGAATTTGATGTTGTTGAAGGCGTTTATATTTAATGTAAACAGGCACAGAGTGCTTCGTTTTCCTCAAAATTTTGATTGGGAAATACGGAGTGAGCTTTGGAAATACGGTGGACGTGTAGTTCAGTCGCGCATTTATGACTTGATGGTGAAGATTTTGAATGATGAGCAGATGCCAAAACAGTGGAACATGGGGGTTTTGTGTCCGATTCATAAGAAAGGTCCCAGGAAAAAAGCGAGAACTACCGGGGTAATTGCTCTGCTACCAACTGCATACAAGATCCTGTCCTACGTGTTGCTTAGGAAACGTACCAAGGTTCCGAGGCCAAACCTTAAAGCTGGTGAGGCCACCTACAGAGGGGTGGACAGTTTTTGTAAGTATTTGGGTTGCACTATAACGGACACCAACACAAGGGGAGAGGAAATTGATACCAGAATACAAAGCGCCCTCCGATGCAGTGCAGCCTTACATAAGGTGTTGGTCACCGGGCTTCTCAGTAAACGTACAGAAATCCGTATTAACAAGACAGTAATACGACCAATCTTGATGTACGGCTGTGAGGCTTGGACACTAACCCTTAAAAAAGAGTCCAAGCTTCCGGTGGCGGAAAGAAAGATATGGAGGAAGATTCTTAGGCCAGTGCGCACACAGGATGGAGTATGGAAGAGGAGGAAGAACCTGGAGGTCGAAGACCAGGTGGACGAACCAAACATCATCGACGAGAACAAAGCTCACAGACCTTGCTGGTTCGGCCATCTTTGAGAGGATGGACATGGACCGTGATGTGAAACGAGCATATAGCCATAGGGGACGTCCTAGTGATCGGCGGCCGGTCGGGCGACCAAGGTACCGCTGGGAGGATGAGGTCGCGAAGGATCTGCGCGAGCTCCACGCGGACAACTGGCGAGAAGTGGCACAGGATCGGCCTAGGTGGAGGTCCTTATTATCGGAGGCCAAGACTCGTTTTGGGTAGCTGCGCCAGTCTAGTTAGTTAGTTAGGGGTGAGAGCTATCTGCTTCCCGCAAGGTTAGGATGACGAGGCTACTTCAAGCCATCAGCGTATCGTATGTCAATAAGGAAAAAAAACAAATTTCTACTTAACATTCAGGGACACTGTTAGACTAGAGTACCTTCGAAGATGAAGTAGTAGCTGTAATGTATATTATTCATTAACCCCTATTTGAAGTTCTGTAAGCTAGATGTGATGTACCGAAATGTGTATTCATCTAATCTTGATCTATCTTGTTGGTACCAAGGAGATATGAATATTACAGATAGGTATATCCACTTTAGCCCCATTCTAGGTGAAATCACAACTTTCTAGGTGGAATGCATACCTGTAGCCGGATTTAGTGCTATAAATAACTTGAGATGGATAACACGCGCCATTTACCTGTTGGTAGGTACTGGCCAGACAGGAAGGTGGTACCAATGCAGCTTACAAAAATAAGGATCAATACCTAAGTGGCCAATCGGAATCCGAGCCAAACCTACCCAGCACAAAATATTACATCTATAAAGAGACTAAAAGTATTACCTACTCGAATCTGATCACCTGGGATTTCAGAACGAATTTTTCGTGACTCCTTATCACCCGAGAATCATCATTACTGGATAATTACAGACGATGCCTATCTCAACACCTAAATAAAAAAATCCAAAGAAACACCGTTAACATTACGTTACGTTAAGTGGACGATGTATCGTAGACGACAATGCCTTATATTATCATTATAACATTTCTTTTGAATAGTATTGAACATTACAATAACTACCTACCCTACAGGTACCCAGATTGCAGTTCATTGTTGTAGGAAACAACCTTTTTCTTTGAGAATACGTATTTGTGTAACAAAGCGAACTATTGCACTGCATTGCATTTACCTTAAACTTCTGCATTCAAGTTTATGACATAGATATGAGGCTGCATGTTCCTATCCATTGAATAAGTTTACATAGACGTTTCTCAATAAATATTTCGATTTCCATCAACGCCTTGCAGTTTCGTCTCAAAAAATTTAGCATAACGTGAATTGGTGAAACTGCATCGTCTACTCGGCAGGCGACGGGGCAACGAACGCGCCTCGCCTGTCCAAACCGGCTAGCGAGCCTACCTAGCCGAACGGGCCGAGGACCGATATAGGCACATAGTAGCCCTAACATGTGATGCTCCAATTACAGACGCAGGTATTTACCCGAGATGATCGTGTCCTTGAAGGGAAATAGGGCAGAGTTAAGGGCGACATTTTACGCTTCGAAACGCTTCTCTGCCCTTTTAAAACTCAATTACGTTCGAATACTGAAAAGACAATCAATATTTGACGTTTTATGCGAAACTTCGAATTTATATGCATCTTTTGAATAAAATAAGATACCAGTAGCTTTAATCGAATTAGTATTCGACCATTATCCCAACCGTCAAGGGCTAAAAAAGTATATAAGGTATGTACAACTAGACTAGCAATGGTACCTTTACTAACTAAGGACCAAGTCAGTAAGCAACATAGAAATCTAATGACACAGGATTTACTAAGTACATCTACAAAATATCCCTCCCTCTTACCCTTCTCTGTCATAGTACATAAATGTACAAATCATATTATGTTTAGAGAAGGTAAGTATAATGTTTACCAAACTACTAAAATCATTTTAGGCACATACTAGGTTCTCTCCTTGTGAAAATGATGTTTTTTATAAAGTTCTCGGTAATAAGGAACAATTTCAGTAAAATTGAATAACTGAAATAAGGTCTTATTGTTTTCTTTAAGTTCTGCAACTTCTAAATAGATAAATAACGACATATCACGAGCCACATGACCCATGACCCTATTTAATATGTACATAATATGTTCAATACAAATCTTCCCCAGAATAAGATTGAGGCATATTATAAATAAAATTTCTAAAAAATTAAGATGGATTTCAAACATAACAAAATTCTTTATATTGCCTTTTTTAAAATGTTGTCTAATAAGTTTAAATTTTTACAAATGGATTATTGTATTTTTTTTTCATATTGTTTTGCCATAATACCACCACAAACATGCCTACAAGTGAACTGTGCCATAGTGGCCGAAGCCGAGGCACTTTTGACCACAATTACATGTAAATTTCTTTCCTAATTTCTTATTTTAATTAATAATCATAAAATGTGTTACATACATATAACTAAATAACTAAGTGTAACAATTGTACAATATGGAATTTTAATAGTTATTACCGTAGTTACCAATATTGTAATAGTGTGTAGTATGATTCACACAATGTTTTGAGAAATATTCCCTACAATCATTCAGGATATTAGGTATGTTTTATTCATATGTTATTTACTGTCAATGTCACTATCAATCAAGGAGGAATAATGTAGATGGAATGCTCCACTTATTTTAAGAATTGAAGGTTAAGTAAATTGTAGAGCAAAGACATCATTTTGTTTCCAGTATCAGCTTAGCTGATTATCAGAAATGTACATACAATCATCTAGATTTAGTTTTGAAGCATGTGACTGATCAGCCCTTATCAAGCTTTCATAATGTCTACCATAATGTAAGCATGTTTCCATGCATTAAGTGGTCCTAAAAGATTCAACATACCTACTATAGGGACTAGCCTGGACAGGGTTAGTTATAAATAAATAATAAATAAATATCTAATAATAAGACATTTTCTTATAAATAAAAAATGCATAGTGTATAATATAATTTACTTATTCCAATACATAAGTAAAGAATATAAGTGAATATTGAATATAGGAATTGGGTCCTAAAACTAAAGACATTCTTAGCCATTGGATAAATGCATGCAGCATGCTTTGTCATCACTGCATAGGTAAGTAATCAATGACTAGCAAACACATGGAATTTAAAAAAAATCTATGTGTATAATCCAGATTGCATTCAAAAATGCTTTTAGGAATTTACTGAAATAATAATAATGATCAATGAAGACAAAAAAGTTATTGATAGTGAAATCGTAAGTCGCACGCGGTCAATGCTTTTGATAATAATTATTATTCCCCAGACAGCACGAACGTCAATCATATTCGTCTCTATCGCAAGTGACGTCTTCTTAGTAAGTGCGACAAGGACAGCCTTTGGGAACTCGGCACCTATTCGAAGAGGACAGTTAACTGTTCCACATTTTTTTACAAGCCAGCTGCTTGAAACAGCTGTTCATGCCGGCGGAGGCGCTTAACGTGATTATAACAATAAGGAAAGTGGCAAAATACCTTGAAAACTCCAAAAGGCACTGTATCCCTTCTCAAGTTCCTATTTTACGTGTAAAATCTATATCTATATGCCATACAATATACGTAGGATCAATTTGAAATATCTGCTCAAACTTCCCCAAGAATTAGTCAACCTTCAGAAAACATAAGTAATATTGAAATCTAAAGAGTAAATTTAAAGGATTCCCCTTACTGCTGAACACGTGTACGAAAAATCAGACAATGAAAGCAGCATGAAAAGGGGTACCATTTTGATTTCGTCGTCCTCCATATTGCGAATCTGAAATTGCAACCATTTTGCATAGACCTTCTTGCAAAGGTTGGGCTCGATGAAAGAAAATACAACGTTGATGCAAAAATTAACCAATTATACATAAACACAGAGCGAAACAAAACACCGGCCGGTCAATCATTAGACCTACCTTAACAAAGCTGATCGATGTTGTGGTTCCTTCAATGTCCAACAAAAGAATTTTACACTTCTTGACGATTTCGCCGATTTCTTTATTTTCGTTCGCCATTTCACGACGTTTTGTACTTCCTCTAAAGGAGTACTTTTTATAAATTTTAATATTACTTGACTAGAAAATCTTTCACGCTACGCTACCACCCCACACCACAGAAAAAAAGCATCGATTGTGCGACACACGAGGAGCGACGAACACGAACTGACGGGGCGAGCAGAGATGAGATAGCCGCGCAATATGCAGGGTTTTTCTATAGAGTATGAAAGGGATAGACTGACAGTCTCGAGTAGAAGAACAAACGGAAGGATATACCTTCTGATCAGTGCTGTCAACAGAAAATCCGTGCAAAAATTACCAGTATAATAAATAAAAATTTCCACTCAAACCTAGTAAAATAATTAACATTCATGATTACAAGGTCCATTCAATACCAAACAGCACAATAAAATGTATTAAGATCTTGTATTCAATACTTTAATTTTATTTGTTTAGATCAGGAGGTATTAAACTGAACTTTTATAAGCTGTTGGTTTGTCAATAAAACTCAGAACTTTACAGAAGTACATTGTCTCTGGGAAATAATTTTTGATTCTGCTACTGGCAATTAAAATTATTTTTCGGAATATTGGCTATACGGCAGAATCAAAGCACAAAGAGCGCGCAAATGCAAAAAACTTATACATAAGTATGAAAGGTTTTCGTGTAAGTTTTTATTATCAAACAACTACTGAACGAACATTCATAAAACACTTTATAGGTATTCGAACCATCAGTTGTGTATAGGATCCCTGAACTGTAACAATTTTATCTGGAAATAAAATTATTATGTACCCATTTGATAAAGATGGTGAGAGATTTATCGCTCGTCACAACTAACAATCCTGCTTTAAATACATATACAAATATAATATTACTAGTTGTGCCAGGGACGTTTTTTACACATTTTCCATTGCTTCTTTGCTCCTATTAGTCGCAGCGTGATTTATGTATAGCCTAAATCCTACCTCTATCGAGATCTAATCAACACAGATTTTTTCAATTCGAACCAAACTCTTCAGCTTCATAATATTAGTAAGGGAAACTGGGGACACTTGATCCCCATTTTGGTTTCATGCTTATATTTTTATCAAATTTAGTTCTATGAAAATAATACATACATATATAGTTAGTAAATATTGTTTATTATTGTTCCCTATTATTTGATTATTATATTTCTGAGTGCTACATTTATTTTTATTGCATTTTCTGAAAGCTTTCCAAAAGGAAGAAGTTAACATATTCAGGGAGACTTGATCCCAGTAACGGATTGACTTAATCATAGGGGATTTTCTTAGGTTTATGTACAGGACAGTCCCGTCTCGTCAATATTCCAGATAGCTTGCGGTCCAAAATGATGCTTAACCAATAGTTTTTGTAAATTTTCAAAGAAACAGCTAATGTTATGTTTATTGAAGCTGGTCGATACTCTTTGGCAGTACCTTTGATCGTGTTACCCTCCAATACGCGGTTTTGCACCGTCTTTTTTCTTTTATATTTTATAATTAATTTAAAACAAAAGAAAAAACAAAATTGGCAAATTATCTTGCCGGGATCAAGTGTACCCGGGAGTGCTCTTATAAAAAAAATGATTTTTCATGTCAAGAGAAAACGGTAATTAAATTAAATACATGTAAATGCCAATTTTGATAACCTGCTTTCATTGATTTTGACACATACTCAGGTTATTATTCATTCAATTATTTAGAAAACACAAATGAAAAACTTTCCGAAAGAAATTCTGGTACAGGAAAATAAAAATGGCTGCACTACTCTGAAGTTGCCTACATAAAGAGGTCAAAATGACGTTTTTTGTTCACCATAGACAACAAAGATTAATGCTGCCAATATAAAAACTAGATAGGGCGTTTAGTTTTTGATTTGTCACTGGGTGATCAAGTCTCCCCAGGGATCAAGTCTCCCCAGTCTCCCTACATATAGATGAAGTATTGAGTATTGAAGTTTAGCTCCCAATCAAATTTTATAGATCAGTATGTACATTGTACATGATATTTTTAGTAAATAAAACTATCTCCTTCGACGCGCTCCTGCGAGTCCCGTTTTTTACCACCAGGAAATTATAAAAGCGTCGATGGCCGAGTGGTTAAGATCGTTGCTTGCCATGCCAGTTCAATACCTGCCACATACCACTGTTTTTAAAATTTGAAATTTATATGTGCCATTATTTCGACGCTTTAGGGGTGACGGAAACCTACGAAGTAATTCTTAGGTTGTGTTGTCAGCCAAGCCGCACTTGGCCAGTGTGGTTGAGGCCTTATCGCCCTAGTTTAGGGTAGGCCCGTGCCCCAGCAGTGGGGACGTGTATGGGCTAATGATGATACCAGGAAATATCGTACTAGAGGTGGTCAATCCCCAGTTTGTAAACCTTTCTATTTGATTAATAAAGATTTTCATTACTCCACAATGTAAGTGCAAAGATAAACTATGTTTTACGTTGAAATGTTTATAGTACCTACATAAATATTGGTTGTTGTATTTTCTGTTCGAGAACAGCAGCGTCTTGGTCTATTTAACTATTAAGTATAATAAAGTCCGGTTTAATGGGGCAGTATTCAAAGGGTAAGAACGAGCCCTTATTACTAAGACTTGGCTGTCCGTCCGTCCGTCCGTCTGTCACCAGGCTATGTATCTCAAGAACTATGTCTGATAATTGAAATTTTCACAGATGATGTATTTCTCGACATCAGCCTATAACTTCGTCAACTATTGGTAGTAGGCCTCCTCAAATGCACCACCCCCGCCTACCCTCGGCTACTCGCATCCAGCTCCTACAAAAAACAAACCCTCCGAGCGCGAATCCGACTCGCACTTGGCCGGTTTTTATTCTTTGGTTATGAATACAAAGGGAACTTGAATTGAATTGACGTCGACTTTAAGGTCGGCATACTACTGGTGAAAGTAGGGACTTGAAATTAAAACTATTTTATGGTATAAAATATAATTTTACTTATTTACCTACTTCATAAATTAATCTAAGATAGTATGTCAACTACTTATAAAATACTATACTTAAACAAGAACACAAAATTTATTTTATTAAAGTTATAATGTTTCATCAACTCTTTAAAAATTCTAATAAACTGCTTTTTGAACGGTTTTGTTTCTCTTCAGTCTTCATTTTCTTCACGAGTCTAGGAGTACCGATGTTATTTTCGGCTTTTCGTTTGGTCACCTGTAAAAAAAAACGTTTTTAAGAATTATGGTCACCCAATGGCAACCGATCGATGGGCGTCGCCAAAGAGGAAGGTCAAAAAAGAGATGGAGAGATGACTTGGATGCCCATGACAGAAACTGGCCGGCCTTGGCAGATCGACAGCTCTGGAGTAAAATGGGGAGGCCTTTGCCCAGCAGTGGGACAGCATAGGCTAAATAAAAAAAAAAATAAAAAAGAATTATGTGAGCACAAAGTATGTACAAGTTCTGTGAAGAACACACAGTGTGTTATATTTTATTTCAGGTCGGCAATGATTCTTTAATAAATCGTGGTCACAATTTGGAGCCTGGAATTTGAAACCAGCAGATTTCAATTATCAAGCTGGACAAACTAGAAAACACACAAATACAAAGACATGGCCAAAGGGCCATGCCGCTACAGTAGTTTGAAGCAATCTGAGCTTTATCATGCAGTTTCTGTGATAGAGATAATAAAAATAAACAGCCTGCGATAATAACCTTAGGCTCCTTGTCCTCGGGTGTGACCGCAGCGAAGACGAAGTTCCTCTTGTTGGAGGGCGCCAGGAGGCCTATCTTGGGCGCGTCGTCGTCGGCGGCGAGCGGCGTGGCCAGCGCCGCCAGCCGCGCCAGCGCGCCCTGACCGCGCGTCAGCAGGGAGCCGTGGTAGTTTTGCTGGGCATAGACAAAGCATTGTGTTATTATGACATTATGAATTAACTTGACATTGTGTACTACCATAATCTAAAGGAGAACCACCATTTTGGGCCCAACGTTACAGGATTAAATTATATATCAAAAATCGGTCTATTTTTGTAAGTTAACTTATAGAAATCTTAGCCAAAACAGTAATGGCCAACAGGGAAAAAAGCAGATTTTTTTATTTTCCTTATGTTACTGGTTTTGTAAACGTTCATTTATATTATTTATTAATAACGTAGCTATCTTCGCAAACGTGATACAGAAATCTATCCATAGAGTATAGTAAACAGAATCTACTTATGACATTGATCGATTTGATTGATGTCGATTAATAATTAAAATGTTTTATTATTTATCATATTTATTTAGATCGTATCCGAAATACTATTATTCGAGACGTACCGAGTCACGGACATTACATCGATTGTGACGAAGTTGAAGTGGAGACGGGCCGGACATATGTGCAAAAGAGAGGATGGCAGATAGGCACGCAGAATTGCCGAATGGAGACCTAGACTCGGACGGAGAAACGTTGGGAAACCACCTATGCGCTGGGCCGACGATATCACAAAAATATTGGGCAAGACTTGGATGCGAGCAGCAAAAGACCGGGTCAAATGGAAAGCACATGATATACCCAACAATGGGTGATACAGGGCTGAAGAAGAAGAAGATGAGATGAGAAGAAGATTTTTAGATGTATTATGATGATAAGGATGAATAAAATAATTTATTATTATTTTGTAATGACCTGCTTTTGTTACATTTATTTTTTTATACTGAACTGCTCTGTCCAGCCATAAGCAAATATGCATTTAGAGTTACCTAGTTCATTATTCACTTTAATGAAATATCTAATAAATTGGTTTTATAGTTGACTGGCTCGATGGAGCAGTTGCTAGTGAATTCTGGCTTCTAAACCAAGGGTCATGGGTTCGAATCCCACCCAGGATAAATGAGGAGGAGACTGACACCCAGGAGAATGTCTAAGATATAAGACTTTGACTTCATAAGTCGAATGATTGCAATATCCATAGATTTATTCTCATTACCTACTATGTAGCGTGCTTGCGTGTGTGCGCGGTGCAGTGGGGCGCAGGGTTGACCGGGCATTGCGCCGTCAACGACGCTTGGGAATATATATGTTGTTAATATTCTGTTATTAATATTCAGAATTACCCAACAACTTAACAAATCACAAAATCATATTTCACGGACACATGTCTTGATACCATTTTACCACTTTATCTGTACTGTTGGATAGCTTGTATACAATCTGTAATGCAAAACTTAAAAAAGAAACACCCTACAAGCTTTCTTTCATAATAGAAAAACAGATAACCTCAAAAATATTCACTGTATTTTAGTATTTTTAGTGATTTGGCCATTGCGGATCAACATGAAAATTCGTCTCATGGAAACCTTTTATATGCTTTGTCTGATGGCCAACTTTCAGCTTTGTAACGTTGGGCCCAAGTTTGTATGGAATCGGGTGTTCTCCTTTATAGGTATTTCATATTGTAATCTAATTTAAGTTGTATTTAAATAATATTATTAACAATCTTTCTCTGTAATTAATGTAAATCAAAATTAATGACTGAACTGTGTAATTTACTAACATAATTTAATTTTAAATATTTATTCTTAAATCATATTCAATTTAGTTGTAATCTAAAAAGTTTGTTTGCTCACCATGCGATTTGTCATATGATATACGTGTAAACACGTTTAGGACTACAGTTCTGTTTGTAAGTTGCAAGCTGTAATGTCTGTATGTACAATAATGATTGTAGTCTGTTGTGTTTTCCAATAAATAATAAATAAATAAATAAAATAAATTATATTACTAGTGAACCGCCTTCGCCTTTCTTTTATTTTACATAAAAACCTTGTCTTTGAAATTTAGAATATCATCAGTTATATTTCACTAGCTGTGCCAGCGACTTCGTCCGCGTTTTCCACCGTTTTTAACACATTTTCCATTGTTTCTTTTCTCCTATTGGTAGCAGCGTGATGCCTAAAGCCTTCCTCGATAAATGGTCTATCCAATATTAATATTTATTTAAAAAGTTTTTCAATTCGAACCAGTAGTTCCTGAGATTAGCGCAACAAACAAACTATTCAGCTTTATTTATAATGATAGATTATAAAATGTTGATTTACCTGGAACATGGTGAAAGGTTTCTTGACCGGGCTTGGTATGTCCTTAGTGGTCTTTTTCTCTGGCACAGGAGCAACTTTGGGACTTTCAGTCTTGGTCTGATTCACTTCTTCCAGCAGACTGGACATAGTACGGGAACACAGGTTCGCCTTTATGATAGTCGTTCTATTCACGCTCACATTAAGATCATCTTCTTTCTCAGCGTTTTTCTGTGAATGAAATTGTAATTTATTACTTCTAGCTACTTTTTTTATAGAAAAATTCAGATTTTCTTTATTGTTCATTTTTATTGCTTTGTTTAATAATGTGTATATGTATTTACAAAAACCTAATATGTAATACAAGCTCACAATAAAAGCTTCAACAGTTTATCATAGAAACAATTTGTTCGCCCGTTTGCAATTAGTTTTAATATAACTATCAGAGAAAAATGTAGGAAATACATAGCTACATAAATTCCTGGGTTACTTTGAATGTTAGGATGGTTAATCATACATAACTTTATATATATCCAAAGCTATAAAACGGATAGCTCAATAATGTCGTGTCGCAATCACAAACCATTTGCCTCAAGAACATTTCTCTTTCGTGCCTCTGCTTCCGCCACTGTTCCTCCGACTCAAATTCTTCCTCTTGTGTATCAGCAAACTCCTCTGGCACTGTACCAGTCTCCTCTTCACCATCTGTAATCATAAACTTAAAAGTATAAATACTTACTTATATTATTATTATACTAGCTTTCTGCCCGCGACTCGGTCCGCGTAGAGACGTTTAGCAGGTAAAAAATTACTTCTTTATAGCGTAGTCGGGTAAAAAGAAGCATATGTCTTTTCTCAGGCTCTGGACTATATCTGTACCAAATTTCATTTAAATCGGTTCAGTATGCTATGCGTGAAAGCGTAACAGTCAGAAAGAGTTACTTTCGCATTAATAATATTAGTAAGGATTATCTGTTCTCTATCTTAACCATTAGCGTTGAAAAATACCTGGAGTACAGCATGTTTCAACTTGTTACAATAAACCAAAACTTACTTATTTAATTTTTTTGTATTAGACCCATGACTGATTCAGATAACTAATAAATCTATGGAAAACAATTTAATTTAAAAATAAAAAGAAAGTGAACGTACCTGCATTCCGCCAGCGGAATTTCCTCTGCCGACCGCCGCCGCCCAAGTCTCCGTCTTCAAACAACAGCTCTTGGATCAGTCGGACCTCACGCTTGTCTTGATCTAACACGTCGCGCCTGTAATACAGATACACCAAAATACTTTATCAACAGGGGCGGATTAACTTAAAAATAAACAAGACTATTGTGCCAATGGGGTTAAAAGGTACAAAGGCGCATACATGAGAGATATGCAAGTTTGGAGTTGAGTGGTCTGTCGCACTATGGAATATTATGTGGAGAAATAAGGCCTTCTGAACTCAAACGCTCGCTCGCTTTGAAATTCATATGTACGATTAGTCGACGCTTTAACAGTGAATGAAAACATCGTGAGTATAGACCTACGAAGAAATTCTTAGGTTGTGTAGTCAACAAACCAGCACTTTTCCTGCGTGGTTGACTAAGGCCTTATCGCCCTAGTTTAGGGCACGGGCCTACCCTAGCCATCATCGTGACTATGATGAACCATTTTTTACGACCAGGAAAGCTCAAATATAATTATTTTACAGGTGGGAGGCATTTTGTAGACCGGTTGCTGTTACCACCATACAGTTGCGTAAAACCCGCCAAGTGACTCGACTCTCGGTCAGACGAACCGGATCCGGGGGGGACCATTATTGCGGCAAGCGCCGGACCAGTGGAGTCTTAGCGGCGGTATTGCGCGGGCGGAGCGGGTCAGCCCGCCGGCCAGGGAGACCCGTAGAAACGGGGGCCCTTCCGTCCGGCGGACTGGCCAACTCCGACCCGCACAGCTCAATACCAATGCGAGACTCCACGCCTTGTCTCGTTGTTACTGCAGCAGTGGTCTCCTCTTTCACGGCTTTCAGGGTGAGTGCGACAGGCTCAATATGGTCTATTGTGCCTGTCGACCTCATATTTGGATCTCACTACCGCTTACCATCGGTGGAGTGAGGTCATCTTATTAGTTTCTTATAAAAAAAATAATTATCCAAATCGCTTGCTAACCTGAACTCCATAACTTATCGCTTGTATCTACAGACACACATCTATTCACCACATCCCCAGAAGTCATCCTCGTCGCCGGAGCCACCCACAGTCGTATCCCATAGACTCACATGTGTATCTGTCCCAGTTCCCGCTGCAGCTGTCCCTGGTGGAAGGTCTCGTCGTCGCCGTCCTCGCGCTCCATGCGGTCGAGGCCGGCCTCGTCCTCGTCGCCGGAGCCCACCCACTCGTCCTCGGATGTCAACTCGGCCTCTTGCTCGAAGAACTCTGTAGCCTTCCGCTTTTTCTTTTTAACTATCTGCGGTTTCACTACCACCTGTAACCATATCGACACCACTATGACTTTGACGCATGAACTCCGAAATCAAACTGTTTATTGCACGTCATATTATTCTTTAAAGCAGATAGTCATTAAATTAGATCTAATAATTAGTTTAATGCAGGCGCTGGTCGCTCGGACTAAGAGGTTTAGCTCCTCATTTCTGCCCCGTGCCATTAAGGCATGGAATGCTCTTCCAGCTCATGTTTTCCCTCCCTCCTATGATCCCGGGCTCTTCAGGCGGGGCGTGAAACGACATTTAAGCAGGCCTTCAGGGTGAGTGCGACAGGTTCAATACGATCTATTGTGCCTGTCGACCTCATATTTGGATCTCACTACCGCTTACCATCAGGTGGAGTGAGGTCACCTTGTTAGCCTTTTATAAAAAAAAAAAAGATCTAAATGGAAATAACAAGTTTTGAATGGTTATAGCAGTGACTTATACAAAATACCTGTAATCATTTTATTACACACCTAATTGTTAAGTACTTACAGAGAGCAGGTATGATTAACAATGAGCGATGCGCGGAATTAATAGGATCCATCCTGAACATTATTAGCACAAACAGCCTCTTAAAAAAACCTCTTTTAAATTCATTGAAAACATTTACACAATGAACCAATACGCAGTATGGTTTCAGAATAATTTGACTGATAACATCATTTACCTCATTTTCTTCAGAGTCATATTCAACCAATCGCTCCCCTTCATCATCACTGACTTTGTCATCTTCATTTTCAGATATGTCATCCTCTTCATATTGGTCATCTTCATATTCTTCCTCGTCATCTAAAATAATACATAGGAATAAAAATAAACTATCTTCTTTGCCTTATAAATCTTCAAAAATTAAGTTTTAAGGAATATACTAATGAATTCTAAGGTGGGTTACTTTGTTATTATCACATGATAATGTTATTACCTGAAATCTGCAGAGCACGCTGTTCTAGCTTTTTCTTTTTCAATTTTTTCTTCTTCTTTTGTTTATTTATATCTGTATTGTCATTAGTTTCGTCATCGGATTCAATGACGAATCTTTTCTTGACTTGAGAATTAGTGTCGTTTGGCTCATTTTCTTTATTTTGACTTTTACCATCAGAGAAAAACTTTAATGGTTTAGCACTTTCAAAATCAGGTTCTTTTAGTTCCTCAAGAACAGATTTCAATATATCACCTTCTTGAACATGGTTATCTTTTACTTTTTTATCACTTATATCAGTTTCGGAAGCTGATTTTTCTGGTTGATCTAAAGGAGTTTGATCTTGAGATAGATCATCATTTGTGTTCTTATTATCTTCATTAGGCGATACAAACTCGTTATCATAAAATTTCCCTGTACACATATTTAATAAATCTTCTCCAATAGATTGTGTTTGCGTTTGTGTGGAAGGAGGTTGAATTTCAATACAATTTTGAGTCTGGAAATTGCCTGAACACATGCCTACGACTGCGTCTAAATTGTCCTGAAATCCAATCATAATATCGGTGTTAACATTTGCAAGAATTATCAAGTTTTTTGCTTTTATTAGTAAATGTACACTTACGTCACTGTATGGCTGCGTTTCTGATACTATGTTTAGCCCATCTAGGTCACTTGAAGTAGTGATCATTTTGTCCGAATCATCGGCTATGGAAATAAGCATATCTGGATCATCAATATTCTTCACTGTGTCAGTGGTATTGAGAATGGAGAATGTTTGAGTTCCCAAATTGTCTTCGTCTTTTGAATTATTGAATGTTGAGATTTTCTCTTGCGAGTTATTCACTGCGCTACCTTGACTAGTGAAAACGTCTGAAGACAATTGTTTCGGGATTTGAGCCAGTTGAATGACGACATCTGAAATGTTTTAAAATCATTTTAAATCAATTGACTACTATGTAAAAATATATATTATACACCGTGAAATTTTAGTGGTTGTTTTCCCGAAGCAGAACGATTTACCTTTAGCTGTCCTACTATAGAATCATGCTAATAATTTCGTGAAAATGCAAGAAAAAAAATCTATACTTATCAAAAAAAAAAATATTATTTAACTCGAAACAGTGAGAAATGATAGTAGTAGTAATAGTAGGTAGATACCTACGTAGATTGTAATTTATTACCCTAATGGCGGCGCGGCGCGGCGGCGGCGCCCTTTGTCGGACTGCCCCGACAAAGGACGCCGCCGCGCGACGACTCTTTGATAGAGCCGCGCACCGGGCGCGAGCGCACTACCGATACCTACGGACTCCTCAGTCCCGCTGCGTGCGCCGTCCGCTGCGCACGCACACACGCCGCTCGCCGCCCGCCGCCTACGCATGCGTGACGCGATACCGTGAGGTCAAAATGGATCGCCATTATGTTTATTCGAATGTGGAGTATGTGTCTAGCAGATGTGGTGATGTGAACCCGCAGGTGCCACAGCACCGGACGATCGTAACCGCTACCCAGCGGCTGCTCGATCACGGGCAGTTTGCGATGAGTTGAAAACTGGGATAGTGGACGCTTTCAATGTAGTTAGACGTGACAGAGGCACTATCAAAATCATAATCTAACCAGATAAAACGTGCGCGATTGTGTGTGGAACGCAGTGGCTTACATTTTGATAATTGCTCCGGTACCAGGAAGAGTAAGTACTTGTACATAATTTGTGAATAGTGAAATTTATTAGGTTAGGTAGGAAATTCAAATCAGTGTAAATACTTTTAAACTTTCGCGTTCCATTACACTGAAATAAGTCTTTATGGGTCTTCACGCGATATTAGGAGTAGCAAAATTACATAGCTACTACATAGTTCGCTCGCGACCACGATTGGTGTAACCCAGTCGAAACGTCGGGCAGTAAGTAGCTATGTAATTTTGCTACTCCTAATATCGCGTGAAGACCCATAAAGACTTATTTCAGTGTAAATACGTTGTATTTCATTTTTTAAATATTACCTAATTCAGCAACAAATTATTACTTTCAGACAATCCTACCTCTTCTTTTGATGACCCGATGTTTATCCATTAAAACATTATGTTCGTAATTTAGTAGGCAAAGTATTTACGATGGTCCTAAGCCCGGTAAAGTATGAAGGAAATATGGAAATCACTTGTTAGTAAATAGGTAGTAAGTTAAAATCAGCTGATTGATACCAGCAATCGGTATCAATCAGCTGATCGGACGGTCAATAACCTGTCGAATCATTAGGCCTGTCCTCCACCGGACGTTATTTTAGTACTATTATTTACTTTACTGTTATTACAGTTTGAGTTTACACGTTACCTGTAAAAATTACCGGTAATAAATTGGAAACGAATTTGACATATTAGTTCGGCATGTGCACTTTTACAATAAAAGTTAGTATTTTACGATGATTATTAGTGCCGTACCGTAATAAGTATCGTTACCATTTAACGTTAAAATAAGTATCGCTACTTATTCAACGGTAATTATTTTCCCATTCCAATAGTTTCCTTTTTGAAATAACTTATTTGTACTGAAGAGAAGTGGAGATTTTTTTGACGCTCCGCTGCATCGCTTGCTCCGGACAGACAGCCTTATTATTTAAATAATAATAACAATTCTAGCAGGACGAAGCGCGGCTAGTACTACTGGCGTTAGTTGGCGTTCTCGAATTCGAATGTTTCGTTTATCACTTTTGTAAAACTGACATTTATTGATTTTAATAAAAAAAACTGCATCGATCTATTGTACTACTAAGACAGAAACATTTTTCTGCGGGGAAACAACCACCAAAATTTCACGGTGTATAACATTATTTTATAATTATTAATCATAACTAAGTACAAAAAAAAATTACCTTGTGAATCCATTATACCATAACTTTGGCTTTGTGATAGTTTATCAGCTTCAATATTATCACAGTTGTTACTTTTATTAATCACTGTAGTTTTTTCCTCATTTGGCTTTAATGCATCCTCATCATCAGAATCTTCAAATGCCTTTAGGATTCTGCCCTTTTTCGGTTTCTTGGCACCTTCATCTTCTGATTCCGATGATTCTTCTTCGTCACTGGATTCTTCTTCGCTTCCATCATCATCGCCTTGAGCGCCATCGTCGTTCAAATCTTCGTTGACGTCCTCGTTATTATCCCGAGTCCCATCATCCTCGTCCACATCAGATTCTTCAGCTTCATCGTCTACTAAGGGATTCTTCATCTTTGGTTTATCCTCCATAACTACATCATCTTCCAATAAATTTTCATCTTCTTCGCCCTCTGAAGAAGACTCTTTCTCAACTTCGTTTTCTTCTAGCTTAGCTTCTATTTTATCAATATCATCTTCATCATCGGAATTGTCACCCTTCGTGATGTCTGATTCCATATGCTGAAGTTTTTCATTTTCAAGACGTTTCGACCATTCGAGAGATCTTTGTTCAGCAATAATATTCTCCAATTCCTGTTTTAATTTTAAATGTTGGGTTCCAGGTTTTTCTCTGCGAAAATAAAGCAATAAATATCACAAAATAACAAAATAAATAAAAGTTTAGAATATTTTATGCTTTTTGAACATACCTTTTTTCTCTCGCTCGTTCTAATTCTTCAGGGGTCTTAAGCTTTGCAAAAAATGTGAATCTTTCTTTGAGTAATTCCACACCAGTGAGTTTTCTGGGGGCTATTGGATCAGTACCATCTAAATCTATGACCATTCCTGGAGCACCTGTTAATTTGGGCTTCACATTTAAAACAGTCACATCCCTAACAAGCGCTGGTGAATCTGTACCCGTAGGAATAATTATATCTGAAATATTAAAACCATTATGAATCATGTTTTTTTAAATAATTACTCTAGTAACAATTTTCTTGCAGATAAAAGTAGTAATATCCACCAATAAGAATCATGAAAGTTACCTTTTCGTAATTCTGCGTTTTCAATAATACTATCTATATCTTCCATATTAATGTCATTCATGTCTACGTCGTCATCATCAGGGAAATCATCAGCATCAACATCATCTATAGCATCCATCTTTTCCTCTTCATTGCTCTTTTCATTTATATCTTCTGTAAGAATATGTTGGTCTTCTAGAATATGTTTTCCTATGTTATCAACTTTTTCAGAATCGTAATGTAAAGATATCAATTGGCTTTCAACCTCAGTGTTATGAGTTGTTGAATTAACTTGTTTGGAATTGTCTAACTCTGTTATTTCAGATTCTTTGGTGTTGATTGTAACTGGCAGCTCCAAATGTTCACTAGAACTAGTATTTTTGTCAGTATCAGAAGGTACAATATTATCAACATCACTAGGAATATCTTTTAGTGCATTAGTGTCTTCAACAGAGTCATTATAAACCAACTGAATTTCAGCTGACAAGTCACCAGATTTGTTAGCAAAATCTTCCTCATTTTTATCCTTATTATCAATATTAGCTTCAAGGATAGAATCAGCAGTTTCATTAACAATTTTATTTGATACACTGTATTCACAGTGGTCTTCACTTAGCTCTGCATTGTGCCCCTTATTATTAGATGTTATTGTCATAATTGATGTATTTGTTGATTCAATTTCTAAATCATTATTAGTATCTTTCTCATTTTCCTCAGGTTTATCCTCTAAATTATTTGTGTCGCCTTCTTCTTCTTCTTCTGATTCACTCTTGCACAACTCCATCATTTCTTTTTGCCTTTCTTCTAATAATAGACTGAAAAGTTAAAAT
The DNA here is from genome assembly GCA_039566165.1 of Maruca vitrata. Lineage (NCBI taxonomy): Eukaryota > Metazoa > Arthropoda > Insecta > Lepidoptera > Crambidae > Maruca > Maruca vitrata. The sequence goes on from CM076928.1 coordinate 7,108,273, forward strand.
TAGAAAACCATTGATGTACCATTGAAATTAAGATTTAATCTAAGACATTTTAAAAATATAATGTTAAGAAGACATAAAATTACAAGGACCACTTACGCATATTGTTTTAATTGTTCCTCGTTCATTTTGATTGGTAATGCTTTACCATCAGATGAGAGTGCTGGTTTCCTTCGCTTCATTATATCTTGAAGCGACAATGCCTTAGGCCTATGATAAGGGAGTGAAACTTCTCTTTCACGGAGCATTCTATTGGACTCACTTTTAATTTTCTGCATATTTTCCATGGCTTCTTTAGCAGACATCTGTAATTATTTATAGGTAAATTTATTTGTTGATTTGTGTTGTCATTGTAAATAAGACATAAGTTTACAACAGAAAGTTTTGTTAATTGAATTTATGATTTAATCTTTGCTGACTGCTGCTTTTCAAATCAGCTTCTGCCTTGAATATTAAAGATTTTTTTTTCTGCCAATATTTACTGCCGAATGTATGGAATACTTATATCTAATATGCTTATTCAGTAAAAATTCAGCACATTACAACAGTATGCAACAGCTCTCAACAAACTAAAATCCTATAATTTATTTACGTTTATAAGTATTATATTATTATTAGTGTCCAACCGAAACTAGTTTTCTGTGATTAGTGCAGTCAAAAAAAGCTTTATAATATTGTATATAAATATGTAATAACTATATATCGCACCTCCATTCAAATAGTGTCACAACTCAAAAAAACAAATTGTGGAGAAAAATGCGTTTAAACTTTACACTTTCATATTGGATAATGTAATGATGGAATAAAAGCGATTTTAAAACATTTTTGAAATGTGACAGTATTTGAATGGAAGTGCGATATGTGATTTAGACTAGAATTCTCCATTTGAGATTCTAATTTCTCCTAAAAACGGACACAGAAAACTGAAATAGCTTTGGGTAAGTTGAGTTGAGTAGAACACCGCAGGCAGCAAGTGTCTGACACTAGTATAAAGAATATTTACATCATACAATAAACCACTGAATAAGCTAAAGATCTATCCAAATCACAATTTTAAATGTAAACAATTACTTAACAGGCTAAAACCAAACCTTTGGTCGGACACTAATTATTGTATTAACATTTACCTAAATGTTATCACACCCTAACCCAACTACCCTGCCCTATACACCCATGATTCTTACCTTAGCATGTAAGTCAGAGGGGCTATTAAAAATTAGTAATAAAAATCCTACAATAAATTTCATTGTCTAAGTCCACTATTCAACCTATTCTTGTTTGATGTGCTATCCTAGTTAATTAAATAAAATTTGAAACTAACCCTTTGAGGTTTGGGAGATATCATTTTCGTCCGCTTCTGCTCAGGTTTAGACTTGTATACTTTCTTATTTATGTTGCTGTCTTCATCAGAAGAATCTGGGTCACAAATAGTCAATTTGATGGAAGCTGATCTTTCCTTTATTTTCTAAAACATAAAATTGCACATTACTTTATTGATTCAACACTATTATAAAAATTATTATGCTGATTTTGATAGACCACATGCTTACCTGTTTGATTAAATCTATTGATGATATTTCATCATTTGATTGATCAGATTCCTCTTCATTAGCCCAGTTTTCCTTCACAGATTTATCAATACTTTTTTCTCTTATATCTACTTTACCATCTTTTTCTCTAGAATTAAGTAAACTTTTAAATTTATTTTTCAGCTTATTTTTTTTATTCTTCATTCGAATTTGCTGCTCCTCGTTTTTATTAGCCTTTGTTGACGCTTCACTGTCGGAATCTTCATTACTTGGTACTTTTCTTAATCTTGAGTGGCCTGTCCTTTTCTTTCCTATCAAGCTTGAATCAGAGTCATCACTATGTTTGTCAACATTACCAGAAGATTTTGAATCCTCATCAGAGTCTTCATCGCCACTTGAATGTCTCAGAATTCGTGATCTTTTCGAAATCGCCTTCTTAGATATACTATTGGTCGTTTCACTATCACTGTTTTCAGACTTTGAGACCCCAGCATCGTCAGGTCCATTTTCACTATCACTCTCGGAAAATCTGGTCAAACGTTTTTTGTTCTTCGGTAAAGGCACAGACGCTTCATCGTCACTCGATTCGAAGGTTGTACTTATTTTGTTAATAGATTTTTCAGCAGTTTCTTCACCATGATCCATGATGTGTCTTGTGGCATCTATTTCGTCCGTACTCAAAGGGTGTATTCGATCTCCAGCTCTTAAATTATCGGTCATATTCAATAAAATTTACTTTTCTATTGTAAATACAACTTCGTCATAGAAGGATTCTTAATAATGACCATTATCTATCTTCTAATATGATCTTATATAAAGGACATATATTACATTGTACCACACGCACAAATATTATGCTTAGGACAAATTAATAAATCACAAAATAACCTTTAATTCTGAATTCAACAAAAAAACACATCGGTTGAAATATGTTCGCGCCAATATACAATGCATTGTCAATGTCAATTTGACAATATTTTTTTTATGTTAAAGAGTAATACTGAAAACGAAAATCTTAAAGCAAGGTCAACAGACACAATAAAACCATTTTTATAAAAAAAAACTTGTAATAATATTTATGTTCTATACTATATATTCTATTAAATAGCATGTATGTAAAAATAAGGTACTAAAAACACCCAGCGTTCAGTACCAAAATTATACTGATTATAATTACTTTTTAGTTTTCAAAGAAATGTCCAAGTGAAAGCCTGGCAGGGGTCAAGCAAGCACCGTGCTGCATGCTTGACCCTCGGCCACCAGCAGCGTGATTTTTACTCACATATGCGAACACTGGTCGTATTCACAGTAATCAATTACCATCCATAATATAAAAACGAATCATAAAATGTGTTGGTAAGCGCATAACTCAACAACGCCAAAACCAATTTGGCCAATTTTTTTTGGAGGAGGATGGTTCTTATAAAAAATCGAATAGTGGCCGGGAAAACCCTAAAAACAGCCCTTTTCTTTTTCGCATTTTTTTGACAGGACGAAGTCTGTCGGGTCAGCTAGTAATATTATAAATGTGAAAGTAACTCTGTCTGTCTATCTGTCTGTGGCGCTTTCACGCATAGAGTACTGAACCGATTTAAACGAAATTTGGTACAGATATAATCCACAGCCTGAGAAAGGACATAGGCTACTTTTTCACCGACAGCGCTATAAAGAAGTAATGTTTTACCCGTTAAACATCTCTACGCGGACAAGTCGTCACAGCCCAAACCACTGAATGGATGAGATAAAATTTGGCACGCAGGTAGATGTTATGACGTAGGCATCCGTTAAGAAAGGATTTGTCGAAATTCCCACGGGAACGGGAATTAACCGGAAAATCCTGTTGTATGAAAAATATTAACCGCATAAGTTAGACGCCTGAAATTTGGCACGCAGGTACCTTAAGCTTAGTTGCAACAGGATATTGTAAAATTCCAACGGGAACGGGAGTAATAGGGAAAAACTTTTGTATGAAAAAATCTAAACCGCCTAAGATAGATGATTGAGATTAGGCATGCGGGTCCCCTAATGAATGTAAAGCTTACTTGCAACGCGATATTACGAAATTCCCAGGGGAACGGGAGTTATTGGGAAACAACTTCTGTATGTAAAATCCTGTAGTTCACGCGAACGGAGTTGCGGGCACAGCTAGTTTGTAATAAAAATAAGTATGATCCACTAATCATTAATAATTTATTACAATAATTCCGACAGATAAGAGCAACATAACGTGTCAAACGTTAAAAATAAATAGAACACTTCCTAATAATCTCCGACTGACGGTAGGTCGGGTCCAGAGTCCTTGGATTTCGGCAGATCACAAATTACCGCTTCAGCGGTGGTCAACAATGATGCTACTCCACTAGCATCAACTAACGCTCTTCGTACAACTTTAGTTGGATCTATAATTCCTTTTTCAATCATGTTTACGTATTCATTGTTGATTGCATCGTAGCCATAGTTATCAGCCATATCCTCAACTTTTGAAACTACCACGGCACCATCATAGCCAGCATTACTGGCAATGGTCAGACATGGGGTGCGTAGAGCCTTTTTTATGATATTTATTCCAGTTGCTTGGTCTTTATTAACAGCTTTTATACTATTTAAAACTGGTATACATCGGAGTAAAGCTGCTCCACCACCAGGAACAATTCCCTCTTCAACTGCTGCTCTAGTAGCATTCAACGCATCATTAACTCGATCTTTCTTTTCATTTACTTCCACTTCGCTGCATCCGCCAATCATTAATACAGCTACGCCAGATTGTAATCGAGCAATTCTTTCCAAAAGCCTGAGTTTATCGTAGTCTCCTGACGCCTCTAATAGTTCTTCCTTGATTTCTTCTATACGTCTTCTAATATCATCTTTATTTCCAAATCCTTTTAATAAGAGAGTTGAATCTTTAGTGATAACAACCTCGCCAACTCTACCTAAACTCTCTAATTGACAATCTTCCAATCGTACTAAATTTGGATCATCTTCGAATACACATCCACCTGTTGCTATAGCCATATCCAACAAGGAATTCTTTCTAAAATCTCCAAATCCTGGTGCCTTCACAGCAACGACGGGGAGCCCAATTTTAAGTTTATTTACTATCAGAACTGACAGAGGTTCACCATCATAATCTTCAGCAATAATTACTAGTGGTTTTTTCTGGGAGTTTGCTATTTCCAAAGCGGGAACCAATTGCTGAGCGGTAAAAATTTTCTTTTGAGAGAATAAAACTAACGCATCGTTATATTCTACTTTTGGTCCTTTGGTGGAGTTAATAAAATATGGCGATACGTATCCTCTTTCGAATTTCATTCCTTCAATTACTTCCATTTCATCAAATAAAGTTTTCCCATCTTTAACAGTAATAACACCATCTTTCCCAACTCTATTCATAGCTTTTGCAATCAATTTGCCAATTGATCTATCTCCATTTGCAGATATTGTTGCTACTTGCTCTATTTCCTCAGATGTGCTAACGGGTTTAGAGATTTCTTTTAGTTTTTGCTTGACTGCTTCTACTGCTACCATTACTCCTTTTCTTATTTCAATAGGGTTGGCCCCTTTTGAAATAGTTTCAAACCCTTCTTTAGCAATGGCTCTTGCCAATATTGTAGCTGTAGTAGTTCCATCTCCAGCTTCCTCGTTGGTTTTATTTGCGACGTTCTGAACTAACTTAGCGCCGATGTTCTGAAATCTATCTTTCAATTCAATACCTTTAGCTACAGTTACCCCATCCTTAGTTATTTTAGGTGGGCCATAGGTCTGTTCTAAAATGACGTTACGGCCTTTAGGGCCCATAGTAACTGCTACTGCATCCGCCAGAATGTCGACTCCTTGTAACATAAGCGATCTAACATCGGGACCAAATCTTACTTCTTTGGCATAGTTACGTTTAAAGATATAGTTCGTTTTGTAAAATCCATTTCTAATAATGTTTTGTACACGGAACATTTTTATTTTATTTAAAATTATTTCTATGAGAGCGCACTTTGATTTTTAAAATTGACACGAAATGAAAACTTGAAAATGTCAATCAATGCGCGTATATGGCATATTCAATTTCAAATAAAGAAAATTATAAAGCAGAATTTGTATTTTTTTTTCAAATACGTACTGAAATAGTTTAACCTAAAACCAGGTTCCTATGATAGTTGAAATTAATAAATAAAATTAAATAATTTTATATCTGATTTCTAAATAAAATTATATTGTATAAAAAGGAGAAAACGAAATCTTAAAATTTAATCAATTATGCCTTTATTAATATTCGTTAATACTTAAACTTTTATTGATACATATGTCTCTATGGAGCATACACCAAAGGCCTTATAATAGTGAATTTCATGAACATAACGTGTGTGTATGAATATTATTATCATAATATGCCATAAACATGTCAAAGTCAAAATAATCGGTTAAAATTTGAATAATTGACTGGAGATTAGGGTAGCGAGGTAGCGTTAATGTTTATGTTTTTCGTAGTCCTGAAAAAGAACTAAAATGAGTTTAAGTCAAAAACAGAAGCCAATAAAAATTAACTTGAACATTGGTGATCAACTAACTTCAATATCATGCGGGCATGTGGTTGTTGAATTAATAAAGTTTATAGCATATCAAAGGCTTCAAATACCTTACACATACCAGTGGTTAAAGCAAGTCGTGACAAAGAAGAAAATGTGTGATGAGGAGAAGAAAGACAGCTTTCAGTCGGAAAGGCATTTCAGAATAGCTGCCACAGCTTTGGAAAACTTGGATTTTATTAATAAGGTAACACAAGTTCTACAACTATATTATAGATAGATTATATTCATTATATCCATACTAATATTATAAAGAGGAAAGATTTGTATTTTTGTATGTTTGTAATTAATAAACTCAAAAACTACTGGACCAATTGCAATAATTTTTTCATTTAAATTCGGAAGATATATTTTTTTATTTTTTTTATTAACCTTTGTCATCCCACTTCTGGGCAAAGGTCTCGTCCAAATCAATTCACAGCTCTCTATCCAAGGCCAGGTAGTACCAGTTTTTTGATAGCAGATCATCACACCATGTTTTCTTGGGCCTTCCTCTTCGGCAAATTCGTCTTCAGGCACCCAGTGGGTGACGATTTTGGCCCATCTATCGTCCCTCTTTCGGCACACATGCCTCGCCCATTGCCACTTCAGCTTCGCACTCTTAATACCTATATCAGCAATGCCGGTTTGGAAGCGGTTCGGAAGATATCACGAGTTTAAAAATACAAGTATTAGACAAAAGTCGCATGTTTGCCGCCACCGCGCTCAGCTAGCCAGCATGCGATGTAGGCTCCATGTAAGCGTCACTGGGGTATGGGGGAGTCAATGTAGTATGTAATATAATAATAATATTATAAAGAGGAAAGGTTTGATTTTTTGTTTGTTTCGAATAGGCTCCGAAACTACTGCACCGATTTGAAAAAATCTTTCACTGTTGGAAAGCTACACTATCCCTGAGCTGAGTCATAGGCTTTTTTTTAGATAAAAAAAAATAGATTTCTCTTACGGGGTTAAAATATATTACATAGAGATAGAGATATCCCCGAAGCGAAGCGAGGGCGGGTCGCTAGTTATCTATACTTTGATGGAATTTATGAAGTAAAATACAAACCATAATTTTGTGTAAATATTTGTGACATTACAGAGCTTACTGCAAGAGATTGGTGGTCCTTCAGCTCCTGAAGAAGTGTGCATAGCTTTGGGATCCACACCAGTAACATGTAAGGAGGTATACAGATTAATCCTCCCAACTGTATGCCATAAACCTCAGTGTCACTCAGCTAACATTGCAAGTGATCAGAAAATTCAGCGCAATGTATTCAGGTGGGCATGAACCTTCATTAATTGCTACCAAAATGGTATTATTTATCATCTTTCAGTTGAACATAACATGTATTTATATGAGACTATTCTATATCCTAACTAATCTTTCCGAACAAAATTCAAAATAGTCACACACTGACTCACAATCAGCTCAAACTGCAAAATAAGTTGTTAGGCAATAGACTTTATAAGTACTGTATGATTTTTTATTTTTATTGTCAAACTTTGCAACTTAGCTCCTTTGTTTTAGGACCCTGGTGACATCAGAAACATTAAGTCAAATGTTCTTTGGTACGCTACCCCCTACCAATATGTATGTATTCTTAAAAAAGAAGAATACTGACCAAGATGATGTGCTGAATGCTGATAATTTTGTAGTTGCAAGTGGCTGTATGATACCGAGGAATTCAAAAATTGTAGTGTTGGACTTCAGAAGCCAGAATGCAGAGATATCTTGTTGCAATGACTTCAAAATATTTGGAGATGTCATCAGCCAAAATCTTGAAAGTTTACAAATACAAGATGCATGTGAGGATGAGTTTAATGAAATTGAATCTACTGATAGTATAAAGTGGTTTCAATCTTCATATGTTATGAAAGGATTCAAAGACTGCATAGTCAATGGCAGTTCAGTGACAAATTCATGGTTGGAATTGTAGAATAATTAATGAAATATTAGTTTAAGTAGACTCAATTTAATAAGACAACACATTTGTGTTGAGATGACATTTTATTGCTCAATTAGGTACTTATTAATACTCTTTGTTTCTATTTTGTTAATAAAAATTGACTGATGATTATTATTTGATGAGTAACATTATTATTATATTACATTTTTAGTAGCATTTGATTTAATTTAATTGCTTAGCTTTCATAGTATGACAGTATGAAATTCTTATATTCCATTATTGCTTTTAAGTAACTTTAATAAATGTTATACTCCTTAATTTTGTGCCATAACTTTACATTTGTTAATACTTCAGTATTTGATGAAAAATACAAATAATGACAATAAAATAAGTTTAAAAATTGTTCTGTTTTCATTTTAAACAAAGTTTTAAAGTTTAGTAGGTATTATAATCTTGTTATCCTCTGCTTAATATAAACTTTTACTTATAGTATACTAGCTTTCCGCCCGCGACTTCGTCCGCGTAGAGATGTTTACCGGGTAAAACATTATTTCCTGAAAGTGCAGTCGGTTAAAAAGTACCTTTTCTAGGCTCTGGACTATGTCTGTACCAAATTTCATTTAAATCGGTCCAGTACTCTATGTGTGAAAGCATAACAGACAGACAGACAGGAGTTACTTTCGGATTTATAATATTAGTAAGGATATTCATATTAATTATACAAAATTCGAGGATTTATAAAAAACCCACATTATTAACTAATATAATAAAAAGATGTAACATGCCACTGCCATATGGTAAGACTAGATAGTGTTATTTAAATATGTTGTTACTCTCAATAGATGTAATAATCGATTTTCTCCTAACATCAATGAGTTACTTGTAACTGACTCATTATTTATAGTATTTTTACTAATTGAACTTCCCCTTGACCATCGCTAAATATATCCCTTTCTGGTTTCACTACACAGACCTTCTTTAAGGGCTGGTCAGCTGGCCTGGTGCTACAGTTTTGCCACTGTTTACATTGTTTCAGTGCTTGATTGAACTCCACTAGAAGGTTATTTCTTCCTCCATTTGGGCCCACTATAAAGTCACACCTGATTGATCTTCTAACCATATCTGTGAGGCAGCACTCAAGCAACTCATAATATTCCAACCAGAAATTTTGTGGTAACTGATGAAGGATCACTCCGGCAGCTTTGCGTAGGATTCCTGTGATGTAGATATCATCTATCCAAAATGGTGGGAAATATAGAGCTTCGTCACATAGTTTAGCGGCAACATCTGGAGTTGTTACATAGTACCATCCTGATAAATATGGTGGATACTCATTCCATGGATATTCTTCTTGAGTAACATACCATTTGTTTTCTTTATTTCTTCTAGGCTTTGTATTATTGAGCATATATCCCATCAACAAATTGTCCTTTGCTTCAAGCTGTTGTAGGTGTCTGTATGTGCTTTCCAAGTTGAACACAATATCATCATCAACTTTTAATATGTACATGGGCCTACAAAAACTGCTAGCCCATTTAAGACCCATGAGATGTTTGTATGTAAGGTTTCTATAGTTTTCCAAAAATGATCCTTGAAGCAAATCACCGAACAGATTTTGTTCATCTTGTAGACTTTCCTGTGTTATTGACCTGAAATAAAACATGTTAGTAATTAGAGTAATAATAGATTCATAACTTATTTTGGCCCATTAAAATATTATCAATCTTGAATAGATTTAAAACATACTTCTCATTGGGGGGTATCTTGGCTAGTAAAAATAATCTCACAGTATTCATAGTTCTCAAAATGTTATCTGGAAATGCTCTTCTGTGTGCGCTTCGCAATTCAACATGGCCTACATATGATGTAACTATTATGAGCAAAAATGGTGGATCTGTAAAGATTTCAGTAATATAATTCATTGCAAAGTATTAGAGAGAGATTTAAAATAATCTTCAAATTGACAATATGAAACCTTCTTGGGTTTAAAATGTTATAATTAAAGCAAGATGTTCTTTAGTTTTAACATACCTTTACAAAGCTTTTCTGGAGGACTTAATATATGTTTTTTCATAAAAAAATAATTATTTTTCTTCATAACTATTGAATTCGTCATAATATTATTATTTGAGCTCCATAATATCCAAATACAAAGGAAAATAAATGCGAAAAGTACAACAGAAACAAATTTCCTATGCATTTTAAAAAGAAACACAAACTTTTTGTTAAAAATCATAAAACTTTGATTCTATGTGTTGAAGATTGCATTCTTATTTCATAATTTGATGACCTTTGCAACACCACATGTTTTGCCGTCTCTAGCATATTTGTTTATAAAAATTAATATGAAATTATACATACAGCACAAATTATTGTGCTTCTGAATTCTGATATTATTTATTTCAGATGTTCTCAACAAGTTCTCATAGTTTGCTCATGTTTTGTTGTAAGTTTTTGACAGGTGAAAGGTCATCGGCCTTGTAATAACCTGTCTACCTGTCAAAGAAATTTGTTGAAGAACTTTCAACTTTAATGCTTCGGGCTTAGGTGGAAAGGACCAAGAAAAAAACGATTGCGTTCCATTTCACAGAGTTTGATCGTCATTGTGGTGAAGGATTTTCAAAAATAATAATACTTCTTATCGTTTATTTAAAGATCTTTACATTGTTTATTTGTCAAGTTTTATGTAGGTGATTAAATTATGCATATAAAGTTGAAAATATTAACTTTACTGCGGGTCTGAGACACGATAGGTATCATGACCGTGAAAGGGTAACTATGTACTGTATTGAATTTTCGAAAACAGCGGAGTAGTTTTTGAGTTTATTCATTACAAACATAGCATACATACACCGTGAAATTTTAGTGGTTGTGGCAGAACGATTTGCCTTTAGTAATACTATCGAATCATGCAAATATAACCTCGAAAAAATATTTTTTTTTTAGAATTTTCAACATAATTATTTTCCAACTCGAAAACGAGAGAAGCTATCGTTCTTTTATAAGAAGTGACGTAATCAGGTACTGCTTGCCGCATGAAATCGATGCTTAAAGCTGAAGAAGCTTGACACCCTAAGTCATAAAGCGGTTCGAACGTGATTTCGAGTTTAGGTTAAACCTTTCGTAAAACCGGCATTTATGGATTTTAACAAAAAAGAACTGCACAGATATATTGTGCTACTAAGATAGTATCATTTTACTGCGGGAAAACAACCACTGAAATTTCACGGTGTATAACAACACCCATAAATCTTTCGTCTACACAGGGCCGGTCCTAGGGCGGTGCGAGCGGTGCGACCGCACCGGGCGCCATCAAGAGGGGGGCGCCAAAATGACCCAAAACGTGAGACAAAAAACGCTCGACCGACCGCGCGAGTCGCGCGACACACGTACGAAAAAATTGCGGGGGAGCGGGTTCCGGGGTGACATTTCGTCCGTCACTTGTTTCACTATGCAGGCATTGTCTATTGAATTGTCAAGTCGTTCAAACGCGCGCGAGTGTTGTGTATACCTACAGTGTGGTAAAAGACTAAAGGTACAATAAAGAGTTGCACTGCATAAAGAGTTTCTAGTCTTGCCGCTGTCCGCTTTAACTACACTTCAGTCCGCGATGCCCTTCAAAATCTTCACGAAGAAAGTAACGACTCAGTTGCAGCATCAGAGGCATTGTCGCTAATTCAGAATATGGAGCAATTTGAGTTCATAGTTACGATCGTGGCTTGGTATGATATATTGTTTCAAGTAAACATTGTAAGTAAAGCTATGCAATCTGAAACGATGGATTTACCAAACGCATCACAATTACTGAAAAACTGTTCGGAATTCGTGAAACAGTACCGTCATAGCTTTTCGTCAACTATAATCACAGCTAAGGAAGTGCATCTCTAGCCGAAATAAATGCAGTTTTTACGGCAGTCCGATCTCGAAGAAAAAAACGGTCATTTGAATACGAAGCTGTAGATGAAACACCAACTGATCCGGAGGAATTATATAAAATGAACGTTTTTTATCCGATGATAGATACTATTGAGAATACATTAGTTACACGTTTTCAACAACTGTCAAAATTCAATGATACATGGTCTTTTTTATACAACATAAAAAATATTCCAGAAAAATCGATGTTGGAAAAAGCTTGTGCTGATTTACAAATCACTTTAACCCATGGAGAAAAATGTGACATATCTGGACAAGAATTGGTTGAAGAACTTGTGAGCCTAAAGCCATTATTAAATGATCTTCAATCAGGAGAACCAATAAAGGTTCTTCAAATTATAAAAAGAAATGATTGGCAAGATATTTTCCCGAATGTATGGACATCACTTCGCATCTTACTAACTATACCTGTAACTGTTGCCAAAGGCGAACGAAGTTTCAGTAAATTGAAACTTATTAAGACTTACCTACGGTCTACTATGTGTCAGGAAAGACTGTCCGATCTCGGAATTTTGTCCATAGAAAATGTCATTGCCGAAAAGTTAAATTACTCCGAGTTGATAAAAAAATTTGCAAGTTCTAAAGCTAGAAAAGTGGCTATATAGGATGTTTTTATATTTTTGCTAAATTCTCATTAGATTCGATTAATGTTAGAACAGAATAAATAAAAGTTGACAATCATTATAATTATTTTTCAGTCCCCCACATCACATTTATATAGGTATTCGCATAAACTGGTTAAACGAACTTTTCTACGATCATTTTTGACGGCAGAATAATCTGCTTTTTCTGGTGGATAATAAAGCAACTACTTAAACATTATATTTTATTTAGAGGGGCGCCATTTTTAGTTCTCGCACCAGTTAAAAATATTAATAGGACCGGCACTGCGTCTACATTATTAGTTTAAATATTAATTTCAACTCGATTTTGTGAAAAAGGGTTTTCCTAACAGACAGACAGACAACCAAGTAAACGTATAACGTTTCTTTTATTTTGTTTGAAGTCTGTAACACATGAAACTATTATAAAGAATCTAACAGCCTCACCGCTAAGTATTTAGTGATAGCCAGATCACCTTGGAAAATACCTCTCCTGTTAGCACCCCACGATGAACGAACGAACATCATAGATGAATAGTTTTTAGGAAACGACGATAGTAGGTATTACGAGTAGGTAAAAACGAATGTTGTGTTGTCTTAAATTACCTGCTAATTGTGCTAACAGTAATGTTGTTATACAATAAGGGATTAATCCCAAACTCACAATCAATAATAGAGGGCCCTCTATTACTAATTGCAAGGCCCTGGACACTTTCATTATGGGCCGTAGTAGTCCTGATTTTGAACTGATACATTTTAGAAATACTTACGTACCTACCTAGCCAAATGCCCGAATATAATTGACGCAGTGAATAAAAAACACACAATCATCGATCAAAATAATATTTTTCTTTCAATTAGCGACAACCACTGGATTGTAAAAGATGAAGAGGAAGGTAGGTACGCCTATACGCTTGCAGCGTGCACTATTGGCCGGTAATTCTTCAGTGACACGCCGCGATGCTGTCGGGTTTATCATTAATAATGAGTCGTTATCATGTCCGCCTACGGTCGCAGGCGCAGGAGTCGCCGCATCGCTATATAGTGTTTATTATATGCGCAGGAAGCTCAGTCGGGTGAACACTGAGCTCGGAGCGCGCAGACGTAGCGACCGCGATCTCACGCGACGAACAATCACGAAACTGACATCATAATGAGCCAAATAATGGAAGTGCCGTTCGGTCAAGAGGAGACGTTGACCGCCAAAGTGGTGACCATGGTCTGTCTATTCTCCATTTCAATGACCGTCGGCTTGGTTCCCATGCTCATCTCGTTGAAGTACGACTGGTTTACGAAGACTGGTGATGCAGATTTACGCTCGAAGAACAAGTTGGTGAAGGCGTTACTGGCTTTCGGAGGCGGTGTTCTCTTCTCCACCACCTTCATGCATTTGCTTCATGAAGTTGATGAGAACATTGCAGTGTTACAAGGTGAGGTTAAAAATAAAGGCAGTTTGGATGTCGACTGATCTTATGTTAAGAAACTAATTAATTAAAGCAATAGATAAGCGGTGTTGCCGTTATAACATTGGGTATTTAGCGAGCCTAGGCTGTCTTCCTACGTCAAAATGCATGTGTTATGGATTACCTAGAAGTGTTTACCGGTTTACTTAATTGAATTGGGCGATTTGAATTCGGCAAATTGGAAATAGCACTTCTGTGCAATTAACCATTTTTTATTATATGACATTTAAAGAGAAGCGCCCATTGGTTTCCGCCAATCTGCAATAACAATTATATAATTATAGATTTAGCAATACGTAAAACATAATAAAAGTTGTGCTTAAGTTTGACGATAAACAAAAACGTACAAAAATATTCGTGACTAACAAGTAGATATCACTTACTTCTCTTAATATTGGAAGGTGTAATCGTACCTAGGTATCGTACATATCTCCATAATATGTATATAGGAAATCTTACGACTTTAAACAAAATTTAATTAGATTTGGTCTTCTATTGCCTTTAACTTATCTTGTGGTCCCATGATGAATGGCCTTTGTATATAATGTGTATTATGTGTAGTAGCTTATTATTATAAACAGTCAGAGACTTTTCAGTTTACGTTTGTGTGTAGGTCGCTGTCATTATCTATTTAATAATAAATATCCTTACGAACAAAAATAAACGTGATTTCACACAGTTCTAAACTTGTTATGATATGGAATCAGATTCCATAAAGAATCTAATTGAAATATTTATAAAGTGACGAGCATTATCATCAAGAAATATGTAGGTATGAGACTACTATACTTACCTAAGGATTTAAAGACGGAAAACGTATATTTTAAAATATATACCTAATAGTTGGTAGGTATACCTACCTACTTTTCAAGTTACTTTGTCTCTATTTTTGAATGGCTCGATGGCTCATTGAATAGTGCTCTTCCTGATCTCAAGCGCCCAGAGTCATATGTTCGATTCCCACTCGGAAAAAAATGGGGAGCAAGTGTGTTTATACTATAATTTTTTTTTTATATTTCACAACATCACATACATCGATCTGATCCCGTGGTAAGTTGCTTAAGCACTTGTGATACGGAAATCAGAAACGACAGTGGATACACAAATATATTTAATAACACACCCAGACACGGAACAAACACCGATGTTCGTCACACAAATATTTGTCCCGAGTGGGAATCGAACCCACGACTCTTGGAACCGTAGGTATTGAACCTGGGTCACTAACAACTGTTCCACCGAGCCAGTCATCAATTAAACTCACGTGACAAAAAATGCAGGTCGTGTTCTCATCACTATACGAATATAATAAACATTTAGTACAGTAGCTGTTCACAAATGTATGATTTTGTGTTCTTTACAAATCATAAAACGATAGTAACGTGTACGATAAAATGAATCCTTTACCTAGTAATAAAGTCTACTGTAATTAGAATTTAAATTATTTACTGATTAAATATTTGAAGTAAATTATATATTTCCATAACGCTAGGTGTTTATTAAAGTAAGTACCTTTATAAGTAATAATGTAATTCCTTTTTTCGCTCACCGTGGTGGATCTAAATGAAACTAAAATGTAAGTAAGTAGTTACTGTGGTGCATAAATGTGCATTAAATGTTCCTTCAGCTCCACAGACTGAATAAATAGACAAACGACCTAAAGTGTGATACCAATGAAGGTACGGCGGTTCTCTAATTAATGTGCATGTTGACACGAATTCGTAACAAGACCTATCTTGTCAGTTTAAGTAACAAAGTATTATTTGTATGAATAATATGTGTATGTAGTTTAACTTTAAACTGTTTAAGTATTTTTAACTTAAAGACTGTCATGGTTACATCTATTTGAAATAACATAGGGAAACATGGTAAATATCCCGGTAATTTTCAGTTTTACATAGTTTGTCTATCAATTGCAAAATGCAAAAGTCCTCCTAATTATTCCACTGGTCCCTCCAACTGGCTCAGGGTCCTTTTCAATGCGACAAGTAGTAAAGCTAGGCAGGTGAAATAAATTAATGCCCTCTCGTATAATACTTACACACACGGCAGAATCTAGTAAAAGACAGAAATAGCAATATGTACGTACATATATTATATATTTGCTTAAAATATAATTACAGTACATATTATACTGTAATTATATTTTGTGAAGAAGAGCACATTTTGTTTTACCTTCATGGCATGCTCAATTTATAGGTGCTAGGTATCTACTAGGTGTTATTATATCTAGGGTAAACAAACAATTTATAAAACTTTTACCTAAAATTAACTACTAATGATATTATTAAGTATTTTGGACCTTGACATAAAACAGGGTAAATTATTGATTATTGTCCCTCTCAGAGCTCTGCTATCCAAAAGGCATTACTACAGGAAAACTGGTGGCAAAAGAAGTGCAATAAAATAGTGTTATCTTTTTATATTAAGATTTGGACTAGGTTCTGTTTTATTACCGAACACTTAGATACCCATAGATAATTTTCAATATGAAAACAGGTAATAAAAATTCACTAGGTATCTACCTACTTACTTAACACGAATAACTCTATCCGTATCTTTATGGCTTGTTGATTTTATTTTATTGTATTGCGGCAATAATGGCAATTATTTATTGAAACAGGTAATAGGTATTATGGACAATAATATCGTTATCTAAAAGTCATGCCTACTTATTTATATGTATCAAAATAAAAATATAGAGGCTTGACACCGAGATCGCGGAGTAAATATTTTGCGATAAGAATGAGCCTATTGCCCAGAAGTTTCGGAAGACATGATGTTCGCCGCGACCTGAACCAGCGGGATTACATCGAGAGCGTCATTAGAACAGCCTCCCGCAAACTGGGGATCCTGAACAGAGTGCGGCGATTTTTCACACCGGTGCAGCTCTGCCTTCTTTATATGGCACAAGTTCGCCCGTGTGTGGAATATTGCTGTCACCTCTGGGATAATTCCGAAAAATACTTGCTCGACGCCCTCGATAGGTTGCAGCGACGTGCTATCCGTATTGTCGGTGATGTAGAGGTGTCCGAAACCTTAGAGCCTCTTCAGCTACGTAGAGACATTGCCGGTCTAAGTGTTCTCTATCGTCTCTATAATGGGGAATGCTCTGAAGAGCTATTCCAGCTAGTCCCTCCCTCCCCTTTCCACTCCCGAACGACACGTGCTGGACAGCGCTGCCATCCACACATACAATGCAGGCGCTGGTGGCTCGAACTAAGAGTTTAGCTCCTCATTTCTGCCCTGATCTGTATAAACTTCTGATCCACTGCTTCGACATTTCATTGAATATCTACAGAATAAGTTAACGATACCTACTAGGTATGTATGTAGGTAATCAAAATACATATTACTTAGTAAAATATTTACGTCATAATTACGTCATATGATGTCTAAAATCAATTAGGACGTGACATTATTGTGAATACGCAAATTTCATTATTGAGATAACTCTGCGTTAACTTACAGCGTCAATACTTCCTACACTATGGGTGGTATCCTACCAACTGTAATCTAGGTGGGCTTAGAATCATTAAATTAGGCAAGAAGGGCGGCAGGTGGCAAATACCCGCCTCGCCATTGCCCATTGCTCACGCTTATATTAGTCTACGTAACTGCAGTAGAGGCTGTGTGGAGATGTCCCAAAATATATATTTGTAAATATTTAAAAATAGAACATTTACTTAAGCATACAAAACCGACTCGAACTTGGCCAGATTAAAAAAAAAATTTGGTGAGTCATGTCAGCGGTCTACGTACTAATTAATAGGTAATAATTACAAAACCAATAAAAGTGTTAAATGTTTAATAACTAATTACAAACTGTTTAATAACTCATTAGCATGCGATTTACGTTATTATAGTACCTTATAGTTAGATTTGTTTACGATGTCTCTTTCACATCGACATCTCCAAATTTCATACAAAGATAAGTTGCTCCTGTATTAACAATATTGACTCTTCTATCATACCTACGTGTCACTGAAATGGTGATAATTAGCAACCTTTTAACAAGTCATTTATCATATCTTGGAAATCACGAACTTTTTTCTATCCGGCTGCTAAGTTTCTACTTTAGTAAAAAAATTGCGTGTTCGTAGAGAGCTGAACTGTGTAAGCACGTACACACATATAGATAGATTAAAAAGTATTAGGTATCAGTTGTTGTTAGTAGTCTCCGATGTTGGACCCTATTTAAATAAATATCTAATAAGCTATTAAAATGGATTTCATGAGCCAAGTTTTCAATAAACAAAAAATAAATATTTTTAAATAGGTATCTAAATAAAAGTTAGGGACATTAGTTATTTGTTTAAGCGCTTTCCAAGGCGTAAAGCGTTCCATAATATTAAAATATTTATAATTGCATTTGCAACGTATTGTTCATATGTATACTTTTACATAAAAAAATAAACACAAAAAGCATTTCTCAGTTAGTAAAAACATTATCATCATTAATATAAAAAATGGACTCAGGTAAATCTCGGACGCAAGAAATGATAGACTTTTTATATGTAGGTTGTATTTTTTATTTTATTTTTATTATTGGTGTATCGTATCTAAATCAACATTATGACGTTACATACATACTTTTTGCTTGCTGCTGGATATTACGGAAACCTATCTAGGTGCTTGCTTAGGCACTTGTAGAAATTTTAACGATGAGTTGATATACCTACGATAGATATTCTTACGGGTTTGATGGAGATCCTATGGAATTGCGTTAATTAGGCTGAATAAGATATATCGCTTATAAATTGAAAGTTTCAGGTGTTACGATTTATACCCAACTAGTGACCCGCCCTCGCTTCACTTCGGGTAAATTTTACATACAAACCTTCCTTAAGAATCACTATATCTATTAAGTAAAACCGCATCAAAATCCGTTGCGTAGTTTTAAAGATCTAAGCATACATACGAACATACAGCGAAAGCGACTTTGTTTTATACTATGTATTGATATTTCTTTCACTAAACTTATTATGTCTGAATGAGTTATTTGTTATAAGTAAAGCCATTACAATGAAACGGCTATATCCGTACAGATTATTCGCGTATATACGATTTAAGCCTTTACATTCACTGATTCTACTTTGATTGAAAGAAAGATGGCTCATCTTTCTTCTAATCAATCTCAACCTGTCATTATTATGATAAGTACTGCATCAAGATAAGGTAACTACGTGCCCTTAGTCCCGGTAGGTACGTGCCGTCTCAATTGTCCCTCCTTAAATCTGTCTAATATTAGTCATCGATTGATAAAGATATAGATATCATCTATTAGGCACCACTGCTTTGAGTTATCTTAGAGGAAAAACGTCATAGGTATCACTTTCTATCTCTTAGAGTTTTCCGTTTTCACTTCTACACTATAGTAGGTACATCTAAGTACACTAGATGAAAAAAATATGATTATACAACATCATATCTATTACTCTGATTTCGTGTTACGTTACTGACCTAACTAGCATAAAAAAGTTGTAAAATAACTGATAAATTGTAAGAGAAGAATACATCTCCTATAATTCCTGGTTTGATATCTTACTAATTAATCTATTTATACCGCCTTATGTTAAGGCCATCAGAAACAACAGTGGTATACCCAAATATGCTTAAATAAATAAATATGTATTTAAGTACATTTGCTGTAGTGCATAATACCTATACCCAGAAACCTATTTATGTTTTAGATATACCTTATGTGTAGGTATATAATTCCACCAGAATCATCAATTCAATACGAAATGTTTGCTGTGGGTTTAATATTTTTAACACCCTTTAAGCTAGCTTCATGAAATTTCGGCTTCTTCGGTGTCCTTTGGGGCTACCATGAGTTTAAAACTTACGCGCTCGATATCGACTACGTAAATATGTCTATGAAAAACATGTACAGCGCCGGCTGGTGGTTACGCGAAGAACTACAATCGGCCATATGAAAAAACAACTCGATAGGTTTTTAACGGACGTAAGTTTACTATAGCCAACTCATGGTAGGCCCTCTTATCATTAAACATACGTAGTTTCTTGTATTTACGTTATATCGTTTTTGCGTTATAGGAGGGTTAAAAGTGGCACCAAGTGGTTCGTGTACACTTGGCGCTGGTTAGCCAGTTCTTTTGCTTGAACTTGGCATTGCTTGAATCGGTCAGTTTCAGTTAGTGTCCATGTCACAAATAGAAACATCTAGTTCTATTTGTGACATGGACACTGGCTGGGAGTCCCTATCGTAATTAATTTAAAATGAAACGATTGTCGCCTGACCTCCGCTAGGGGAACTAAACGATTCAAGCATTACTCATTCATGAATCAAAGAAAGACTTAATTTGGGATCAGAGCACTACAACACTTAGTACTCATTTCCTTCTTGAGATTAAAACACTAAAATTTTTCGGACGTTTTGTTTTCAGAGGATGGCGATTTTCCCGAGCTGCCTATATACATGGGCGGCCTCATCATGTCTTGTGGATTCTTTATGATGTACCTCATCGAGGAGCTGGTGCACCTGTACATCAGTTCTCGGAATAAGAAGACCTCGACCCTCACCAGGACTTTCAGCATTCGCAAGCCGAGCACAGATGGGTCTTCGCAGACTGACTCTGCGCAGGTGGTCGAGAATGGAAAGGTATATTTTTTGAATAGTCCGAGACATCGCTGACAAATTGCAAGAGTGCCGCCTACGTTGGTACGGTCATGTTTTACGGAAACAAACTCTCCGTGAAGGATGCCGAAGACCGTGCGAAGTGGAGAGATAGAAGTAGGAAAGCGGACCCCGTTTCATTAAAATAAATATTTCTATTGTAATCGTATATTTAGTGGCGATTGCTTATGGTCATAATAGTCAAGATATATCATTATTACAACAATGTTTGTTATATTTTCTCAAAGTTTCAAACAAATCTAAAAGATAATTTAAAGCAGGGCGTTCCGAACTAGAATCGTGAACTTACAGTAGATAAAATATTTTATTTATTTATTTATTTTAAAACATACATACATAATCCTTACAGGCTAACCTAATACAATTATGTAGCAATTAACCTCGTTAAGATCAATTTTTAACATGTAACAATGAATGTTTCAGGCACATGAGGGTCACAGTCACTTGATGGGCTCCGAGGGGCCCGATGACTCCATCATGGCGGCCCTGCGGGGTCTGCTCATCGTGTTGGCGCTGTCCATCCACGAGCTGTTCGAGGGTCTGGCCATCGGTCTAGAATCCTCAGTTGGGAACGTATGGTAAGTGCTCTTGGGAACAAGTTCAGTTAGTTTAAAATTTCCATTTCTTTGGTTGTCAGTGCGTTCCCAGAATAAGTCTTATATGCGACGAGGAGGAACACCTCGTTTGTTTTAGTCAGTAGAAGTCTGACATACCCCTTTAGCCCCCTGAACTACTGGGGAACGATATAGGATTTCTCCCCGGTAAAAGAAAAAGTTTAAAATTGCCTTGAATTCAACGTACGTATATGTCACCGTAAAATTGCAAATAAGGATAGATTGCAATCTATCTCGCGAGATTGTGAACTGTCGAATAATTGTGAACCCTAACATGATGCTTACAATTTATCGTGTGATTATTCATCTGATTGCAATCTATCGAAGCGAAACTGATAAATTGCGATCTTAAATATGTCACTTGTCAATGATGTCAATGCCTGATTGGTCAGTTATAGGCATAGCCTATAGCCGACCAATCAGGGACAGCCTTAGGACAGCCGTCCGAAGGCTGTCCCTGATTGGTCGGCCTTAAAGTCAACCGTGAACTATAGTTCACAATTATTCGACAGTTCACAATCTCGCGAGATAGATTGCAATCTATCCTTATTTGCAATTTTACGGTGACATATACATACATAGTTTGATATAATCATTTCGCGTATAATAAGTACTTGCCAAATATTAAATCAAACAAGAACGTTTACTTTTAAGCATTACTTGTTTTTCCTAACTTACGTAAGTATCTTCAAATCCTATGGGACCTGGCACCGAAAAACTAGAGGAGACCCATCAAATTAATCAACATATTTAATCATATTTATAAGTAGGATACACACGTAGTATATTAAGCCTATTTACGAGTATTACGGGTATTAGAGACGTCGTGACTTTGAGATCCTTATAGGTATTTTCGGGGCCTTTTACAGCAGCATAAGAAGTTCTAGATGCGTATCTATAGTTAATAAAACTGATTTTCGATTGTGATACGACGAAAACACACTAACACATTCCTCGCATAGATGCTATAAGATAACTACAATCTTTGTAGCATCTCGTAAGGATATTTCGAAATGTTTACAACTACTTTCTACTTGCGAGCTAAATTAGGACAGATCAGATAGTGCACAAGATAGAGAGATGTATTCAAACACGTTGTAGCATTAACTCGCGATCCATACTTAGTTGTTATCTTTTATTGTTATAAGATATCAGAAAGTGAAAATTAAGCTAATACATTAACTAGGCAAGTACATAATAATGAATGCATGCATTTACAAGTACATAGGTACAACCGTTCATCAGACCTTCCTCGTTAAGTCGTGGGTTTAAGCGTGACTATCGAGTTGTCAGTGTTGAGCCCGAATATGCTGTCCGTTGACTCTATATACATAATACATACAATACCAAATAGGTAAAATCTTGATCAAAATTACCTGTAATCGACGAGCATGTATGAAGAGGTTAATGCATGTGGAAGAAGCGAAAGTGTAGTACATGGCAGGAAGTGATCTCTGCCTACCCCTCTGAAAAAAAGTGTTCGTGTTCACTGTACCTACCTCTAAATAAAGCCAGTGATAATATTTGGGAAATATTACTCAGGTAGTAAACATTACCTTCATAATCTTGCGTTGCTGGTTCATCTATTTGTAATTAGTTAATCTCTATCCACCTAACATTACGTATGTTAATATGTAATTCATTTAAGGGTAATTGGATTACCAATGTTTACTTCAAATTCTTTCTAGTACTTAGGCCTGCACCTATTAAATTTTAAGGAACAGCATGATTCATCGAAAAATGTTATTGAAAGCTGCATGGCTCTCTATGTATGATATGCCCTATACCAGAGCCGCTCTAAGTTGGCCGATTTGACACATGTCAGACTGACTGCACTAGTGAGGGACAACGGTAAAATTGCCGAAGTATATAAGTAACAGTTATTTCCACTTTATAACCAAGCAAGGTCTAATAGGGTATTTGACTGTGGTTGTTATGCTTGCCATTTTTATGAAAATTAGTAAGATTTATATATCAATATTATTAATGAAAACGAAACTTAAATTTTTAGCGAAAGAGACTACAAAAGAAATTTAAAGTTGGGTGGGCAAGTCCATTTCAAAATTGCGAAAATCATTTAAAATTTCTTTGTCATCTTATTAATAATGAAAAGCGTCGATGGCCGAGTGGTTAAGGTCGTTGCTTGCCATGCGAGAGGTCGCCAGTTCAAACCCCGCCAGGTACCAATGTGTTTTTCAAATTTGAAATTTATATGTACCATCATTCGATGCTTCAACGGTGAAGGAAAACATCGTGAGGAAACCAGCACACCTGAGAGATTTTTCAACGGTGTGTGAAGCCATGTCAGAGGCCTACGGGCGGCTTAAAACTCTGACACCAGGTTGTTTATCAACCACAGGATAAGAAGAAGATTAATAACAGAATTAGTCACATCTTTCATTATGAAAACATATCAATAAACGCAACTTTTGATGAACCTACCGAACAAACTTCTTAGACGCTGCATACAACAAACTAGCGTGTGACGTCACACGCAAGTGGACGTTTGTATGGAGCGTTTTTGAACTCACCCAAATAATGTGCAATTAAAATTGTAATATCTCGTAGAATTATCCAGATATCAAAGTGATACTTTCAACAGTGTATTTGTGCTCGAGTGGTCCATCCAACTATATCAAAAAAAATAGTAAACTAGTAACTATATCAAAACTAATAAAAAAAATAGTCAAATACCCTATTATAACATTTTTTTATTAAAAACATTTATTCACATCCAGAAGATTGAATTGAAGTTTCTTATTTAAAAATATATTTATTTTTAAAATACAATACTTATTAAATGCTTCATCCTATTTCTAAAAAATACCTGGTGAGTATTACCCATCACGTCGCTATGAAAACGTGTCAAACGGCGTAACCTTGTAAAAGCGTAATACAGAGTGGAAATTTTACGTTTTCTTTTTATAATTCAATTATTTTAAGTAATAAATGACAAATAATTAGATAGTTAGGTGCATTTGACATTTTGAAATAACGTCTTATTTTTAAAAGTTGTTTTTTATGATTCGCTAAATATGTTCCTCTTAACAAGGATAAATGCAAAATATAAAATAAAAAGTGTCAAATCGGCCAACTTAGAGCGGCTCTGGTATAATAACAACTTCTTTCAGACTGTCAGATGATAATATGGAAAGCCTATGCTCGGTATCTGCCTATTGCTCAGGCAGAGCATAGTTTCTAAATTCCAATCCCATTTCCACGAGTAAGGGGCGACGAGCGAATAAGGGGGTCGCATCTCAATGTCTTCCCTTGTATATAGTAGTAGGTTCATCTTCTCACAGTTTTTTACCTCGTTTCCGGTATTGCATAAACCCGTCTCCACTCTGCCCTGTAAAAAGTTTTAAATACCGGTCTCTATGTATTTAAAAAAAATCGCATCAAATCCGTTGCTTAAACAGTTAAGGATACATAGAGATATCCCTATATCTAGAGGACAGATAAGCGACTTTGTTTATACCATGAAGGGTGTTCGCACAAATAGACTATACTCTTTTTCACCTAAGATGATCCCTGTGACACTTCATTGTGTTCTGAATCACGCATCTTACGATAGACAAACGAAAATAATTTTATTGCACACTTTTTTCATTTTATTGCGGCGTCATTAGGAAAAATATCAAAATAAATATTTTTATACTTTTAAATGACAAACAGTATCGTTTAGTTTAATTTGATGTAATAGAACATTTAAAAAAAATACCTATGCAGTTCGTATACATAGAATGAAACGTAGTAACTCTGACTAAGTTTCATTCTACGTAATACGAACTGCATAGGTATTTTTTAAAATTTTTCTATTACTTTAAATTAAACTAAAACATACTATTTCCCTTTTAAAAGTTTAAAATTATTATTTTAATATTTTTTCAAATGAAGCCGCAATAAAATTAAATAAGTGTGCAATAAAATTATTTTCGTTTGTCAATCGTAAGATGCGTGATTCAGAACACAATGAAGTGTCACAGGGATCATCTTAGCTGAAAAATACTATAAGAAGTAGGTAGGTATACTATTAAGTCAAGTCTTTCACACCCTTGTGCTACCTCTCCTCATCTAGTTGTCAAAATCTGAGTACGCTTCATTTTATCAAACTGTCCACTGGTCCTGTAGCGCTACCATGAGTTTAAAAGAGACAGACTCGATATCGCCTACGTAAATATGTCTATGAAAAACTTGTACAGCGCCGCTAGCGGTTACGCTAAGAACTAAAATCGGTAGTATGAAAAAAACTATTCGATAGGTTTTTAACGTACGTAAGTTTTCGATAGCTAACTCATGGTACCTACCGCTACTGTACATTGTCTCTTCTTTCCAGGTACATGTTCGCAGCGGTCTCTGCGCACAAGTACATAATCGCGTTCTGCATCGGCGTGGAGCTGCTGGCTGCGCGCACGCGGCGCTGGCTGTCCGTGGTGTACGTCTTTACCTTCTCCTTCACTTCGGCCTTCGGGATCGGCGTCGGCATTCTCATGGTGGGCGGCGCGGGCGCCACCGCCGCCGGCGTCTACTCCGTCGTGTTACAGGTTAGATCAATATAAATATCACACAACAATCGGGGGCGTAGCTAGCTAGTGTCAATTATACGGGGCCCTTAAGGTGCAAGGTTTTTTTAATGCTGTTTACTTCGTTTGACCTCCCCGAGGGAATAAGGTTGGGGACCCCAAACAAATTTTGATACAGGGCTCCTCTTACGCTACTGCCGCCTACTGCATACAAAGTTCCTAATCCGAAGTTAGTGTAAGCCCATTATAAAAAAAAAAACTGTGCTTAGGTAAACATGTATACTTAAATATAGAAATACCATAGGTACCCAAGAAACAAACAAGTGGGATTCGAACCCGCTACTTTAAGCGTAAGAGACAGTGGCACTATCCAATGCACCATCGGGCCAGTCAAACAAAATAAATGGGCGCCTCCCTGTGTGACTAGCAATGTGTCTATTAGGGTATTGACCCTTGTATTGACAATGTCACGCGGACACGGGTCATACTATTTATAACATACTTCCCTCGCATGGCGCATCAAGTCTGTCACACCCTTGTGCTAATCTCTCTTCATCTACATGGCAAAATCCGGATACGTGTCATTTTATCAAACTGTTCACTGGTCACGTAGATTCACAATCAGCCATCAAAGTGATAAACATCGAAGTTTTAATAATAATTCATCACTTTAACTAATATCATCCATTGTTCACAATGCCCGGTCATAATGGATAATAATGACCTTGTTTTTCATTTCGTTTTAATATTTTATGTTATAAACATACAAGTTAGAAAACCTACGTATTATTTAGAATTAATGTATGTATTATATTTCAATTCGACCGCAGATACCTAGGTGTACTTTTTTAAATAATATACAAATGATGCCTACACACGAAAGTAATTGGGCCAAATCATGGTTGCCTTGACCTCATACCGCGGATAACCTTACATATAAAAAACCCTGACATTTAGTACAACGGTAGATACACTGTCCTCGGTACAACATAATTGTTGCTAATTAATTAAAACTTCAAAAGTAAGTTTCGAATACATCGTAAAGATGAGATAAATGAGTTTTGCTTTGTATGTTTCCAATTATTTTTTCTTGTATTTATTCAAAAGGCTGTGAAGCCTCTTTTAGAAGGACTGTTTTCCATGCTAGTTTACTTTAAGTTATTTTTATATTAAACATCTACATTCTACATATACCAAATGCAAATAACCTATAATGTAAACAGTTGGTAAAACAATGGAATTGCATTCTTCAGACACATGATTCCACAACATTTGCTATTACTTTGTATAAATAGACAAGCAGACACAAAGTCAATTGTTAACGGGCACTAATATAATACGCTTTCTCAGTTTTCATAAATTACATTATTTCATACAAATTCTTTTAATAATACCTACAAAATTATAAGTCTTCTTCTTTGATAATACTAATTTTATGGGAAAATGCAAAAGAATCGGGCGGACAAAGTCGAGGGCGGAAAGCTAAATGAATAGAAACCGATATCGAAGCATACCTACTCGTATATATGATTATCTTCTATACACAATTTAAAATTTTGGTGGTTGTTTTCCCGCAGTAAAATGATTCTATCTTAGTAGCACAATAGATTTGTGCAGTTCTTTTTTATTGAAATCAACAAATGCCGGTTTTACGAAAGGTATAACCGAAACTCAAAAGCACGTTCGAACCGCTTTATTACTTAGGGCGTAGAGCTTCTTTAGCTTTAAGCACCGATTTGGATTTGGAGATGCGGCAAGCATTACCTGATTACGTCACATCCTATCAAAGAACGATAGCTCCTCTAGTTTTCGAGTTGGAAAATTATTATTTTGAAAATCTGAATAAAAACATTATTTTTTTCAAGGAATAATTTGCATGATTCGATAATATTACTAAAGGCAAATCGTTCTGCCACGGGAAAACAACCACTTAAATTTCACGCTGCATAATCTGCTCTAAAGGAAAATAGCTTTAACCTCTTGATTGTCACTTTCGCCAGTACTTTTTTTGTACAAACTCAGCCATAAAAAAAACGTTTACATTCAGGGCATGGCCACGGGTACTCTGCTGTATGTGGTGTTCTTCGAGGTGTGGAAACAGGACGGGTCTGGTCTGCAGCAGTTCTTCTACGGATTCCTGGGCTACGTGGTGATGACTACCATGGGCTTCGTCGTCGAAATGAGTATTGAGTAAGAAACTTTTTGGTATACTTGGGCTTTAAAATTCGAGTTGTAGGAGGGCATAAAGGTGTACGAAAATAGGATCACTTCATCATCATCGGCCCATTCCTGTCCACTGCTGGACATAGGCCTCTCCAAATCACTTAATGATCACTAATTGCGTGTGAATTAGCTACTAGGGGCGCCTGTGTCGAGTGAGATTCTCAAATGGCACTTTTTGCTGCTTTATAGGTTTTTTTTTGTGATGAAGAGACTTCTCAAATTTTATTAATATTTGAACATACTCTTACATTATGATAAAAGATTAATATTTGGACATTTATCATAATGTTAGAGTCAATGTGACAATTACCAATGAACGTGTTTTAAAAGCGAAGCTGCGGAAAATATAAATATTTTCCGTGGCGTAGGCTAAACTTTGTATAAGGCCGTGTATCTTTGAACTCGTAGTAAAGTATTTTATGTGGCTGCCATTATAACTACATGTTATATTCACTTTCCGCCCACCTTCATACAAATACGTTGTGTCATAGAATATTCCTGTATGATATTAATATTTTTGTTACAGGGGCATGTAGACAGTGATTAACGGATTGTTGGTACAACAGTTTCAAATTCATAAACTGATGAACAAAGCTTCAAGATAACAGTTTTAATTTGTTAACTGACTTTTAAGTAGATTAATACATTCTAAGAAAATGAGGTAGAGATAATACCTAAGTATTAATGTAAGTATTAATTAATGAGCTAGAAATGCAGTTTCTCATTAAGATCAATTCTTAAATTACCTAGATAGGTACTGCTTTCCAAATATAGAGTTAAACTATTTAAGTGATATATAAGTTATGTGTAAATAGCGACCATAATTCATAAGTAGGTAAATACGTATAAAGCGGGCTTTATTTAAAGAATTAATATGTATCTGCTATATTTTTTATGCGTAGTTGTTTCTTAGTTACGTGCTATCAGGTTATTTATTTATTTAGCAAATAAGATTATGACAAATAATTCAAACACAATTTCTTTAATTTTCTATGAGATTAAGTCAAGACTGGCTAGTCATAATTTATCCAAAATACTACAATATTACCTAAAAGCCAATCTACATAGTTATCCTACATATTAATATGTAAAGTAGCTAGTAACTTCGGGGTATTATAATGTGTTGTTTATATCTAATACATAATAATGTATTGTTAAAAGCGGTAAGCGGTTGTGTTGTAAATAAAAATGTAAATAAATAGTGTTTTTATTTGAATTAATATTCATTGAAGTTTTATTTATTATGCGCAAAGCCTATGGTATATTAGGTATATAATTATATATTAGGGTGAAAAATCAAACAAGTATTTGTAATTTAACAAATCAATAATGTAATTAGAAATTAACATTTTATACTATCCGTTATAATAATCTATTCTTAAAGAAAATAGATATAATTACTTTATTCTAGGTTAATTTAATTAGGCTGAATAAAAACAGATACAGAGTATGCAGGCGGTTAAATTACACATCTATTGGATAAATTGAGTAGCTGTTACAAAACAATCTATGAGGTTACAAGACAACACTGTTTAAAATATGTTGATATTAAAATATTTTACTTAGATAAATTTTTAACGGTGCGTTTGGACACCTTACACCTTAGAAACTAATATGATTGAGAGAAAAGACATAGAGAAATTTTCGAAAACTTACGTCTATCTGGTACACGAATATAGTATAATTTGTCAAGCCTCCCCGTTAACAACCCTACACTCATTATCTCTAAGGCCGGTACATGTTATTCGTCATACTTACAACAATACACTTTAAGTAATAATAAAGTTTTAAATATTCAACTATAATAGTTATAATAGACTATTGCATGTCTTGTAATCACATTACGACTCTATTCAGTATATTTGATTCCTAAAGGCCGGTTCACACGGAGCGCTCGCGCAGGCCTACTTCAACAATCAGCCTATTACTAGGCGATGCCATAGCGCGGTCCGTATAAACTACCTTTATCTATAATTGGCTTATATAACGTACCTACGAGTAAAAAAAATAGGACCGAAGCGTTAACAACACCTGTAACTTAATAAATGCAACTCGTGACTATTCACCAACTGATAAATCAAACTATACTTCAGGCACCATTATCTTAATCTAACAAATTATCCAAAGCATCGTATATAATAAGCTTCTTCATAAACAATCGCTCATCACCACAAAATGAATATATTAAATACATTTTGAATAAACATCTAAAAAGATTCAAACGCTAATATTTAAATCTCACTAATAAGTATTGTATGAAGACTTTTGTTGTATATTCATTCAGCGTAATATAATTGTAATAAACGTGAAATATTGTAAGATTAAATAGTATTTTCGTTGAGCGATAATTGTTGTATTATTCAATTAGGTTATTTAGTAAATCCAAACAAACATAAAAGCCAAGTCATAATGGTGTCGCAAAGATGGGAGATATCAAAATGTTTACTAAGAATATTGGTTAATGATGCGTCACCACTAATAGTAGAAAAAATATATTTTGGCACATTGCTGAAACAAAATCATAAGTGCAAACTAGTATTACAAGCTAATTAGTAAACTTAATGTCTAAACTAAATTTCAAATAAATAAATCTCTATTTAATACAAAAATAATTCATCATGACTTCATAACGGGACGATTTAATAATGATTAACCGCGATTGATAGATTTGTGCTACATATAGCAAGGTAAGTACAGTTACAAACATGAGTAATACCAATTAGTTTAGAGAAATCGTTAGTGTTAAGGAACGAAGAAGCATATTAGTGATATTGATAACTTTATTTATAATCTACAAATAGCAACCATTTCACAGTGCAACACCGTATTAAACTTGATTTCTCGATATGTTCTAGTTTGGAACTTCAACATTCTTAATAAATGCACAACAGACGAAAATATAGGATATACAACTGTACTTACCATTATAACATCGATTACAGCCATTTCATTATTGGAGTCTAAAATGACGCTTACCAAATACTATCGCTAGTAGGTACAGTAGCTTACTATTCAGTATGCCTCTTGAACATTATTGCAATGGAGTAATTGAGGTCATTTACTTAAATACGTTTTTAATTAGAGGATAAAAGTTACTGGATGCATTTTAGAGACCTTGATTAGATCTTTACATTACTTATTGCCATACGTCATACTAATTACATCAATTATGTGATTTTTTCATTGTAACATTTTTGTTATTAAAGCAATCTATAAAAGTACGATAAGATTTTGGTGGTTCATGTTCCATTACAATTTAAATAAACAATGGGATGGGAACCGCATCAATAAGTCAAGATAAACATTGCTACTTGATCTAATTGCGAGTTTAGTCCCATTATATTTAATTGTAATGTACATATAATTTAATACTTCATGCATTAAGAACGTAAATACCTTTTTTGGGGATTTTTGCAGTCTCAATCTGTGATAGTGGATTTTTATAGATGTTGTACTAGTTATTTAAAATCCTTTATCACAGATATCAACTGTGGTTTGAGTATGTGATACATGTATTGCAATTTAAGGATTACATACATATTACTGCGAACGTGGTAGCGTCATTTCTATATTGCTAAGTTCACACAAGTACATTGAGCAACATACAATCAATAACGTTTGACAATTTTAAAAGAAAACTCAGCCGACGAGATCGATTTGTAACGATAATACTTAGTTGCTCACATGATAACTGTGTGAACTACATTGATAATACATTGGCTGCGGATTCGCGCACACTTATCGTAAAGTCACCCTCCCATTTACACGCCAAGTGTGTGTCTTATACTACGGATACATTAGTGAGTTACGGAGAATATTCGTGCAACTATCCTGTTCTACAAGGCGTAGTCTGACAGAGACACAAGGACTTCATCGTAGTCTCCTAATAGAGCCGTAGCATAAGACTAACTTACGCGTTTTCACGCTGAGCGTGTGTTTGCTGCTACGGATACGGTTAGTGAGCTACGGTGAATATTAGTGCAACCATCCTGCTCTACAAGACGTAGATTCTGAGACAAACTTCGCCGTAGCACTCTAATATAGCTGTAGCATAAAACTCACACGCATCTAGTTATCGTTCATCGACTCCGCAATCAATGTACAAACGGATTTGTTGGGCTTTGCACTTAAGACTTGAGGAGTTTGTTCGCTCGCTGGTTCGCGACTGCTATGCGCGTCTCGTTGCTCTCGCCCTATAAACACAGTATAGTATTATAGGTATTTGCTAGATCGACATTATCAGTGCAAACATTTTGACTTTTGTTCATGTTCTCGCTATGTGAGATATTATGTTAATAGGCAAATGGAAACTGAAAATGTGTGCACTGGTAATATAAACCATATAACAATTTTCTAAACAGTAACTCTATTTGTAGTACTTATTGTAATCTATTTTGAAGATTTTGAGTCGATAAATGTCTATTTATCATTCTATTTCTCAATTTATTTTTACTTCGGCTTTACTCTTTGTTAACTCGAGTACTATCTTAATTATATTTAATTGTTTACGTAAGTATTATTAAACCGAAGAGCTTTGCAAAGAAACCAGTTCGATACTTTAAAGAACTGAAATATCATATTTAGTATCTTTTGCATTGTACAGTCTTATGGATAAAATGTTAAATTTAGTAGGTAATATGCATAGGCATCGCATAACGTAAATATTAATTATCTGCAACATATATTATGTTTATTCATATTTCTTATAACAAATTTTAAACAATACTCATTTTTTTCGCTGGTTAGCGAATCATTTTGTTATCAAAACCAAAAAAATAAAAGTCAAAACAATAAGCTGGATATAAAATATCACAGAAGATCATTAGACACAACAAAACATTGAACTTAACAAGATTGCGTGTAAAAAAGAAAAACATAAGAATACCAGACATATTTGTCAAAGAAACATAAAAATAAACCTTAGATACAAAAAAATATGCACGAGTAACATCCTAACTTCATTGTTAGCGTGTTGTTAATGGTAAGTACTGTTAGATGTAATAACGTCGAAAACCTCTTATTATTACTCTGTTTCTTCAATATGAGACAAGGAATAACAGTTGGTCAATCTACACAGAGAAATACTAGAGCGGCTGAGATTAAATGTAGGATCTCTTTTTAGCCCTTCCAGTAGCCCTTCCAGTAGTAGTTCCATTGATTTACAACGAAGACTACGTAAATATTTAAAAGTATCATTTTAATCTCTTACATTTGTTTGGGGTCAGTCATATCATAAGTATATGTGTATGAATTTAGTAAAAAACTCCTGCAAAACAAGTTTCTCTGGGTAGATTTGAACAATGTGTTATTCACGTATTTATTTGCTTTACCTAAGGCGGCGGATAAAAATTATACAAAAGCAAATTGTGCATGTAGCCCGCTTAATATATAACAATATAACACAAGCTGTGATCTGATATAATTAAATAATAAAATACTCACGGTCTTCATCGATGTGTTAGTTTGTGTGTGTGTGTGGACGTGTGAGTCTCGTGGTTGTCTAACTTGACGCTTTAAGAACCTAGCTTATACGTTCCCTCATAATATCATCATTAATTGTTTAATGTCATTTTAATTTAAACGACAAAAGTATTACGTTTACCTAACAATGTGTTTTAAGACTGGGACTGGGCAGTCCATTTAGTTATCATAAATAAACACGACGATCACTTAATAAAGTTAAGATGTGAATTTTAAGAATGTAGAAAAGATCAGACGGTGCGGGCTATTATATGTTAAATCACCATTTTCTAGAAAACTATGCTACATAAAATATCTACACACAATAGTCATGTAAATAAGTGATTACATAATTGGTGTTTTGTTTATTACTTAAAGTATAATGTACATCCTTATTTGTCGATTCATTTCGAACTCAAATCTGTGTAAACGACATGATGAAAGTCACATATAATAATTTTTCACCAATAGGTACCGTATACCGTATTATGTATTCCAATTGTCGATAAAATAAAATAACCAAATAAGATAATTTGAAAGTTAAATGATTTATTTTCTCTCAAAATAAAAAAAAATCCTGTAACTAAAATATATAAACACTAGTATTAAAGTTAAGTTGCTAAGTTTACTTATAATAGTTAGAGTAAGTTATTTTTCAGATTTCATAGAAGCAGATATGTAAGTGATTTACGGATATGTGCAAAAAGTCATTTTTGTAATAAGTTGGTCGATTTAATGAAAGTTTTTAATGCTACATGATTTGTTTATTGAAAGGTAAATAAATAATTCATATGTCTGATCTGATTTCTAAAATAAAATAATTGCTAGTAGGAGTATTATCATTAAACGATATTATTTAAATCGTCATTTTCACGCGGACATAAGTGCTCCTATGAAAGAAGAAAGGAAAATAAATATGAGATCTGATGAATATTTAGATTGCATTTTATTTTCGCGAAGACCTCTGAATTGTATAACACTAGTCTCTTATTTCAACCTATTATCACATATCACTTCATCCCTTTCATTTTCCATCCATAATTCCCATCTATGCTTCCCCTAAGCAAAACTTATTTCGAATGGAAACGATACACTCGACAAAAAAAACACAAGAGAAATACTTATTATTATGCCTAATATTAAATATATTGTATAATAGTATGAAAGCGTCTACATTGACCTATCAATTACTAGATTCTCAAATGAAATACAACATTATTTTTCTCCTCTTTTTAGGAGACAAATTTAACGTTTCGTTTTACTAACAATGTAACAATTTTCACTGAAACAATACAAAGTTCTGAATTTGTCAAAAAATGTAAATCTTGCAAGAAGCTATATTTTCAATACTCGGATTTCTAGCATTATTAATAGGTAGGTACGCTAGAATGTTAACAATGGGTAAATGCATTTTCTCAAAATAACGAATCTCACTGTCATCATAACATACTGAATATCTAATAGGTATGTCGTCAAGGTATAGATAGTGACGTAGATACAACTGGGTTATAATAAGATAAATGTAACTTCACATGGCATACTGCATAAAATGAGCACCAACGACTAAATATTTAACAATGATACGTTACTGTCATCGAGTTTGTATCAATATGTTACTAAGAGCACACGCAAGCTCTATTTCACGTACAGCTGGCGATAATTACGGTAGATTGGATACTGCCTCTGTACGGTTACATTATCATTTTGAGCGATTGCAAGAGTATGAAGGAAGTAAGAAGACACATGTAAGTGATAATTTGGGTTAGATGTTCACTTAATACAGTAGCATGCTAAAGATTGGAATATATCAAGATCTTAATATAACATTGGATATAGTTTTTAAGATATTTGCATCTCAAGGTTCGATAGATAGAAAGCGAAAAGTTTGTGGCTAGCGCGCCGGTTGCGGCACCAGAGAGTTGACTGCTTGTGTATCATGGAAGATATTCCTTTTCGTATGTTTACTAACTACGCGCTTAAATAATAATGACAAGGGAGCAAACTATTCTATATCGATGTGACTCGAAGTAATGTTATGCAAGAATTGATTAGGTTACGTATTTAGATGGTGATTCTTGTGACCTACTTATTTATAGCACGTAAGCACGCACATATCGCTTTAACATGACTTGTAGTAATAAATTAAAAAATAATGGCAACTGAATTAGCAACTCCATATTCTTACACTGTTTTCAGTGTATCTTTATCCTATCAACCGAGCTTCACTCATAGTTCTAAAATATTTAGTTTAACAGCTTTGAAAATTTGTAATCATCCAAAATCAATCAATCAGCTGATGGTGTTTTGGCACATTTCAAAAGTCATCAAACCAATATTTTAGAATGGTAAGAAGCTTGCGGTAGGATGTATCAATATAAACCAGCAGTTTTCATCTGATAAGCTAATGTGACAGTATAAATTAGTAAGTTAGCTGATACGCGAACGTTGATCGATATAAACAAGTGTTCTAACAGTAGCAAGTAATGGTTACATATATAATAGTATGATAATAGTTATTGCTGGAGTGTGGGGTAGGTGTCGGGTGCCCGCAACCGGGGGGCGGCCGCGACCACGAGACGCGTGTGTGTGTGTGGCGCCGGCGTCTACTTGAGGAGCTCGTGCGCGCGCTGGTTCGCCAGAGTTATCCTCGTTTCGTTCGATTCGCCCTAAGGAGAACATTTTGTTTCTGCTTCATGTTCAATCCACAGCGACTGTACTAGACTCACAATCATCAGTGTCACACACGTGTGCTACAGTCGCTGTCTTTGAAACGACACATGTTATGTTAGTTGAGGTGAGGTTGAATGACAGTGTTACTGATGAGGTCTAAACTTGAAGGTATGTTAGTCGGTCGGATGGATGCACTAGTCATTCGGGTACACAATGAAAGTGTGGACAGATGTGTTCTGAGAGTCGTGGACATGTCATGAGCTTTCGTAGGACGCCACATTGAGAAATAATTTTCACAACAACCAAACAATTCTAACCGCATACACTACGAAGGAGGTATGAAAGTAAACATGCTCCAAGTGAAGAGGACAGTTCTAGTGACAGTTGCCAGATAAGCGAGTGACTGAAATTTTGAAGGCCAATAAGCTAAAGATAGTCACAGAGATTGGATAGACAAGGAGAAACTATAGATTCACGTCCACTTCTAATGTGACAGGCAAAACACTTAGATGGTGAAAATGGCAATGGAAACAGAGACACCATAAAATTTGTGCAAATGAAATTTTACAGCGTCTCCTTTCAAAGACAACAAATAGATCATGTAAAAAGAAAGTTCATGAAAACTTTCAACCCTGCAAAAATCAAATAATTTTATACAAAATTTATCAAAATATTTCTGCAGAAGTGCAAGCGAAATAATGGCCTAAATATTATCAAGTAAGTACTTTACTCCACCCAAAATGTAATTTTGTAAATGTATCTGGAGATCAGGAATAATAAATAATTTGAAGTCAATAAATAATTTCACGACATATTACATATTTTAAATTTGAAATGTCCCAAATAGTATTATTTACGATCTTCATTTACTTCTACTATTATTTGTTAATGTTAAACTTGTAAGGGTCATTTTAATTTTTTATATAAAATGTTTTGTTGGCCGTTCTGGCTAGCTCAGTATTCAGCATAAGCCTTTAAGGCTTATTACCCTCTAAAATTCTACTAGAAAAAACAATCTAAATTATCACGTAATAGAACTTCTGCCATTTCGCTTGCACTTCAATTAGATAGCAAAAACTGATTGAAACTCGTTGATATACACGGGGCACTGAAGGGCACAATACCTTGCGGTTGATGCGTTCGATCTGGCGGTTCTGGTTCTCGAGCTCGGAGCCCATGTCGAGGGCCATGTTGCGAAGGTTTCCGATCATGGTGTTCACCTGGCCCATGTTCTCTTCCATCTCATCTTCGCGAGCATCGTTCGTTATCCTGTAACAGGACATTAAATATGTTTATATTTAGCTTGATAAGATGCTGTCGGCCCTATTTATTATTTTATTTTATGTCGTTATATGTAGTTAGAATAAAAACGCACCTATACCCCATTCATTTTGGCGAGAGATAAAATGTAAACATGTCAAAAAAAGGTATTTTTATAGGTCATCTTTGAAAAGAGTATAAATTAAACAATTTTTTTTCATGAACAGCCATGAACCATTATGTAAAAAATATTTTAAAAACCAAGCTTGTATGACTAATAAGAAAATTAAATCTTTTATTTTAATGCTCAATTTATATGATATTTTTTTGTATATTTTCGTTTTTTTCTGTCAAAAGTATTTCGACATCGTAAGTTGACATAAAAAAAGACCTAAATAAAAAACAATTCTCAAACTTCAGGCGGCCATTTTTACTCAGCCGATAAAGCTGTTGACGCGAGTGTGCATTTCCCTGATTTTGTTAATTTCTTATTCAGACTCCTTGTTTTAATTGTTACATAGTTAAAAGTAGTACTTTAATTGTTTTCTTTTGTTGTGGAATTGTTATTCGTGGCTAAAATGTGTTGTGTTTTTTTGTATTGTAGGTATCTACTCGTTTCATTATTTAAAAGTTTGAGAGCCGTAGATTCATTGTTTACATTTTGTCGCTCGCCAAAATGAATGGAGTATAGATCTCTACCTTGGCGTACACTCAGATTTGTAGTTAAGTCAAAAGTAATGCATACGCATTACTTTATTTAGACTAGACTACTTAAATTTTTGGCATATTAACATCTAATCCTTTAGCTTCACATACTGCTTGCTGACTGAGTACACCACAGACATGTCTTCTACCAGCACCGGGCCGAAGTTTCGAAGTTTCTAGCTTTACCTATTGGCACTGACCTGCCTATGTATCCGGCTTGTGGTCCTATACCGTTGCGCTCATCCATCACCCGCTGCGGCTGGTTGTTGACCACCTTGCCGTCGTCGTTGCCTTTCCACGTGCCGTCGTCTTCCTTGAAGGACGCTCCCCTGGAACAGTCAAGCAGATGAAGGGGTTAATAAATTGCTTAAGATTTTTTATACTGATGACTGATGATTAAGAATGTGCAAATGGTTCATCCCAGTCGTTTCTTCGATATTTTTGGCAGCAGGAGATTAGAAGAGTCATCTGTCGTAAATGCACAGTCTTTACCCTATCCGGTTTTTCACGTTATGTGCAGGAAAATTCTTAATAGAGTTTTAGTTATTCCACAGGTACTCGCCGGACATGGTTCTCATTAGACTTGATTGACTCCTAATTTATTTTTATGATGATGGTCCAAAGTAAGTGTTGAAGAAGTGGATGCCAATTTCTACTCCTATTGACAAGTGAATTGTTTATTGCAACCTTGCCACATTTGGTGTGGACTGTACTGATGATTTTGTTCATTTAAAGATGTTAATATGAACAAATACGTACTTATTGCACGGCAAAACACAGATGCCGCAACATTTCTCCATGCCCGAGAGGTTCTTCTCGGCCTCACGCATATCGGCGTTGATCTGGTCCATTCCCTCCTCAATTCTGTCCAATTGTTCTGTTCACACACACCAACAAATGCTTTAGCTTTGATCTTTTAGCGCAAATTGCGTATGTGTTCAAGCTCCTAACTTTTTCAACTTTAATTTAACACGACTTTTTCTTTATTTACTTTTTTAACT
The DNA here is from genome assembly GCA_039566165.1 of Maruca vitrata. Lineage (NCBI taxonomy): Eukaryota > Metazoa > Arthropoda > Insecta > Lepidoptera > Crambidae > Maruca > Maruca vitrata. The sequence continues at coordinate 7,147,386 of CM076928.1, forward strand.
ACCAAATGATTCAAAAATTTTGATTTTATTCTTTTTTACTGTAAATTCTCAACGCTCTCGACAAAAGCCCGAGCTAAGTGTAAGACATTTTCATGTAACACATAGTGAGCTTTTTATTGAACTATTTAACTTCATGCAGGTTTTAATGGCATGTTGCATACAGCAATTCTAATTTATCTCGGATCTAGAATTTAAGCAACTAATTAGGTCTTTTTAAAGTAATTTTGAGGTGAATGTACTTTCATTGATGTCTTACACTTGATCCGGTCAAATCTAAAGTTACGATTCTTTACCTTTGAATTAAATGATGTATGTGCTGAGACTAAGTGAATACAATACCATTCTCGTAGTGGCTAACACTTAGAATAATCATTAAAAAATCTCATAAATACTAATAGTCATGCAAACAGCAAGATAGAAGTATTCGTGCATAGCTAGATGCGTGAGAAAAACTAAAGAAATAACTCAAACGGTCAAATCAATCGTATAACCTCCAGCCCCAGTTCACAGCGGCGAATGTGGGATGGAGCCTTGATGCAGTTTAGTCGCTAGGTTTAGTTACGTGATCATGACAAACAATTTTACCTTCTGAATTATCCATTATAAAGAAACTGTAGCAAATTTTCAATCGGTAATGTTAAACATCATTGCCATTCAATGAACTTTCATTAATTATCTGAACTGGCATTTCAGACAGAAGCTGTACTAAAATATGAGTGATGCAAAATAGTACTACTGGATGCTTACCGCCCTGTTCATCCAGCATGACCAGGGTTTTCATGCCCACCTCGTGACTCTACAACACAATAATGATGTCACTATAGCTCGCCAAACGAATGCGCTGAGAGTCGGAGGCGGCGCGGGCGCAGCGCCGCACCGCCCGGGACAACTCAATACCAACACAACCAAACTGATAACTAAAAAAAAAATAAAAAAATACATGGACATGATCTCGGTGCCCGCACCTGGCCGGGCGGGCACCTCCCATGTGCTTATGAATAAAATAATAATCAACTTAGCAAATGAGCGTATCCATAAAGCCATTCCTAAATGAAACGTGAATGTAGCAAAGTATTGATTTAGTTGAAGAAGAGAAATGAACAAACTAATATGTAGTGTGGCGAGGAGCGAGATGCCTCGCAGACAGACACAGATCGCATCGAGCTAACAGTACACTCCTACGGATCTAACATTAACAGTACGCGCTAGCCATGGAGATGAAGGCGTATACCATATACTCTATACGTCCAACATATACACTCGGTAAACGCGCATTCATTTCAGTACCGCAGTTCATTACGAGAAGAGAACAGTAGATTCGGAAAGATAAATAAATATACCTATTAAAAAGCGTTTCGATCCATAAATATCAACGGAAGAACTAAACAGATTGCGCAGCTCATACAAATTAAATTTTCAGCAAAAGATAGAGTACAGTCTTTTGCGACAATTAGCAACGAACGGCCATCGGGCTTATCTATTTACACTATGTTTTTAAGTCATCCCCATCGAAACATAGAAACACACGCAACATCGATCTCAGATAAGTCGTTATTCAAGAGAAACGTCAAAGAAAAACAAAGAGATTAATTTATGTTACTGCACATTCAACACAGACGTTCTCACGTTTCGACTACCCATTTTCAATTATAGCTCTTACCGCCCTGGTGACTCAACATATGAAGCGCTTGCCCCCCGGCGTCCTCGCTCTATACATAAAATACAAATCAAAATAATATATCGTAGGAGAGAGTATCGGGGTGTGTGGGTGGCGGGATGCAGTGCGCCGGAAGGTCGGCGCAGGCGGGCGGCGGTGCGGGCGTGCGGAGCGGCGCGGGCGCGGCCGACGCGGCGGGCCGGCGGGCCGGGGCGCCGGCGGGACGGCGCGGGCCGACGCACCGCCCGCGCCCGCGCTAACACACACTACTCCATCCACAACATGCATGCAGTGAAGCTTGCAAGTAAAACCAGATTCAGTTTCATCTGTGCTCAGTTTCATATGATTCATGATTATTCTGTGTGATGTCAAGAGTCGTGCGTTGAGGAGAAGCGTTTCGAATTTACTTTGCTAGTTAATAAATCGTTTCATGTGAATTAGGTACAGTTGTTAATCAAGAGTCGAGTACGAACATCTGAAATGCAGAATGTAAAAGTATCGGTACAATCGAATCATTCGCGTGTTGATGTAAATCGGTCGACCTGCCTGACTGAAGGAGAGCTCGTTGTTAAGTTGTGCAAAGTGGTGTATAATATCTACATAACGAATATAATATACAAAGATGTGGGTTTTCCGTGATCATCTCCGTGTGTGAGTCATAAAATGTAAACAGTCGATGTTTCAGAGGATGCCCGCACCTTTGCATTTGATTAGCAGTGACGAAATTTAAATACAATGCGATACCCCCTTTAATTCTTCTAAAACGGCGAGCCCGTCATCGGGTCGGCTGAAAACCCTACGACGCTCCAACAAGATTAGCGAAAAAGGTAAAATAGATAAAATTGTAAATAATGTAGTGTTGCAAATTTTGCAGATCACTCACCTCCCTGGTCATCTAGAGCGACCAGAGTACGAATGCCGGCCTCCTTGCTCTACGCCGCAGAAACAAAAAGTCACAGAGCATGTTAGTTGTGAGGGGTACAGTGGAGTGAGTGCCGCGGCGCGCGAGAGCGTGCGGCCGGCGAGCGGGCGCAGCGGCCGCGCGGCCGCGGGCATGTCTGCCTAGTGTTTGGTCTGTGTTGTTGGAGATGTACGGAGTCCTGATTGTGTCGGCCAGACATACTGTCTTTTATGTTTTTCTTATGTCATCGACTTATAGATATAAAGGAAAATATTGTCTAAAAATAATAGTTTAAATAATAACAAATAGGTAATAAATATCTATATCGTTGCCAATAAATAAGTAATGTAAGTAAATGAATCGAAAACAAGGTTAAAATAATAATGTACGCTACTGACAAGAATATTAATTGGTCTGTATTTGGTGTGAGAGTCAGAATGAGGTGTAGCTCGATATATCTGTTGGAGTTAAGTGGCAGGTACGGGGTGTGTACGCGCCCATTTACTGGTAGTATTGTGAATGTTCGAGAAGGCATGAAAATCATACAACATAATAGATTTACAGTCAACAACAGAGAGCAGCCACTACACAGAGACCTAATATACAGAGTCAACTAAATAGGATAGAACGAACATCAACATACACCGATCGTGGTGCTTCTGCCACCGACGACCAGCGGGTGTTTGGATGTCAGAAAGTAGTCCGAGAGGTACAGAGGCAAATCATAGCAACAGATAAATGAATTCACAGGTGTCTATGAAGAAGGATTGAATCATGAGAAATAAGACAAGACTGTAGTAAAGGTGCGTTTGAAAGTAGTGACCCAGGCTTGGGGCGGATTCGTTATTAGAATTCGAAGTACTAGTTAGTAAGTATTAGAAGTAGGAGTCCAAGTAGTACAAGGGTTTCGTTAGAAGCAAGCCCAAGCACAACGGATAGACTATTGTTATTAGGAAAGCGCGGGTCTGGGTCAGTTACACTATAGGGGATGCTAACATCGGACAAGTATCTCATCTAGAATGGGGCTTGGGTTGTCTCTATTCAATGATGGGCTTCATGCTTGGAACCAAAAACAGCGAATAGGGCACTCAATTAGGAGCTGACGGTTAACACTTTATATCTTATTTCGGTTTCGTCATAGAAGAAACGTACGATCTAAATAGGTTCTCTAATCTTTCTACAGCTATTAACTGTCAGCGCCAAGAGCCGGGTTGCCCATAATATAATTCACATAAAATTTACAGAACTACTAACAACACAAAGGGCTATAGAGGTCTCTAACATGTTAGGACACAATAAGGCACGGATCATGCAACACCCATATGTATGATTATAATAACAACATATAATATTGATTACATATTATATATTATAATCAAAAAAGGTAATAAAAACAAAAAAGAAACAAAACGGGAAGTTATAAACGGAGAGCTACTATAAATATACATAAACATTTATAGACAAAACTTAATAATATTTAGCGACATCGATACACAACAGCCAGGGATAGCGGAGGCTGCGCCCTAGGGGATGGGGGCGTCGGAGACCAAACCGAGCTTGGGGCTATCCAGGACACTGCCGCTATACCCCTCACTCCCTCGCATCGAGAACACCTCTCTCACAGATGATCACAAATAATCACATAACCAACGAAATCAAACAAATAATAACTATGTGGGGAAACAAACTTCAACAGAAACGCTTCTACGAAAAGACCGCACAGTTACAAGTTACAAATCGGTTGAATTACTAATTTGCAATAGACATGGGAAATTCTTCGGTATTCTCGCACGCTTGGAAACCAATACAGTATTTTAATTACAAGACACAATATAATTCAGTTTAGTCACACATAGCAAGAAGTTGATGTGAAAACGAACTGTAATTCATTGTTCATAGTCGTTAGATAGAAAGTATTAAAATTTTGTCTACGTTTTCATATCAACTTTCTCGCAAGGGATAAATATTATCATGGGAAAGAAAAGACAGCTTTATTACAGAACTCAATTTACCATGAGATGATAAGACACATTTGGGAGGTATTCTCGGCATCTTATTATATCACTCCCATAATATAATATTTTAAAATAAATTATATTAAAACTGTCATAAAGTAATAATTAATAGGAATTAATTGAGATTAGACTCTAGATACAACAATAATGAGAGTAACAATAATTATTATCAGACTGCATATTTTGAACACTTAAACATCTTCAGGTATAAGTTGTAAATTGCCAAGTCTGTACGTTTAAATTATGACAGTTTTATAAATGTTAAATTCTTAGAGTTTATAAAGAATATTCAAAGTACCCACCTCTTCGCATAGCTGCATCATACGCCGCGTCGATTCCAATGACTGAAATTTTACAAAAGTTAAACATTAATTATACATTTTTAGAGTATTTATGTATAAAAATGATTCCCTTTATGGTCCAAGATCCCAGAGCTGCCAGACATCACTTATTTTCTAATGGACAAAATATATACGATTGAGTAGTGTTGGGGTGTACTTTCATCATATGACTAGTTGCTACCTTGACCAGACGGCCATTTTTCAGATATCAACCAATCAAGGTACATAGAAACACTGCTCACCTCACTTAAATTCTGATGGCTGATTTTAACGTATATTTCACACAATATCATTAAAAATCAGGATTCATTACTCCCAGACACATGCGGTCGGCGGTTTTACCTTACAGACGCTTTAAAGCTATGAAAAAAATTTTTCTTTTACTTATTTTCTGATGCTTGATTTTTATATATGTTATTCAAACAACTAAAAAGTGCTCATCTGACCGCAATAATTATAGATTTGTACCTTACAAACTATTTTATTAGAAAAACTTAACTAAATTCAATTTAAGAAAAAAAATCTAAAACGGTTGGGTCTGGTGAATGTTTGGCCCCTTGGATCGGTCTGTCCGTTTGCAAAACGTTTTAAAATAGTTGTTTGAATAACATATATAAAAATCAAGCATCAGAAAATAAGTAAAATTAAGTAAAAGTAAATTTTTTTTCATAGCTTTAAAGCGTCTGTAAGGTAAAACCGCCGACCGCATGTGTCTGGGAGTAATGAATCCTGATTTTTAATGATATTGTGTGAAATATATGTTAAAATCAGCCATCAGAATTTAAGTGAGGTGAGCAGTGTTTCTATGTACCTTGATTGGTTGATATCTGAAAAATGGCCGTCTGGTCAAGGTAGCAACTAGTCATATGATGATAGTACACCCCACCACTACTCAATCGTATATATTTTGTCCATTAGAAAATAAGTGATGTCTGGCGGCTCTGGGATCTTCCTCTATTAAGAAAAGTGTAAAATTGGTGATTGTAATTGTATTCAGTATTAAATGGCAGTAAGTACTACAGGTTAACCTTATTTGAGTCATTATATTTTTTATAACTATCCATTCGTATTGTGTGAAAACATCTTAATCTCCATGCCATAATTCAGATGACACGAAGTTAATACTGTAACAAAACCTATTTCATGTTATGAATGATGATTTTATTGTATGGTTTTGTAGCAAATAATTTATATGATTGGTTAAATATGCGTGGTCGTCATTCTCTGATTGGTTAGGTCATTAATGGTTACATTTTAGTTATTTAACTTTGCGGAATAATGGTTACAGATTCCATGTCAAGGGAAATGCCAATCCGATTGTGATGAGGTTGGAAGTGGCGCCTATAAATACCTGCCGTGAAGTCCTTCTTCCATTTCAGCTTGGCCCAACATGACACCAAGGCCAATGGAGTGTCACAGTTAATCAGGGGAAATCTTATTTCAAAAGCAGACATTATCGTCAGCCGACCTCTACAGCAGTGTATGGTCAGAAAGATCCCTAGCACCGTTTTTCCAGCGATAAGGCAACTTAAGGCCAATATTATTAGTCATCAATCTTTTACCGCTTGGCGTTGCTGGTTGCCATTTACAGTCCATTCTGGATTTTTCGTTGTATGCTATCGTTGTAACCTTCTCTGCTCCGTATGTCCAGGAATGATGACAAGGTTTCTTGCGTCATCATTATTCTTTATCATTAGTCCTCAAAAAATTGTTTACAGCTCGCGTCCTGTGGGGCTACCATGAGTTTAAAACTTACGCGCTCGATATCGCCTACGTAAATATGTCTATGAAAAACTTGTACAGCGCCGCCTGGTGGTTACGCGAAGAACTACAATCGGCCATATGAAAAAAACAACTCGATAGGTTTATAACGTACGTAAGTTTACGATAGCCTACTCATGGTAGGCCCTCTGATTGCCATTGACAATCCACTCTCGTCTCCAAGTTGTTTTATTCTGCAGCCTTCAATGGTTATTTAGATAAAAAAAAATAAAGTGTTGCCTTCCTTACCTCATCGGTGACCTGCCCGGCGCGCATTTGCAGCTGCTCGAGCTCGCTGCGAGGCGCGCCATTCTCGGCGGGGGGCGCTGCTGACGGCATCCTGGAACAAGGCCACAAACACTATTGAACATTTGACTTTGACTTTCTTGACTGGCTCGGTGGAACAGTGGTTAGTGACCCTGGCTGGCGGTTCCAAGAGTCGTGGGTTCGATTCCCACTCGGGACAAATATGTGTGTGATGAACATCGGTGTTTGTTCCGTGTCTGGGTGTGATTATGTATTTAAGTATGTATTTAAAAATATTTATGTATGTATATCAGTCTCTGACGCCCATAGTACAAGCTTTGGGGTCAGATGATCGTGTGTGGAAATGTCCCAGATATTTATTTATTTATTTATTTGGTAACATACACGCCTTCCGAAGACACCCTAAAAGAGGTCCTAGCCCTGTAAGGGGGCGTCCGATGGTCTACGCCACCTGAAACAGTTGCTCAGGCAACTTGGTTTAGTTGGCGGTCGGTTAATGCAACTGCATTTGTATTAAGTCGGTTCGGATAAAAGAGTCCTACGATGAAAAGAAATTGATATTTATTCAGTAATACACGTATACAAGCAACCGTAATTCGATGCTTAAAGGAAGAAAAAAGTTTGCCTGTATTAGGAAACTGCTGCGCAGAACGCGTTCAGTGTATTGTAAAAACAGGCCTGCCAAACTTTAGGAGTGATCATCAAACCGGATTTACCCCAGGCTTAGTGGGTGGTTACATACTCCTAGCGGGTGCGAGCGAAATGGTTTGTATATTAGAGCAGCTTATGCCCGGATATGACTAGAGTTGTTAGCGTATTATCATAGGAATGGAGCAGTGTAAGTACAGCAATATGAACACGGACTTAATAGGTCAATATAAGCTCGGCGTATTAAACGAAGTTCAATTTATTGTCCACTCGTACCTGCTATAAAGGACCTAATAAAAGAGTGCATTGACTCTATTGGTAAATACTTGGTATCGCTTGCAGAGAGTTAGAAGAATACAATTTTATTTTGAATTCTTAGTAACAGTAATAAAACATCAATGTTGAAGTCCATCAGTTATTAAATTTCACATACTGGATTATTGGGTAAAATTACGCGGAATAGCTGCAGTTGGCTGCAGCTTTTCCTCAAATCGATTCTTCAAGTTTTTGTATTTATTCCATTAAAAAAAAATATTGAATAAGATTTGTAGTATTTCAAGTATCTTTTCAGAATTTCTAGCGTTATCAAGTCTAGTATCAAAGCAGTAACATAACATTTGATCAATGATACTGACACGTAATCATGGCAAGGGGTCCGTATTTATTCAAAACAAAACTATTATTTTTATACCTTAGACTGGCTCGGTGGAACAGTGGTTAGTGACCCAGGTTTACTACCCACGGTTCCAAGAGTCGTGGGTTCGATTCCCACTCGGGACAAATATTTGTGTGACGAACATCGGTGTTTGTTCCGTGTCTGGGTGTATTATTAAATATATTTAAGTTTATTTGTATATCCACTGTTGATTCTGATATCTGTAACACAAGTGCTTAAGCTACTTACAACGGGATCAGATCAATGTATGTGATGTTGTGCAATATTTATTATTTATTATTTATTTATACCCGAAAGTTACCACGACCTTAGTATTGTGTAGATAGCATCGAAGAAAAAAGCGGCACGATGTATGCGACCTTGCAATGCCTTCACGGCTGCAATCAGCCTTCCGCCGTGCTAACTCGTGTATGTAAACTTCTCCTAGTTCAAATACATTAGTTAGTTCATGGTACTTGTAATGTCTACATAATAATGGCGGTTAACTGGCCCGCAGTTAATATTTTTCTATTTTTTATAATATTGGTATTCGCACACTTTGGTGTTTACCAAGTTTCCGAAAGGGATCTCTACCACTAAGTGTACAGTGTCAAAATATTCGGGTACTTTTAATACATATTTAGGCTAGTTTATTTTATGGTTTATAATTTGACTAAATGTGACTGATCCAAATGTTATAAATGTTATCTTGACAATGACATCTACACGTATTTACAGACTTGTGCAACTATTAAGTCGTACTGTGAAGTAAATCATGTTGGTTGTCATGGTTTCTCCAATATCGCAACCGTTATAGGCACGAAGACGAAGGTTCTACGAGTAATATCTCTATCTATATACAAAACGGATTCCCCAAGCCATAAAGTTTAGGGACGCGGGTTGAGAATCACCGATGATATCAAAGCTGATCCGGGGATCTGAGTAACACAATAGCAGATCTCAAGACATATTCATAGAGCGGTAAACCACTTTACGGGCTGTGAGGCCATTATGATCTGAATATAGATGAAGAGGTCCATCATAATTTTAACGACTCATCAATTTGTGTCTTATGAGATTGTAATTTTGCATAATTACTTCTCCTAATGGGTTATTATAATTTTAATTTAATTATCGTAATCTTCTTGGTTTTAACGATTTTCACTTTTGACAGTCTACAACTACGACGATTCATTGATTCGATCAAGAGATTTAAAAAAATGCGTAACCTAGATAGGTCATTAACGGATTACAATTCTAATAAAATATCCATCCTATTCGTTCCAAGTTCCTAAGCAAAGAAAACGTTATCAAATATGGATTTATCGGGTTAACCCTGAATTTTTAAAGTGTATATCACTTTCCCTGTAGTGGGCGAGACCACACGAGAACGAAAGGAAACAAAATGAATAGTTAAAGCCGCTGCCGCACGCTAGGCTTAGCTTTTGTTTCGCGTCCGACGGAGTTTTGCACCGCAATACACTGCCTGGGAAAAAATACCCGCAATTTTAAACCAGAAAACGTTTTGTGGTGGAAACAATATGAGAACAAAGTATGACATTTTCGCTGGCAACCCAGTAATCAGGTTATATTAAAGTTTGTGTTATATTACACCGAGAGGATAATTTAAATGTACGACCGAATAATTTGTACGTAATATATTCATAGAAGATACTTTATCCTCATATTCCCTTTATGACATCAACATCCAAACGATACAAATATGCATGAAAAAAAATGTTGTTGTTAATTAGGAGGCACTTCTCTTAATTATCATCACCGAGTGAATTCATGAAAGTTTTCTGTACACACATACGTGTATCAACGATGAATACAAATGCAGTTGCATTAAATTCTTTGTTGCATTTTCCATTAGCATATTTCAATTACTTCGTGGTTTCCCTACAGACAATAATTATGTTAACAGTTCAACTTATATTTTTTCATTAATATTTAACGATGCATATTTTCCCGTACATAAAGGCACTACGTCGTGAAAAAACTTGCCTACGGACGCGATATGCGATTTATGTGATGTGTGAACTGTCATGAACGTTGCTTGAAAGAGTATTTATAAGAGTTCTTTTAACCTATCTAAAATAGTCCTTTATAGAAGTTCTTTCAGTAGAAATGCTGACATGACTATGACTAATGTGGATTCTACGTAAATTCAATCTTATTAGATAACTCTTGAAGGATATAAACGTTTTACCTGAATGCGAAAGTAGTTCTGGCTATAGTGTTTTAACGCCACAATCGGCCATAACTACCGAACTAAATTAATTAAAATTTGGAGCAACGACAGTTTTCAGTGGGGAAACATAGGGTTTTATTCCACTATGCTGTAAGAGTTTAAGGATAAACGAAACGATTCCCGTGAATGGAGTAGTTATAGAAATATTTAGAATTATTGTCCCTCTGTAAGTAAAATTCGTGCTTTCACCTGCCCTTTGTTTGTGCCTGCGGACCAGCCCGATTTAGGTGTTTCAACTTCAGCATTAACTGAACAACGAACCCACCAAATATCATAAACAGGGTGACAAAGCGGGGGGACCTTGAACGCGGGAACAAAGGAGGGGGGCGAAACCCTTGTTTGCCCTCCGCCCCCTTTACGGCAAATCTGTTCGGCCTCGGCGCTGAAGCCAAACTTTGATTTCCAATTGATATGAGTTTCAGGACGAGCCAATGACTAATGAATGAATGATCTTTGACTTTTACACTTCGACATTTTCGAATAAAGTTGTATTGAGTTCAGTTTTTTATATGTAGAGGGTTATGGTAATGTTGGAGTCAATTTTATATGCGTCGTATACTACGTATTTTCACAGTTGAAAATTTTGTCTGAGAACGATGGAATCTCTTAAGGCAAAGAATTGTTCTAAGATGAATGGAGTCAATTTTATAAGCGTGCGTGTACTCTGCATATCACAGTCAGAAATTCTTAAATCTTAAAAACGAGGTATAAGGTACTTCTTTGTTCTTAGGTGAAAATCTTTGAAACTTTCTAAGAAAAATCTCAGAGAAACAAAAGCTGCATGAAAGCACCATGCCCCTGATTTACGGCGATAGTTTCAATCTTTCCAGGCCTCGTAAATAACGTGCGGTGCACACAGTCACCACTGTCCCCTCCGCTGCACAAACTTGGCATCGCTCCCGTTCGCGCCGACCCACTTTCCGGTGAGGTCCGGAAAGTTAGAAAATCCAGTGGCCACATCGCCGACTCGGGCGTATATTGAGACTCGCTCCGGTTTGTTACATACGGTTCAGTGGTCTTACGTGAAGCGTATTACAAACTTTACCAGTTCCGAGTTGGAGAAATCTCGACGCCGGCGTAGGCTGCACTCGTTCTGTCGGATTGGAAATTGTGGCAGCAGTCAACTGGATGTACTCGTTCTTAGAATACGTTTTATATGCGAATGATGGGGAGAACATAGAAATATTAACAGGTGAACATAACAGGATCATAACGAAATGGAAAGACGACGAAGTTTTACCGTCTAATTAGCAAACGCGAAGTTTATTCTTAAAATCACGTATTCAATGCTAGAAAAAATAAGCATTAAGGCAAAGAATAGGCTAGTTTCCTAAGTCTGATTTTACATAAAATTTCACAATTAACAGTTACATATGGGTAAATCAATAACATAAGTGAAATCGAAATTAAAATTTCTTACGAAATGAGACAATAATAGGCATTTGAAGTTAGGTGGGAAAGTCCATTTTTAAAGTGCGAAAATTCAATAAAAATAGTATGCCATCTTATAAATTACAAAATTAGTAGTAGCTTTCACTATGAGAACATATTCGTAAAAGCAACATTTGATGTAGCTGCTGAACAAAGCTCTTACGATATTCATACTCGTATACAGAGGGGTGACGTCATAGCTCTGTGCGACATTTGTATGAAGCGTTTTGAGCTCGCCCAAATGATGTGCTATTGAAACTGTAATATCTCCGGGAGTTTTCCAAATATCAAACCATTCTTTTAACAACACCTTTGCAATTGTGTTGTTCATCCATCTATGTAAAAATTAAAAAATAGGAAACTACCCTATTATACAGATAGGTTGAAGAAAATATGGAGTAAGATAACTTTTGGAGCCGTTGAAAGAATAAGTACTCGTGAAACGATAAAAGTGGAAATATGCCCTGAACAGCAAACAAATGATGTCAACAAGTTCTTTATTATAGCCTACACGTTTCAGCGATACAATAATAATTTTAAATCAATAAGCAGGTCGCTCGCAGCTCAGGTATACATCGCTTGTTCGCAGGCGAGGAATAATTGATGAGCCAAGCGCAGCGTTTGTTAAAGGAATTACCAGAATGCCTACCATTAAAGAGGAACACTCGACTGTTGTTTTCATCAAACATCATGATAAAAAATACGGTGCCAGCCTTGCGGATCATGTAAAACTTCCCCATAAATATTTTATGGGATATCATGTAAAACAGAAACAAGTTATGCTAAGTTGTGTTTCGATGACAAAGGTTCTTGCCTGAAAATGGATTGAACACGAAATCCTTGTTCAGTGTTCACCGTTGAAATATTTTTGTATAAATGACTTTTCTCATTCTCTGTACTTTTTTTTTAAAGCGTTTCCAAAAATTTCAATCTACAATGAATGAAATGCAAAGAAAAAATATTTGTAAACTCATGCATTCGTCTGAATGAGTAAACACGTGTGTGTAATATTAACGGAATGAAAGCGAGACTGCGATTAAAGCCGTGTGCACACCAACAAAGAATTGTTAAGCGGTGTTTACGGACATGCGATGGCGTGCTTTGTTCTCGACCTTAAAATTTTAATGGAACCTAGCGCAGGGCTGTCTTTACCGTTGCTGTTATTAGTTAACTTCTCTGTCTCTGCTTGGTACGTACGGTTGGCCAAAAAATTGGTCTTACAGTTTTGACAAATTTTCAAGTGTAATTAAAATAGAGATAAGGTTGACGTCACGTAAAGAATGCATTAGTAGCATTCACGATATTTGACATGGGAAAATCCACCTTGTTGTCCAGTACCGCGTAAAAGTTTTTTAACCTTTAGGTGATAAATCACTTTCTTGGCTGATGGTATCAGTGTCTACAGATATCTAACTAGAAAAAACGACTAAGTACGGTTACGATAGACTAAGTAGACACAGCACGAAAACAAAACTTGGATGTTCATTATTCATGTTAGTCTACTCTACCTGACTCTACCGCATAAATATTTTTTTCATGTGGTGAGCGAAAGTGCATTTCATACGGGCATTATACTCCTATATTACTGAATTCTGCCTACGATTTTTAATATTCAAACATTTATATGTGAATTACTGTTATTGTGCAATTTTATTATTCCATGGCTATTATCAACTTTACAAGAATTACGTCTAGTCTACTACAATGTAAGTATTTGATAACTTCCATTCTCAATTACTAACTGCTCGGTGAATTTCAACATAATGACAAGATGACAAGTACATTTTCAAGAGATGCCTCATTAAGTGCGAACTCTACGAACCTAGCGGCTCAATAAAACGACGGTAACGTCTAGTCCTAAAGAGTTTTTATGACTTTTCCGTTCAACTGAAAATAAACTTTAGATTGTTGGCGTTTCATTTTCTTCCAAGAAGTATTTGTACTTTGACATGAAACTACATTGTGTTGAGCCTTCCGTCGGTCGTTGTTAAGCCACAATACAATACAATAGAACCAACTCGCAAAACGCCGACTTCAATACAATTTTTATTTCCTGAACAAAATGACAACATTAATAAAGCCCTACTTACTTAACCCCATTCAGGTAATGTATAGAAATAACGACATTGCTTAAAGCAAGTGACATTAAATGTTATAAACTAAGCGAACACTTTCCCAATGTGTGATGATGTATCTCCGCAAAAAAACTTAATAGGCCTTTACCACACGTACTGTCGTGGCATTAGTCGCAAAACGTTGCCAGTTAATTCAGGAACATGGGTATTAGTTACAGCGCTAAGGGCGGTTCCGCACGCTTGTTCAGCACCACAGACATTGGCACTGAAGGTCGGTGCCTACATAACCGTAATTCATTTGCGGCACGCGTGTCGGCTAGGCCTGATTCCAGTACCACCCATTTGTCTCATGTCTACGCTGACCTCTATGACCTTTCCTCCCTCAGATGCCTAAATTAATTCGGTTGAAGAGCTAAATATGTAGCTATTTGCCTCAAACTAACAGAATAGAACGACTTTCGTGCAAAGGACTCGTATGAATGATGAAACAAAATGACTCATATCATACACTCGTAAGTAGATGAGACTGACGCGGTACTTTTATGATTTCGAGACAGCTTTTGTGCTTGAGAATAAAGTTCAACTCAACAAAAGACGTAAGATAAAATTGGATGAATCTAAATTAGATCCCTAAGCACTTATTTGCAAGTCCGTAAAAACGCGCTACACAATGCATCACTGAATTACATTGCCAAGAATTCTGTTATTTGGCCCTCGAATTCTCGACACCGCAAGTAAGTAAATATAGCAAAGGGTAGTGATAAAACTGTTGAGTTTGGTTGGACTAATCTAATATAGCTTATGAGAAAGTTAAGTGCTGTTCTTTTATGAAAAGAAGAAATCAAAAGTAAAATGCTGCAAAATTGATTATTTTCTCCAGAATGCTAAGCGACTTTCTTGGTAAAATGAATTTGTTTTCTGTTATAAATAGCGGGGAATTCAGATGATAAATGGTTCAAGTTGGACAATAAATAACAACACGCTGCGGCTTCGACTCGCCAAGTCTTTGTCAATGAAGGGACAGACGTAAAGGAATGTATGAATTGATTTATATTTATCGCAGCGTTTAAGACGGTGTTGTGACTGGATCGGTAATAGTAAGTTAATGTTATTGTTGTGGTATATCCGCTCCGAGTTGAGCGCAGAGACCAGATATGCAGCGTTAACGAACTATTATTTATTTTTTTATAAAAAAACTAACATTTATAAACAACAAGTATAGTACCTACGTATACAAATTATTTAAATAGATTAAGGGCCAATTTCTCAATGGCTAGATAAAACTTAACGGAGGTATAAACTATAAGCCGACAAAAATAAGGACACGTCTCTACTGACAGTATGTAACAACTAAAAATAAACAAATACGTATCAAAATTGATCCTGGTCGTCTTATAGTTTATTTCACCTATTAGTTTTATCTGGCCATTGATAAATCGGCCCTAAAACTAATTTTACGGATTAAACTCGCGTGTATTGATATTCTAAACATTAATTAGAGATCCGACGTTTCGAGCTCTTTACAGCGCTCGTGGTCACGGGAAGTCTTCAAATGTGTAGTGCTCGCGCAAATAAAAATAGACAATATTTAAATAGATTACTTTGAATATCGAACGTCAATTGTTCTGTCAGCAGGCTAAATATAGAACTAGACATAGCAGCTTTTCCACCCCGACAGACCGTAATCTTATATCCGTCTATTGATCGTCTACACTGCATATAAAATAGTAATAGTAAAATTAGTTTGAATTCTGCAGTATCTTATTTGGCATAACTAAACGATATCGAACGAACGACCCATAAAGTCTAACGACATGCGAGCGAAGGTCAACGTTTGTCAACGAACAGAACATCGTAATCCCAGAAATCGTTTAATTTTAGCGTCCGGTCGTATCCTAAAAACGGCTGTAATCTTAGCACATGCAGAGATCGCCGACGCGGCCCTGTCCTCGAGAAAATCAATAGACGCGCGCAGCCTCGCTCCCGGCCGCCCAGCTCGACACATGCCTTAATTACATAATTACCACAACACTAACACCACTTTTACTATTTTGTTTTTAGTTTGCCTCAATTGTTTTGCGAGTGTACGAAATTTTTTATATTTTTAGAACAATTGGATTTGACGACGACATCGCTACGTCCTGACGGGAGGACAAAAAGCCTTTTGCTTTATGTTATGCTGGAGAAAGCATTAACTTACTACGTTGTTTTAAATATCCAAAATGTTTTGCGACTTTCCAACTGTTTGGATCTGTACGGAAAAATTTATAGATTTTGATGACGACATGGCTACACCCCATACGCAGAATGGAAAGCCTTTTTCCTTTATGTTTTGCCGGAGAAAGTATGACCTTTTACGTGTTTATTGGTTCAAACTATCACGTATAGTTTATGATCAGCATTGCACGTTTTAGATTTAGCATAAGATTTCTAAATTAGTGCACGGAATTCTAGAGTAGCAAAATTATCCATCAAAAATAATTGCAAAAAAACATAAAAATCTAACATAATAATTTATGCTTTCATAAATCTGCAAAAGTCATCATTTCGCAATTTTCAATTCTTTGAACATTTCCATAGTTAACCAACGAAAACGCTAGCGGCAACATCTGGGGCTTATGAAAGAACGAGTATAATAAAACTATGTCTGTACTTCAGAAATTTCCAAGCACGAAACCTTTTTTTGCAGAACGGTATACCTACAATACTTGGGAATTCTGAGATGAAAATCCACCTACTCGCTGGTTGGATTGGATTGCGGAATATTATTTATTCTGTAATGAACTGGACTTTCAAATGCTTCAGTTTCACTATTATATTTCCCTTAATTCAATTTGTTGTCGATAAGACATATTCCCGTAGCAGCTAACTAATAAATTTTACCGTTAAGGGGAATCAGTACGAATGGGCAGTATCAGGCAATACTCGTATAAGTACTATAATATCTTCTGTGATTCTATTCTACTGGTTTCCAGCCTACGACGAATGAGTCATTTATTACGTTCATTGTCCTTTTCGTAAAATATTTTTTCCTTCCTCAGAAGGTCCGACGTAACCTCTTAGAACATAAGTGGTTTCGGTATAAGACTTAATACGATTCTATTATTACTACTGAATCAATCACTAACGATATTTGTAGATACGAGTTCAGTTCAATATCTGGAAACTGAAGTAATTTTACGAGACAAGTTTCAAGGATTCGAGGTAGTTGGGACTAAATTCGGTTGTATGGATTTTCTGTTAAGTATTCCTCTCGAAACGGCATGGTTAAGTGATCAGTAAGTAACGTTATACACATTTTTACGTTAATTTGCTCAATGGTTGGTAAATGTTTTCTTGTTGGTGTAGTGAAGCAAAGATATTCAGGAGTGGTATTGATTTACTGGTATTTGCTTAAGCTTTTTTTTCAGGTTGAAAGCTATGATGAAGTTGAAGTTTTAGTAAGATGTCGTTGGTTTGCTCTGATTTTATTATTTGTATTGGCATTCGGGTTGACTTCACTCTACCTGATGGAGAGCGGCTGTGAAGTCCACATATGACCTCTACAGGAACAATAGACCCTAAAGCCCTACATTGATGCCCGACACCGCGCCTGAAGATTCCGGGATTGTTGGAGGAAGGAAAACAGGAAAACAAACAAGGAGCTGGAAACATGAGTTGTTTTAATTTGATTGAGTCTATGGTCGCTTAATAATAGGTATTATTTGACATGACGTTCTGTACTGAAGATAGAGCAGTTTTATAAAAGGTGTATCACGAAGATGTATCAGGTCTTAGGTGGAGTTGTTGTCACAGGGGCACATTTCGTCATTGGTTATTTTGATATTCAACCGATCCTTATTATGTTTTATGTTACTAATAATATAAATACCAAAGGAAGTCTGTGGCACAGATGGTTTAGAGACTAAGAAAGGCTACTTTTTAACCAAATGCGTTTCAAAGGAGTATTAATTTAGGCGATAAACGATTTATCAGCGACGAAATCACGGGGACAAAGCCAGTTTAAAATAATTATTTACCTAAATTCCCACCACGTCCTCGCGCAGAACATAATCGTATTCGTGATTCATGAAGTTCCGTTAATTCATTACTTGGCGGAAGCGGAGCCTAGACCTTCACGTAAGTTGTAATTAGTTCTAAAGTATTCTGAGGTTAAAACGAACCATTCGCAAGGACGTCTAACATTCGAATTTACATATCACAACTGGTTATTCTCAGTAAATTTTCCAAGAATTTCACAATCACAAAGGATTCCAAAGTTTTCCCTTTCCTGCTATAAGCTCGAGACGGAGCTCCGAAATTAAATATGTATGAGTAATCTGTGCGATTCCTTTATAATATCTTTAACCCTACAGAGTTCAAATAACAAGACTTAGCTGACGTCACGTCTACCGTGCGTGGGCGCCATGAATATTATTTATTATGTACCATCCCGTTAATATTTCATACGGGTTAATTTTGGCCTCATATGGAACTACGGTTATAGTTACTTGTAATGTTACCTTCTTCGTGTAATAATAAAGTATGATAGGTTCCAGCCTTTATTTAGAAGGCGCCCGATAAATATGTTAGGCTTCGGATAGTAATTAAATTATTTATACACGGAACAACGAATAGCTACGTAAATATTCAACTCAACAAGGTTCCTCAGAGATTCGATTTAAGTTTCAGCTACCGCTTTCATTTCCAATTTAAGTTTTACTCAAACTAATTGGTGTTCTCTCTAAATCCCTAAGGTCTGCAAATTACCATGTCATATTTACTTAACTAAAAACTCATAATTTAAATACATATTTCGAATACGATAATATGATAATTGAAAAAACGCGTTGAAAAAAATATCAAATTACAATAATAATACATATACATACAAGGGATAGAAAATAATAAAAACTGTGATAATATTAAGCCTAAGCTTATGTGGTTATACCACAACTCCACATCAAATTGTTCGGATAAAACCTCAGAAACTTGATTTACGATGTCGGCTTACATTATTGTACATGAATAGTACTAGGTAAACCATGAATAGTAAAACGAGTAAAAGAATCCTTAGAAAGTAGTCTTTACTTCGGTACTCCACCATACGTCACTGAATTCAGAAGCGTCCCCTGAATGTTCCCAGTGAATGCTCCTTACTCATGGCATTGTGTCATTGTATGCTAAACCTCTGGTCCCGGCGGACGCCCCGGTTAACTTCAGACTAATTGGACCGGATCCCCGGATCGGAACGTGGTTAAGTAACAGACGTCACGCTTGAATACGCTTTAAATGACGTGGGTACCTGGATGGAGGCGAAATAGGGTGGAAGCTAATTTAAAATTCGCTTTTGCCATTAACTTTTTCTCGTAACCTGTTGTTTAGCTTTGAGAGATCCTCTTAATTTTAGTGGTTTCAGAATTTTAATGGAAGAAGTTGTAACGATTCAATATGAAGCATTAGTCTAGCCGGTACCAACGTGAAGTGCCATAAAGGTACTCCTTTATTAGCAAAGTTAGTCATGCAATAACGATTTAGACTAAAGCTGGTTTGAGATCTGAGTATCTTAGGAAGTTATTAGCCAATATTTACTAAACTAATTGTAGTACTTATTGAAAGAAAAAAAGAAAACGTTTATTTAGTGACAACAAAAATAACTATACTAATAATAAAACTAAAATTACTTTTATATTAAGGGACAATTAAATATTTGTCTGTTACTGCAACTTAATTATTCTACAGACCTTCTAGCACCAATGAATCTTTAATCCAAAGTCGCGATCGCAATTACCGACAGGTAGTTAGCACCACCTCCGCACTGAGGGTTTTGTTAATGGCTGTCCTTGCCGAGTCAAGGGCGGCGGCACTTTAACATTACTGCGGCGTCTGAGATATTGTTGATATCTATTAATAGAAGCCCGTCTGCAAGAGATATTCGGTTTTTTTTTCTCGTAAGCAATTTTTTACAACGAGCAGATAAAAAAACGGACCCCACATAATAGGCTTAACGACCATTTATTTAGTATGTTCAAAATATTGTACACGTATTTTTTTATTTTGTTTAACAAACAAGAAATTATGAAGTTATGGTGCTTAGAAGTTTCGGATGGCGTCACGTTATGGTAAAATTTTTGCCTAGGCGTGACGTCACAAGCCCCCACTCCTGAAATTTGATAGCTATAATTTTGTATTTTTTCAATCAATTGAAAAACCAAAAGATACGTGTCCAATATTTTTATATAAACTAACTTACGGACTTAATAGAAAATTTTGCACCATTCGTCATGTCTTAAAAACTTTATACCGATCTAGTAGATACTAGCTATCCGGCCGCGTGTGTCGTTTGTCGCGTACAACATTACTCCCTTATATCACAGTCGGCTAATGCAGTTATATATGCACCCTTCCATTAAGTTCTAGTCCAGCCTAACTAAAAAATTAGTTCAGTAGTTTTGGCGTCATGGCGCGTCAAGAGTTATTTTCGCATTTATATTATTAGTAGGGATTGAATACAGGTTGAGAAAAATGTCGATGGCCTAGTGGATAAAGTCGTTGCTGACCGTGCTAAAAGTCGCCACTTCAAACCCCGCCACGCCCCCCGTACCACTTGCGTTTTCTAACGTGAAGCTTTAACGGTGAAGGAAAAACATCGTGAGGAAACCTGCACACCTATTAGCAATTCTAAGGTTGTGTAGTCGACCAACTCGCACTACGCCAGTGTGGTTGATTAAGGCCTTATCGCCCTAGTTAGGCCCGTGCCCCAGCAGATTGGACCTATATGGGCTGATAATGATGAAACATACGGAATTTGTACGGAAGTCAGGGGATACCAGTCACAACTATCTGTCCGGTGGTTGGTGAACGGTATACGGGTAAGTAAACCCGGTTCCTTGAGCTACTATCGACTCAGTCCAAATCATCCGAGGCGATAGTATCCTTCCTCCCCTTTTCCTTCCCCCGTCATATATCCTTGCTACTCGTGGGAACGCAATGACTTTGTTAAAACAATGCACACGGCAGAATGGCGGCGACGTGGTCCACAACCCGTCACGTCACGTTTCCCACGAGGTGAAAAGTGGATCGCTGGAAGTGATCTCTGCCTACCCCTCTGGGAAAAAGGCGTGATTTTATGTATGTATGTATGTATGTATGTATGTATGTATACGGAATTTGACATTTGTTGTAGTGACGACATGAAATACAAATACATAGTGACGTATTGGTACCGGTGTTATCAATCGCAAACAGCTAAGCTAATTTTGATGCGTTGACATAGATAAATATTATGAGGACAGATTACACGATGAATAGAGGCATATAGGGTAAAACCTATTCGACTTCTTCCCGTTCGTCTGACGATCACCTACTGTGGGAATAATATACTACTACTGGGTGAACCCAGCACTGAGGGCCTACCATGAGTTGGCTATCGAAAACTTACTTACGTTAAAAACCTATCGAGTTGTTTTTTTCATACGGCCGATTTTAGTTCTTCATGTAACCACCAGCGGCGCTGTACAACTTTTTCGGCGATATCGAGTGCGTAAGTTTTAAACTCATGGTAGCCCCACTGTACTGGGTAACGTGTAATTAGGAGGTGATGGAATCGTTGTTCCTGCGGGATAAAGCAAATAGCAATGTATTCGCAGGTATAATTGTTGTTTCAGTCAGGGGATACCAGTCACAACTATCTGTCCGGTGGTTGGTGAACGGTATACGGGTAAGCGACCCCGGCTCCTCGAGCTACTATCGACTCAGTCCAAATTATCTGAGGCAATACTATCCTTCCTCCCCTTTTCCTTCCCCCGTCTTATATCCTTGCTACTCGTGGGAACGCAATGACCTTGTTAAAACAATGCACAAGGCAGAATGGCGGCGACGTGGTCCACAACCCGTCACATCACGTTTCCCACAGAGGTGAAAAGTGGATCGTTGGAAGTGATCTCTGCCTACCCCTCTGGGAAAAAGGCCTGATTTTATGTATGTATATAATTGTTGTTTGTGTTTAATCAATATCAATATTTTCGAAAATAACGCATATAAAGTATACCTAAGGTACCTTATATGAGAGAGATTATGACGCCGGATAAACTCGACAAAATCCCGGACATTACGGTCGAACTAAGGTATCTTCCCCCCCTCCCCCTTTTAGCAAATCTAAATCCGTTATCTAAAAAAACAAGACCATCGTCGGTCACAGGTCAACACAACAAGCGTTTTCGCAGATGTCCCATTCAGGTCCAAAATAAAACCGGGACACTTTTAAAAACCCTTGCCAGATAGGCCCCTGGGTGACTGCCCAGGGTAGCAAGTTCCAAATATTTATTTTTGGAGCATCATCCATTGATCATCACTTATGGATCTTATGAAGAGAATTTACCAGAAAAGATACAAACAAAAAATTAAAAACAGAATTTCAAATTGAATTCCATAATATGGCTTAATTTTTTTAGAAAATGTTTGATCTTGCTGGTATTGAGATGACTAATTTCATTATCAATAATTTTACACAGACAATTCTTTGAAGTTTATGCACACTGTGCTTCTTAAGTTGAATGACTCAGATACATCTAGTACCGACATAATGGTTATTTTTGTACATGATCCACTCACCTATTGCATTAATTAACAAGTACCTTTAACATTCTTAGTGGTAATTTTGTTATAGATTAACCTTTTTGGAACTATTGTGGAAGGTATAAAATAACAAAAGTTTTCAAAATCAGAAAAAATGTTTTCAAAAATTATTCCGGATCTAGGTAATAGGTATCATATAAATTATGCCACATAAAAAAAAAATCACATACATTACATCCATAATGGATAATGTGTGTGTGTGTGTGGTTTTTGTAATTTTTATATTTTTGTGCCACTTCTAGCCCACGAGACATTTCAAATTACTTTTTTCTGATTTTCTCGAACATAAAACATTTTTTTAAGTTTACTGTTCCTATGCCAAAATTTAATTTATAATGAACAACAATCTCAACAACAATGTCTATTCAAGTTCAAAGGCATACACATCTAAAACAATTAGATGCAAAGTTGCTACATATAGGTAACAAACAAGCTAGGTATTTTTAACCGACTGACCCAAGAGTAGTAGTTTTATACCTTTTGATATTTTATATTGTTGCCATTGATTTGATGACTGACCATATCAATATTTTTAAAGTTAATAGTGGCAATGTTAATATTTTTAGTATTTTATTGCCACTTAATATTAAGTCATATTATGTTTCTTTCTTTCTCTCTTACATGTTTCGTTAATTATGTATGTAAAGTAAATGCACCAATTATGGACGGTTTAAGGATTTGTTTTTCGTTTTTTCTTCATAGTTTGTATGTTTTGCAATATACGTTCGCAGGGATTTGGAGGTTAATAAAAAGTCCTTTTCTTAATAAGTATTCGATGTTTAAAATCAGTTATAAGCTAGCTTCAATAAAATATAATTTAGGAAAAATAACCTTTGCAAATCTCCATTTACGGACAGGGAAGATCCAGTTATGAACACCCAATTATGGACGTTATCCAATTATGGACACCCATTTATGGACATTCTTCAATTAAATGCTTAAATCTATAACTCAAGAGTATTAGGGTTGAGTAAGTTAGTATAATGAAATAAAAACCGTTTAAAAAATAATGTAATACTAACTAACTCAAATATCAATCAATAAACAGTTATCAAAAAGTAATCGGCAAAGGCCAAAGCCTTTAAGCCAAGAAAAACCAAATAAAAATGTCCTCTTAACTAGTATTATTTAAATAGGAGACCCCTCGTTGGTCTATTGGTAGCAAGCGCTGCGTAAGGTCCGAGAGGGCCCCGGTTCGAGTCCGGGGTCGGGCAAAATTTGTGTGAGTTTTTCTGTGATGAAATTTCTCAGCCCGTAGTTAGGAAGCTGGCGGTTGAACGCCCGTGCCTCGAAAAGCACGTTAAGCCGGTGGTCCTGCGCCCGATCTCTCATCGGTCATGTCGGATTGCCGTCTCACCGAGTTATGAGAGTCAGGGAATAGAGAGTGCACTTGTGTTTGCGCGCGCATTTGTGCACTATAATATGTCCTGCGCACTTGTCTGATTTCATTTGAGATCGGCCGCCATGGCTGAAATCGGTCGGACGCCTTATTATTTAAATAACATTTCAATACAATCATCTCCTTCACTTCTCGATCTTTAAGCAAATTGGTTTAGAGGTTAAATAAAAATTTTAAAAAACCTTCACTCTTTTCTATTCACTTTGCCAACAATAATCAAAAATCAAATGTCTTCTTACTAGTTTCATACCTATCAAAATACAGCTATAATCAGTCTCAACAATTACTTATACATAAAATCACGCCTTTTTCCCAGAGGGTAGGCAGAGATCACTTCCAGCGATCCACTTTTCACCTCTGTGGGAAACGTGACGTGACTGGTTGTGGACCACGTCGCTGCCATTCTGCCTTGTGCATTGTTTTAACAAGGTAATTGCGTTCCCACGAGTAGCAAGAATATATGACGGGGGAAGGAAAAGGGGAGGAAGGATACTATCGCCTCGGATGATTTGAACTGAGTCGATAGTAGCTCGAGGACCCGGGGTCGCTTACCCGTATACTGTTCGCCACCCACCGGACAGATAGTTGTGACTGTATCCCCTGACTGTAATATAATTATTATGTTTATTACCCTGTCTTAAATTATAAATGTAACATGACATAAAAAAACACAAACAACTAAATAAAAAATTTTTTTTAGGAAAGTTATTCTAGTTATTATTTTCTAAATAGTGGATATTTTCTGTCCTTTTCTCACTTCTTTAATTGCATTTGCCATTTGTTCTTTAGTATAAGCTTTTCTAGTCGCCATATCTAAAGTGAAACAAAATTTATTTATTTAAAAAATTTGAACCTATTTTGGACACCCATTTATGGACACAATGTTCATAATTGAATTAATAAATTTAAAGTTTTACTTTGCGACTGATTTAAAAATAAAGATAAAGGTAAACGATACAACTATAAGATGTATGAAAAACGTATATTTGTAAAATATCCTTCATGGACAAAATGTCCATATTTGGGTACAGGCTTACAAAAATATCCAATTATGAACATCGATAAATTCCGAGGCTAAAATTACTATGAGGTTTTAGATTAGAATATATAATTAACCTTTTATTATCAGTAATTCAATAAATAATATCATTTTTAACAACAATATTACACTTGTCATAAAAAAAGCTAATAAATTTACTTACATGCATTGCGCTCCTTATAAGAAATTTCAAATTTCGACACCAAAACGCACTGCACTAGTAAGATTCGTTATAGTCGAAAATAATATAGCTGAGAGCTGTCCAATGTTGTTTACATCAAATCTAGAATTTTGGTACAACCGATTAATGTTGCTGTTGGAAAAAAAATACCTATTGGTTTCTTATTATTGGAGGCATTTTTGAAAACTGTCCATAATGGGGTCCGCGTCCATAATAGGTGCATTTACCTTACCTACACAATAATAAAAACTAGGGGCGTAACGTAAGACACATTATGTTGTGTGCAGCTATAAATATGTAAAGGAAGTTGTACAGCACCATATCTATTTACATAAATAAGTAGATATTAGGTATGAACTCAATGCCAGTTTTAACAATTACATTCATAAAATAACATGATAACACATCGAAGCTGTTCCAAATACTTT
Source organism: Maruca vitrata (assembly GCA_039566165.1). Lineage (NCBI taxonomy): Eukaryota > Metazoa > Arthropoda > Insecta > Lepidoptera > Crambidae > Maruca > Maruca vitrata. The sequence goes on from CM076928.1 coordinate 7,173,054, forward strand.
CGTATGACGTGCAGGATGCTATGACATCATGAGAGATTTGGGTAGTACCTCTGCCTAATTATTTATTTCTATTTATCCGTTTATGTATCAAACACAGGCATCATAACTTTGGAAAATGACTTCGTAATCAAGTAAGTATTGGTATTTTACATTATTACGTAGGTATCATAACGGCACATACACGAAACGAAAGTACACATTCATTTTTAATTTAAATATTTACATGTATTTAGATAAAAATAACTTGTTTGACTTACCTGAAAGTCTATTTAAAGTTAGCACCTAATTGAAACAAAAAGCGGTCGGAGACACTTAGCACACCCACTAGGCACCAAAATACAGCACAATAATGAAAAAGAACTGAAAGGCTTGCACTGACAGCTCGGTTGCTGGTCGATCAACTCAGTGAGGGAGGTTAGCAAGTTCTGAAATGCGCAATGTTTTGACTATGCGCATTGACCTTCATTGAAAATAGCATGCGCATTAGACGCGAGGGTAATTTTAATATTTTAATATTAAGTACCTTTAGTTGCAAGAAAAATATTTTCATTGAATAAATGAGCTAAAATTTATAATTTTTTAACACAACATTTTGACAGATCAATAATAAATAAAATTTTAGAACCACGCCATCTAGTGTGTACTATGTGCGTAGATTTACAAAATACACTGCCATCTAGTTCCAAATATGTAACTAAATGCTATGTGAAGTTCGGCTACTCTACGCTAGGTGGCGTTACAACATAATTATTAAGATGAAAAAATTGAAAAAATGAATACCTACTTTAGGTACAATAATTGCCATATTAAATTTGCTTTGGGTTTTAAAATAACACCTATCGAAAGTTAAATGTAACAACATTCAATTACATAAAAAAAAGTATCCTAGTATGTTGGGTACTTCTATGATAACGTCCTGTGGTCCTACTCTCCTATTATTCAGGTTGAGTTGAGTACTCTTTGATTTTACTATTTCTTTTTAGATTACTTAATTTAACGGTTAAGGTTCAAAATAATAAGGTATCTATGTATATACCAAAGCCTTGTTAAGTTAATAAGAACCAAATTACCTACATTAAAATGAAAAAATCAAAGGACCTTCGATTAAATAATTCAAAGGATTACTGTATAAGTAATTAGGTTTCTATCAGAATAATAATTATATTATTGTGATTACACAATCCCTAAATACATTATTATTACTTACTTATCGACAGAGATACAAGGATTATGGTAAATTCACAAAAAAATGTGTTCAAGTAACTATGTACCTAACAAAAACTTAATTGAGATATTATCTCTACTTATTTAATACTTCCCTCCTTAAATGGACATTATAATTAGCTAGATTCACAATTGTTTTAAACATTTTAAAACCAAAATAATTTGAAATAGCTCCTTTTATATGATAGATGTATTAAAAACGTATTTCTTCATCCATCAAGGAACTTCTTAGTCGAGCTAACGTTTAGGTGGGTACGGCTTTCATTTCATTGGGATACGTACGCAGGTCAGAAGGCGATCGATCGATCCAGTCGTTTATACAGATACCTATACTGCGTAAGCCTTTACTCACTGTCGGTTTGTCCATTGATAGCAAGCGTACGTAAGGACCGAGAGGCCCCCGGTTCGAGTTTTGGGTCTGGCAAAATGTGTGATTTTTCTGTAAAAGAAATTACTCAGCCCGGAATCAGGACGTTGGCGGTTGCACGCCCGTGCCTCGGAAAGCACGTTAAGCCGGTGGTCCTGCGTCCACCCTCATTGGTCATGTCGGATTGAAGTCTCACCGAACTCTGAGAGTAAGGGAACAGAGAGTGCACTTGTGTTTGCGCGCACGCTTGTGCACTATAATGTACTTGGCTACGAAATTGGTCGAACGCCTTAATATATTTTTTAAAAGGCTAGATCGTTGACCATTTAAGGACATACGAAACAAGAAAAAGCCTAGCACGATAGCAGCTAAATATATCAGTACCTACCTACGTATGTATATTTATCATATTTTATGTAAAATCAAGAAACAAGAATAACTATTCTATCATCAGCCCATGCCCATATACGTCCCCACTGCTGGGGCACGGGCCTACCCTAAACTAGGGCGATAACTATTCTATGCTGCGAGATAACTCTGAATCGTTGAACAGCTGCCCAACCTCTGCAATAACGAGAATCAACATGATGTAGACGTATACATCTAAAGCTTGCTACTATTGTACCTACCCTAATATTGCTTTCAAACAGCGCTTCTAGGTATCGAGTCGTAAATAACATCAAGGATCGCAATATCAGTATTATTCGCGATACGCGATTCTTATCGGAATCTCCTAATCTCGTTATATAGTACATAACGGAACGACACGCGCATCGTTAAAGTAACGACCGATAACGACAAACTTGGACAATCTCAAGGACTTATGATCTGATAACGAACCGCGATATCAGTGAGAAGTATATAGGTACGTAATTTTTTTGAGGCAGAATTATAGCGGATACAATGGTAGAGATAGATTATTTTCAAAGACATAGTTTTTTTATTAATACACAATGAATTGTGATGGTGATACAATTCAAAAGATCAAAGCTCATCTCTGCCTACGATATCTTCATAGCGTTGATATGGCATGCTTTGATTATTCTTTACTCTTTTCTTCATTGTTCTTCACGTTTCTTTCAAACATCATGTTTACACCTTAGTAATGTAAATGTAGTAATTTATCTTTTGTAGGTCACATAATTATATTGGGATCAGATGCGATAAAAATCAAAAACAAAATTCTTTATTCGCTTGTGTGGTAGGGTTGGTCACAGTATTATGTAGGTGTTATTTAAAAAATAAAGTAGCTTAATACCTATTTAGCTATCAATATAGCATGCAAATATTTTGCCTGTTATGAGGTAGGTACGCAGTAATAGATCCGTTAAGTAATTGGGTTCAGCTGAGCAAGCGATTTAGTTAATTGAGCTTTCCTGATCGTAAAAAATGGTTCATTATCAGTCCATATAGGTACGTCCCCACTACTGGGGCACGGGCCTACTCTAAACTAGGGCGATAAGAACCACGCTGGCCAAGTACGACTTGACCGACTACACAATCTTAGAATTTCTTTAAAGCTGGGCAGGTTTCCTCACGATGTTTTTCCTTCACCGTTAAAGCGTCGAATCGTAAATATGTATTTTAAATTTGAACACACATACCACACGTGGCGGGGTTTGAACCGGCGACCTCTCGCATGCCAAGAAAAGCGGCGATGGCCGAGTGGTTAATGTCAAAAAAAGGTTAGTACACAATTAGCCTACGAAGCGAATGCGCAAGATATATAAAAAGCTTAGTTCTTATTATTACATCGTCCCAAGTAAAATTCCTGCACAATTCATCTCAGTCAGAACCAATCCAGCCTAAAGAACTTCCTTGGGTTTATGACTATTCAATAAAAGATCCAGTAGCTACATTTATTGGTTTACTCACGTAACTCTATATCGAAAAGCGAATCCACTTAGTAGGCAGAATAGAGGTTGATAAGTGCCGACGGAATCTATTCGCAGACACATTTTTTCGTCTGCATATTGGGTACCGTGTAAGATAATTCTCACGAGAGCAATGCATGTCATGTCGACTTATTATGTAGGTGTTACTAAATATGGTTCACACATAGGTCTAGGTAAGTAATAAAAGTAGTTAATAAATACTTATGTCTTAGGTACATACCTAAATCGATTGAGTTGAATACATACTGGTACAGGCTACGTCATAAATAGTTATGAGCAATATCATAAATGACAAATAAGCAAATACTTACTCATAAAACTGAATATAAGTAGTTTTACAATGGGGTTTTACATTGAATACAAAATGCTGAGCACATTTTGTGTTAGAAATTTATTCCTATTTTTTGTGTAGGCTCTGTTAGGTAAACTGAGTACCTAGGTATATTAGTCAATACATTTATGTAATTTTGTCCCCAATGTTTGACTCACGGAGGAAACACTTCAGGTGAAGCACCTGAGGGACATCCCGTATCTCGATTGGTCAGCTACCTATCCGGGTTACATACAGGATGACTTAATTTTATTTACTTTTTATCAGTCACGTTAGCAGGAAAACTAAAAAATATATAAATTCTTTCTCTACCTAGGAGTACTACTATTCTTTCTCTAGCGAGGAGGCAGGTGTAATAAACCAAAAATAAAATAAGAAAGGCGTATTTAAAAGTAACGGTGACCAGCGAGACATTAGGTTCCAGCAAACTTGCCGTTGAAATAAATTGTTGTCTAAAAGTATCGTACTTGCTTTTAAGCTTGATTTTAAGCTTTCGCGTTCCATTAGACACTAAATATTAGTCTTTATGGGTCAGTTCGCTCGCGGCCATGATTTGTGTAACCCAGTCGAAACGTCAGGCTAGGCGGGTACTTGGTAATATAAAATAATTGATGATTAAGCAGTCTAAGCTTTCTTACTGATTTTTTCTCTTCTTCTCCAGAAAAATCAAAGATCCCAAAAGTCAGACATCTCCAGAGGAGGACCAAAATAGGAGGAGTAGAGTCTAACGCTGCAGAGTTAAAAATTTTTTTTAAACATTTCTAGGACTATTATAGAAATTATTTGTAGCTCCAGACTGTATCCTGGTAGAAATGTGTAAGGATGCGTTCACACGATCGCACCGGCCCAGGTACCGGGAATTCCCACCTCCATGTTTTCTTTACGCCGCAAACGTGACGTCTCGGCCGCGCATAGCATTAAGACCTTACAATACCCGCTGATGTGAAATCTCTTAGCAAAACGAAATTCGCACTTATTCCACAGACAATAAGGGATGGCCGTATTATTGGACTCTGAATGCATTACGCCTTTTGAGGAAAATCATTATAGGCCAAGTATTCACAGCACGTAATTGGAGGATAACGGCTGTTTACAATAAGAAAGGTTTGCGTAATGCTTAGGGAAATTTTGGTGAAAAGTCTGGTTTATGGTTTGATTTGATGTAACAGGAAAGTACCTACACTTTCTATGTGAGTGACCGTTTATTCATGGGGCATAAAGTAAATCAGTTTTCATGGGAAATTTACGGGTATGTTAGTAAACTTTGGTAAACATTTAATGTATGGACTTGGATCTAATTTGGACATATTTATTAACCTGAATGTGCAGGTTTAGGTTTATTCATAATGTTGCTATAGTCAGGTAGATAATTATTTACACTTTGTATTATGTATTAGTTAAATGTTAAAGCCTATGTATATGCTGTAAGTAGCCTCATACAGCGCGGTCAGTTAAGAGCGCAAACAAACCTAGTATTCTAGACACGATAAAGATAAATGCATTTGTTCCACTTTCATTATTTACACGGCTGTTTGCAAGATTTGTGGGAATGGTGACGTGTGTCGGCCAACGAGACAGGCGACTGTATGCTGTATCATTATGTTAATAAGAACCAGTTTATTCGTAGGGCTCGTACACACATATATTTGCGGATTTATTAAATAGTAGAGTTGTATTTTATTTATGGAAGGTCTTTGAAATGAGGCATGCCATGTTTCTGGCAAGTTACTCCCACACACAGTCTTGTTTTTTTCAATGAGTGCAAGTTTTTGCGTTGGCAGACAAATACAAAAAAATATCGTGAAGTTGCATGAAAAGTGGCCTTGGGACTTTAAATTGTCTATTATTTTCGCAGTATATCACAATTTTAAACATAATTATTTAGAGACCCGAGGTTTTGGGCTCTTTACAGGGCTCATGATAGCAGGAAGAATCAAAAAAATAAAATTCTTAAAGATTCTTTAATTATTTTAGATAACTTTTTATTAGGTCAAAGTCAAAGCTACAGTTTTTATTGCCAAGTAAGTTGTAGGAACAAGTTCATCATCAAGATGATTGTTGCAAGTGTGTGCACCCTTAGTTAGTTACTTGCCCTAACAATGTTGTTTATGTGCGGTAGTTTATGTTAGTTTGTGACCTACGCGGCTGTCGCACCAAATTCGCTACGAGCTAGACCTTGGTTTGTGTCCGTTCCTATATAGGCTTGAGCCTCACGGAATTGCATCTTATACATATTATTACCATTTTCCAACTGTAGGTCAAGTTCATATACCACTAAACTTTATAGTCTAAATTAACTTGTAAACGCGGACTTCAGACATATGTAGGCATAGCAGCTATCGGTAGGAACGGTTACTTAAAAGCCCTTTATTAAAAAAAAATTTAGACCTGTTAATAGCTAGTAGGGTGGCAGGCAACAGACCAGAACATTATTGGGTTTCTACAAACGTACATAATATACCATCACGTCAGTCGGTACTCTCTCAGTGGTTAGACATAGATCAGTTAGACAGCCTCCATAGCTCAATTGTTACTATAACGTCTGTATGTGTGAGCCCACTCACCACTCACACTCACAACCCAAGTCAGGTGGTGATGACGAGACTACTCCAAGCACTCGTCGCAGCCAAGTAGGGAAAAAAAAGCGCTGTGTGCCATTTCCCAGTCTTTCTTTATGGCTTTTAATATTTTAGGAAATATATGTACATACTCTATAATATTCGCACGCTTAAAATTATTATTATTGTTAGCCCCAAACGGATCGCAGTCGGGCCATCATAAAGAGTGTCATCACGGCGCGGTCTGCTGATGGATGTTGTTAAGATCCGTCAAAACGGGTACGGGAACGGAACGGCAAGTAAAATGCATTTACCGCACCCATTCGTCCCGGGGCGAGTTGCAGTAATTGGTCGACTCGAAATCGACGGCGAATTCGTCGCATTCGAGCTGGGAATGTTCAAATGGAGCATGTTTCAATCAAATTCACTGAATTGGTGTATAAAAAATGATGATTAATGATTTAATATAATAATACTTATTTTGTTACTTAAAAAAATAAGTATGAAAATTAGTTCATATCGTGTCATGTTTTCGAGTCAACTTATTTATAAATATTACTATTATTTAGTAAAAAAATAAATTATTTACACTATTAGTAGACTTGAGTTATCATATCTGTGGATTGTGTGGGTTTCATCATCTTACTTCCTACTCCTACTAATATTATAAACGTGAAAGTTGTATGTGAGGATGGATGTTTGTTACTCTTTCAAGCAAATACTACTTAACCGATAAAGATGAAATGGTATGCAGGTAGCTGAAGAGCCAGAATAATACATAGGCTACTTTTTATCCCCGCGTTCCGGCGGTAATAGGGTTTCCACGCGAACGCGTTATTTATATTTATATTTATATTGCTGGACTTTAGGCCTCCAGCTTATACAGTGTTGGCATCTTAAGTACGTACACATACATACTCGTACATAAGTATATCAAAATCAGTCAGGTGAGGTGTGCCTACCTAATATCTAACGAAATAGGACATACATAATATCACACACACAAATTATGAATAGCGTAGAATGAGAGAGGATTATGTAGGTTGGCATGTATTCTTAATTCGTTTTTAAAAGCTCGCGTCCACGTAAAGGGCACAGGTTAGTCGGGATTAGAGAAAGCAGGAACTGTTTCGTAATGTGCGAGTATTATGACTAGAACCTATGCAGTGTCTGTCACGTTGGGTAGCCTTTATGTTTCTGTAAAGTGCAGATATTCGCTTTAATATAGATGTCTGTTTTTAGTGATCTGCTAGTCAGAGTTTTGATGGTCGTAGCGGTTTCTTGGTATTAAAAAACTAAGAAAGCTTAAAAAGAAAATCTTTTAATTTTTTTTCTTTTGGTAACGTATTACCAAGACGGCACATACTCACTCAGTATATTATGTCATATGGTTCCATTAAAATAATGATTTAATTAAAATTATTCTCTTCGAACATTGTTAGAATTCGTAGTAAATAGTAAATTTCGTAGTTTTAATTTTAAGTATACAAAAGTATATTTCATGTGTTTACGTTAAATAGTTTTTGGGTTATAGAAGAGAAAAAGTGGCAACAAGTGATTCGTGTGATGATACACGTGGCGTTGGGTAGCCTGTTAGTAGCGCTACCATGAGTTTAAAAGTTACGGACTCGATATCGCCTACGTAAATATGTCTATGAAAAACTTGTACAGCGCCCCTGGTGGTTACGCTAAGAACTAAAATCGGTCGTATGAAAAGAACAACTCGATAGGTTTTTAACGTACGTAAGTTTTCGATAGCCAACTCATGGTACCGCTACAGTTCCTTTGCTTGAACTTGGCTTTGATACGCGGCCAGGCTAGATAAATAATAAATAAATAAATATTACACAACATCACATACATTGATCTGATCCCGTGGTAAGTAGCTTAAGCACTTGTGTTACGGAAATCAGGATCAACAGTGGATACACAAATAAACTTAAATATATTTAATAATACACCCAGACACAGAACAAACACCGATGTTCGTCACACAAATATTTGTCCCGAGTGGGAATCGAACCCACGACTCTTGGAACCGTAGGTTTTTAACACTAACCACTGTTCCACCGAGTCAGTCAGTAGATAACAGTTGAAATAGTAAAACTTATTGGAAACTGGCGGGAAGTGGCGCTGGACCGGCCTAGGTAGAGAAACTTATTACCGGAGGCCAAGACTCATTTTGGGACGCCGCTGTGCCAATCTAGTTCGTCAGTTTGTAAAATCTATTACAGTACTGATTTAAGACGAATGCTGATTCACATCACATGCAGAACACCACCAGATCAATATAATCCACTTAGTTCAGATTAAATATTCATTCTGAAACTATGTCTGAGAATTGGGAATTGCCGAGATCAATCCAGGTGTCTAAATTCTCTCCGAACATCATATATGTAGTTGCATACATGTTGATTATGACTGTGTTATGTTGAATAAAGCTGATAAATAATGTACAGTGACGAACAATTTAAATAAATTATGTTAATCGTGTAATTTTTTCCACGAGGACTCCGATTTACCTAAGTACAGCATTTTTTTTATAAAAGTTTAAAATGATAAATGATGTATGTATTTGATTATGTTCAATAAAATTTAATCTTAAAGTAGTAATCCATTGATATTATGTAATCTTTTATTATGGTAAATATGATTCAGTAAATGAATAAATATTTTTATTTCATACATTGATCGGTGGTACGTGACTTAAGCACTGGTATTACTGATATCAGAAACGACAGTGGATACACAAATAAACTTAAAAATATAAATAACACACCCAGACACGGAACAAACACCGATGTTTATCACACAAATATTTTCTCTATACTCTTGGAACTGCCAGCCAGGGTCACTAACCACTGCTCCACTAAGCCAGTCGAATTTCCTAACATACAGTGATTAACACGATTTGTATGGCATGCACAGAAATATGTCTATTCTTTCCTCGTCAGAAAAAAAGACAAAATATTAATAATTGTCGAAAGTATTCATTACAAAACCCAATGCTGCATGCAATAAAATGTGATAAAACGCTCCGCGATGGTGACATACTAGGTATGTACTTTTGAATTCTGTTTAATAAAGACATGTTATTTTCCAAAGTTTATATAATACATATATGTAATAAGTATGTAATTGTTTATACGGTACAAATTACTTAACGTATTCAATCTTATGATGAATCTTCGAATATCCATTTAATGTGATTTATTTATTGATAAAAAAAAGGGTTTATGCGGTTGGTGCACTTAGCACAACTTAACAATCATTTATAGTTTTTAGCTAAAAGGTATTTAAATGCCTCTATGTTGTAATACACCTCAACCTGCAATAATATTTTTTATCATTAACATTCAAACGTAGGATAAAATATAAGTGTTCACATATTTTCCTTTACATAAGTGATCATCGGTATTTTTACGTATTAGTTAGATAGTATTTTTATGTATGAGGTAGTACATAGATACCTGTATCTATTAGAATTTCAATGACTTTAGGTACGTCCGTATCATGAAAGACGTATTGATATCAAATCTATAACGATCAGGCTCTCTTAACGTGCTAACAGCTAACGGCGGGCGATAACGGCTAAGTATAACGATGATAACGCCACTTGCGAACGAAACTTACGTAACGCATCGTAATATCTAGAATTCAAAACAATAAAATTGTAATCCCTCGTAAGTCTGGACTTTGACAACGACTGAAAAATTGATATTGAAAAATGTAACTGAAGGTAACGTCAAAAAATAAGATTAATAATATAAGTTAATAAATAAAGAGATATGAGCTATGACCGACTACTTATAAATACTTTATAGACCACTTTAGATCATACCTAGAATTAAATATTAGTCTTTATGGGTCTACACGCGTTATTAGGAGTAGCGAATTACATAGCTACTTACTGCCCGACGTTTCGACTGGGTTGCACCAATCATGGTCGCGAGCGAACTTCCCGATACCTAGAATTTCCGCAGATGAAAGACTGAAGTTCTTTTAGCCAATGGTGTTTTATATCTGGCCGAACACACGAACTACACATATCATATTAAAAAATAGCCTAACCCGGTACCACCACCAGTACCTCCTACCCTTTCAATGGGTTACACAATACCTAATTCATGAGACGACGTAAACCATCTATTTGTCTGTTCTTTTAAAGGATAGGTATGTACTGCGTCCCTTGGCTATTAAAAGTTCGGATGATATGAAATCGAACGCTCTTTCTTAACAAGGACACAATCATGTAAGTTGTTATCACCTATATGTGTACAATTTATTGTGTAGATGTAAGATAGATTGTGTAGAGGTATAGCAACTCTCCTTTTTATTTAATCCTAATGAATGTTAATGTATGTAGATAAATTGAAACGGGAATTATCAAAAATACTTAAGCAGAAATGTTATTATTGGCAAATAAAATGTCAGATCTGTTTTCATATGACCTGTTGGTGTAATTACAATAATTCTGATTGGCCTATCATCAAAACGGTGGACTTAATTTGTGCATGCTAAAGACCACTCTCTAATTCAAAAATTGTAAACAAAAAAAAACCGCCTTTAAAAACCCGACTCACTAAAAATTACAAAATAATATAATACGAACATTAATCTGGGTATGAATATGATTATGTTGTTGAAGGCGGTGCCGTTTATATTTCATGCAGTTTTCCTCAAAAAAATTATTGGCACCGCCTTCAACAACATATCATATTCATACCCAGATTAATGTTCGTATTATATTATTTTGTAATTTTTAGTGAGTCGGGTTTTTGAAGGCGGTTTTTTTTTTGTTTACAATTTTTTTTCATCCTTTTTAGTGTTACATTTTTTTACACCCAATTAGTTCAGCTCACCTATAATTCTACTGATATTATAACTAGTAGTATCAATATGTACACAGATTTGAAAGAATTATCCCTTTACTCCCAACTATTAAGGAGTTGACCTTCCATCATCAGCTCAGCATCATAACATTATGATTGCCAGAAGCAAATGCCAATATAACTTCAGAAAATATGTAAAACGCGGTACATGTGCCTATAAAATTTGAGGGTTGCCCTCGATTTCTCCTGGATCCCATCATCAGATCCTTGACTGGTCAACCTAACAGTTTAGCTCTCCTGTAATGCTACTGATATTATAACTAGTAGTCTTAATATGTATACAGTATTGAAATAATTATTCTTTTACTCATAACTATTAAGGAGTTGACCTTCCATCATCAGCTCAGCATCATAAGATTATGATAGCCAGAAGCAAATGCCAATATGAATTCAGATAATATGCAAAACGCGGTACATGTCCCTATAAAATTTGAGGGTTGCCCTCGATTTCTCCTGGATCCCATCATCAGATCCTAGACTGGTCAACCTAATAGTTTAGCTCACCTGTAATGCTACTGATATTATAACTAGTAGTCTTAATATGTATACAGTATTGAAATAATTATTCTTTTACTCATAACTATTAAGGAGTTGACCTTCCATCATCAGCTCAGCATCATAAGATTGTGATAGCCAGAAGCAAATGCCAATATGACTTCAGATAATATGCAAAACGCGGTACATGTCCCTATAAAATTTGAAGGTTGCCCTCGATTTCTCCTGGATCCCATCATCAGATCCGAGACTGGTGAAAATGGGACCACCTCGGAAGTGAAGTCTATCCAACCAAAAAAAAATTTTTGAAATCCGTCTATAATTGACGAAATTATCGGTGAACATACATAAAAAAAAAAAAAAAAAAAAAAAAATTATACATACAGACGAATTGAGAACCTCCTCCTTTTTTTGAAGTCGGTTCAAAATCACGACAACCAAACGGTGTGCAATAAAAGTTTTCTTTAAATTGCCATGAAAACGGTTAGCCTTCGGTCGGTCAAGGCGCGATGCCGAGAGTGTGGCAGATTGCCGAGGAAAAGGGACAATTATAACGACAGTGACTTATTTATAGTACCCCCACGTGGTGACCTTTAGGATTTGTCGTTTCCGGATGCGAAAACAGACTTTTGATTAAGTTAAGCTACAAAAAATATTAAAAGCTTAACTGTTATCAGTATATTTTTTATAATTTGTTGTTTTAGTGTTAAGTTCTGCTCTAATAGTGCATATACCCCATACTTGTAAGATCGACAAGTTTAGTATCTCTGAAAACGGACGATCGGCTCAAACAAGCGGGGCAACCTGGATGTGATCGGCGCAGGCCCGATCGTTATGGAGGACACTGAGAGAGACATTTGTTGGTAGGTCCTGCGGTGGACGTCTTTCGGCTGATGAGGATGATTAATCGGTACGAAACGGTATATGTTTGTTGGTTCTTAGGGTATATACTAGCTATATAAGTTTAATTTAATGTATATAGGTTTAAGGACGCACTTTAGTCTTCTAATCGAGCTGTAGCTAATTTTCTAGACTATTTTCATATTTATGCTTCACGACCTAGATTAACCGACAAATAGAGTTACTTTAGCATTTAAATTATTATTTGTAAGAAAGTTATATTTACGATAGTCTATGAAGCAGAATTGGTTTTCAATTGAATTTTCTTACAATCTTGCAGTTTTGGATGCACTTGCAACTGTAAAGTAATGCTGTTTAATAATGGACATAATTGATCAATGAACCTCGACCGTCGCTCGTATTAAGTGGTTTCTAATCGATTAGGTGCATAAGTACAGGAATGTCATAGATTTAAACAATAAGTAAATTCTTAGTCCGGTAAATTATCATATGTATCAAAAACTCTGTATGAACACTTACATTACCTAGTTTATACCTATTCAATTTAAGTTTTACTATTTTATACACACTGTTATTTTAAAATTGAGGTTTTTTCCGTTTATTTTCATTACAAAAGCAGAAGACTGCGACCGTTAATTTTTTTAAAAACTATTGCGGATATTATGTATAGGTACAGCTATGTGATGATTAATGTTTTTTTTAAATGCCAACAAAAGTTATGTAGCATAACGTAAATGTAAAACTGGTTATGTTATGAAAAACAAATAACAAAAACTTTGTAATGTGATCTCTTACACGAGATACCATCGCCTATTATGGTTTTCCCACTTAACTTTTAAAGACACTGTACAAACTGGTAGTAACTAGTGGTTCAAGACCTGCCCTTAAGCCGGATATAAGATAATGTTTGCTATTACGTGCAATACAATCTACCATTAGTGTCTGTCTATAAAAACAATCATTATCTTTAATATCGGATTCCATTTTTATTTGACTTTTCGTGATCCTAAAGTAGTTAACGTATTGTTTCGCGTTTTAAATTTTATGTATATAAACGGTCTCTATATTTGACGGTTAAAGGTTATACCACAATATCGACTTAATAATAAAAAAATAATAAAAATGTTTTATTTTTCACACTTATACATAAGTTACAGCTTAAAAATACACCTTAATGGAGAGAACATAAGTGTGAACTGGAGCCTAAACTAGGGCGACCCTGTATTTTAGGACTCCAGGTCCCACATGTAGATCGTGGATGAGATGGCTTATATAATTCATAATATGTAACATTCATGTATAGTGTTTACAATTTGTGTATATGTGTATGTGTGTGTGTGTGTGTGTATGTGTGTTTGTATGTGTCTATGTGTGTGTATGTGTGTTTGTATGTATGTGGGTGTGTGTGTATGAGTGTGTGAATGTTTAGGTATTCTAGTTTATTGTACGTTTGATAATATCGACTTGGAAAGGAATCGTCGTTATTCGAGATTTTCTTTGTGTTAAGCTCCCTAATACAACGCACACTTTTATACACATAATAGACGAGTAAGTACTAATCGGATACTCATACACGTATAAGCGGAATCACGTAGTAAAAAACGTGGATCTTTTCGCCTGACCACTGGCTTGGGTTCATCTATACAAAAATTCAATATATTAAGAACACGTTCAGGCACGGAACAAATACCAATTTATATCACTTCACTATTTGTCCCGAGTCGAAATCGAACCCGCGACTCTTGGCGCATAAGACGGGGGCGCTATCTAATGATCAGTCATTAAAAATTACACTTTTATAGCGCGTCGTGTGAACCTGAAACGAGGGAATATTCCTATCTGTCCCCAATCATGAGGACTTTACTCCGTTGTGTTCAAATGAGAGGAGGGAGCAGGGTACAAAGGAATAATGAGTTGAGAAAAGGATTAACTGTTTATCCCGAAGCGAGAAACGTTTTAGTGCAAGGCAGTGTAACGGAAGTTATATAAAGTTCAATCGGAGTAATCGATCCTAGAAATTAAGTTTAAGCAAGTACAAGTTTCTGACTAGCTCAAATTTAGTGATTGATTACGATGCTGTAACTAGAAAGGACGGGTGTTAGACACAGCCACTCGTTCAATTGAACATAGATAGATATTTCTAATTTGTAAAAATGTAGATCAAAAGAAAATAAACGAGAAAGTTTTCTTTATTCTTAGTAGCAGTGAATTTTTCACTGATCATCAAGTTTATTCTATTTGATTATAATTAACGTGACAAAACAGAACCGGTAAGAACAGTGATTAGTTTCGCTGGCAATGGTTCCAAGAGTTAATGCAGTATCTGCACTAAGTACCCTAGTAGCTGAACAATTAGATAAGCACAACAAGTGCCTAGCAGTATTTCTCGATTTAAAAAAGGCTTTTGACACTGTCTCGTTTCCCATTCTTCTACACAAACTAGAAAGGATTGGTGTTAGGGGTATACCACACAAACTCTTTCAAAGCTACTTATCGCAAAGAATACAAAACGTCAAACTAGATAACTTTATAAGTGAGGGCATGGAGGTGACATACGGTGTGCCTCAGGGTAGTGTCCTTGGCCCTACGTTATTTTTAATATATATTAATGACTTGTGCAACATGTACATAGACAACGCAAAAATATATTCGTATGCCGACGACACTGCCGTCGTCTTCTCTGGTAGTTCCTGGGATAGTATCAAGGGTGTTGCTGAGAGGGGTTTGGCAAGAGTGAGCAAACGGCTAGAATGTAATCTACTAACATTAAATACTGATAAGTCCAATTTTATTTGTTTTAGTATTTATAATAACACACAACCCAGCGGAAATTACGAACTAAAAATACATAACTGCGTCACTACAGCACAACACTCTAGTTGTAACTGCCCCGTGGTTGAAAAGGTTGCTAAATTCAGATATTTGGGGGTTCACATGGACCAGCGGCTTTCATGGTTCCCTCAACTTGAACACGTTGGGCAGAGAATCAGGAAGCTTGTGTGGATTTTCAAATCTTTGAGACATGTGCTGCCACGAGCACCCATTACTGAGACGCGTGATCTTCTTAAAGAAATCTATGTGTCTTTAGCTCAATCAATCATGAGTTACTGCATCACAATATGGGGTGGTGCTATAAAGACTAAATTTATAAATGTGGAACGCGCCCAAAGAAATCTGATTAAGACAATGTATTTTAAAAAAAGAAGATTCCCTACTGAGCAATTATACCAATTAAGTAAACTTTCGACGGTTAGGAAGCTATATATACCTAGTACAGTTCTAAAGGTACACAGAACCTCTAGTTATAAGCCAAATATAAATAAAGGCAGAAGGAAAAAAAATGTTGTAGCTATACCAAAAACCAACACTATATTTGCGGATAGGCAGTTTTACAAACGTTCAGCTGTTATATACAATAAAATTAATAATAATGTAAGTATACATAGCAACTCGTACGTCGAGTGTAAGAATATCGTCCGTGATTGGTTGGAGACCAAGAACTATGATGAATTCGAGGGGTTGCTGGCTGGCTCCCATTAGTCAAACAAACACACACACGCACACATACGCACGCACACGCACAAACACACACACGCACACATACGCACGCACACGCACAAACACACACACACACACACACACACGACCAAATATCCTTGTATGCTTGTAACAGTGTAATATAGGAAATAAGTCAAAGAGACTAAAGAGCGGAGTCGTCTGACACAAGCTCAATAGCTTAAGAGGCGGCTCCAATCCCTAATGTGATAAGATTGTAAATATTTCAATAAAAAGTTTTTTAATTTTCATTTTCATTTTCATTTCATTTCACGAGTCGTGAGTTCGATCCTTACCCGAGTTAACCATACATGTGATGAACATTTATGTTTTTTTCGTGTCTAGGTGTAAATGGGTCTCGATGTTTGACCCCAAACTAAACAGAGCTTGTACTATAGCTCTGCTTAGTTTGGGGTCCGAGTACCCTGTGTGGAGATGTCTCAAATATTTATTTTGTTTATATTTTTTTCTGGCACGAGCTCGGGTATTATTTTATTCAATAACTGTGGATTTATAAAGACGCAGTAAGTAGGTACTACTCCTTAATGGTCTGGTACTTTACTTTCGCCACGGGCTGTTTGACAAGGAAATATCGCACATCCTTGTACAAGACGGGAATCCCAGTTGGAATAGTCTTAGAGTACTGCTGTATGTATGCACACAACACTTGCAGTTCTATAAATGACCAACCGGTTGGCCGGTGCTATTTTGTTCATTCTTGTTGCAATATTGTAATTGAATGGGCCGATATACCTAGGGCACTTTTACTTTTAAAGCTGGTTCGTGTTTTCCTTTTGGAAACTATCTGGAGTAGGAAAACGTTTGAACGTATAATTTTTTGCTAGCCTATTTGGACCACTATTATTTTCGTTATCACCCTTTCAGGCTTATTTCAGTGTCATAAATAAAACCTCTTACTAATATAATATTTTTCATTTATTCAAATTATCGATGAAAATGGTTTTTGTTAGGTGAGTACCTACTTAATTATACCAAATGATGGTGAATAACCGCGTCTTACCAGGTAAAACAATGAAATCTTTCGAGTTCATTTAACTTGTTTGAAATGCGATTGAAAAGCATCATTGAGTTGGAAGTGTTAGCACAAAACGCATATGAACGATACATTGTATTAGGTACAATGACAATTTTGTCACTTGATGAGTTTTTTGTTGTCTTAAATTTGAAAATGAAGATGCATATTTCGGTTTTGCATAATAGGCATCTTTTTTAACATTTTTTTCATTGAGCCATCAATCAATCCTGTTCCGGCTAATTAGTATCAGAGTACAAAGACAGTCGTTCCACCGATTCGGCATCCTATTGTCTCTAGTTGGCTTATTCAGCAGGTATATGGTATTAACAGTAACAAGATCAGTGCAATTTAGACTTTAACCGGCATTATTTTAAATCCATAGTCGTATCGAGGCATAGAACAATAGACGGACACTGTTTGGTCTCTAATTCGCCTGGTTGCCTCCTGAAATTGAGCTACACTTGACACACATAAGTATTGTTCGTTTCGCATGCAACTGCATATGTTTGGCTAGAGCTAATCTCGCAATGTACACTACTTATTTGCATTTGAAGTGGTTAACCTTTTGTTTCAAATTGTGCAGTACTTGGAGCACCACCATGATGCCGTTTAGGGTTCCGTAGACAAAGTATAAAAACGGAACTATATTACTAAGATTGCGTTGTTCATCTGTTTTTGTGTAACCAGTAGCTCTACCATGAGTTTTTAACGTACGTAAGTTTTCGATAGCCAACTCATGGTACCGCTTCAGGCTAAAACGCATGAGCCCCGGTGAAATAGGGCTAGTGGTTATGGGAAGGCTCAATTGTATAGTGTTCGCGAAAATAAAAAACAATATTTTTATTAGTTGTTTTTAATGCTATTTTAAATTTACATAAAAGACAATTCTACTTACCAGTCATGCAAATACTATTTTAAAAATGCATAATAAATTAAAATTGAATGGTAGGTAGCCCGCCGCGGCGTCTTACGCGAGTCCTTCTCGTACTTGGCTGATTTGTCTTAACCGAGTCGTGGGTTGACAATAATGCATTTTTATTGTGTTACAGCCTTAGGTCACATACAATGGACTTGTGCTATGTAGGTCGTGTCTGCACTTGTAATGTATGCATGGCAATCAAGTTTTTCTTTTATACTGACTTATATTTTTTATTAGCCCATACACCAAGGGTCACTATCCTACCGTAAAATAGGCGAACAGGCGTTAGTCAACCACGCGGGCCAAATTAGCCAGACCGCTTGGTCGACTTCACAATACTTTAGAAAGGTTTAAAGTTTACAGGATACAGGTTTGTAGGATTCCGCACGAACCAATGAGGTTTAAAATTTTGTATTCACATTTTAAACGTAAATATGAATACAAAATTTTCATCAGAAAACATTGGTTCGTGGCGGTGTTAGAACTGGTTACCTCGCACATAGAAAGCAATGGACTTAACCACTCGGCTATCGAAGCCAAGCTCTACTGAATGTATTGATAAAACAAAACCATCGCTGTGCGAAAGCATTGCTTAAATTTGATACATGCTTAGTCTGTTTCCTTCAGAACGACCAAAGTAAATATTATTGGCTTAACTTAACTTGGTAATTGCTTGTTTATACAACTTATCTGCTAAAAAGTACTACTATTGACTTGTTATGATATATTTCAAAGCATAATAAAGAAAAACTTAATGTTTGTGCGTACGTTGTACCTAGTATGGATAAGCAGTATTACTTGCAGCTTTTATATACTATAATGTATGTAATAAAATAAAAAAAACTAAAATTACTTAAATAACATTAAATAATAAATATTTACGCATATACATAGTTCAAATACATTATTAAGACAAGTTTACCTCATTATCTATCAAGAACCTGAACTGAATCCCTTTACCTTTATGTCAATCAACCGACTTCCGAAGGTAATGTAGAACAATATAGAGTCTAAAATATCTTTAAATTTTCGGAGATAGGGTCTAATTTCCCCTGTGTGGTAGTTGGCAATGGACCGGCCACATCAAAAAAACCTTTCCCTTTCTCGACACTCACTTGACGGGTTATTGTTTGGCAGCTGCCTTTAGACAAAACATTGAATCTTTTTAGGGTTCTACCTGAAAAAGATTAAACCCTTAGGATTGTAGCCAAACCACGTGTCAGTCTAGGGCATTTTTCTCAGGTAATAAATAATAAATAAACGAACACGGACGAAGTCGCAGGGGACAGTTTGTTTCTAATATACTGCGATGTTCCTCCGAAGCCGTGAAAAAATCAAGCTCCCATATCCTACCTAGCTGTAACATTGCTTTAAGGGTGAATTTCCCGACACCAAATCGTAAACGGCACGGCTGAAACTGCTAGTGCAGGATGGCACTTTTAACTTGTAATATTTTTTTAGATAAAAGGTGTTGTCTCCTATAGGTGACTATAAATATTTTTAAATTATGATTATCGCTAGTTAGGTAAAAAAATCTTAAACCCCCAATTGTATCATATCGGTGACGCGGCACAATTTGTTTTTCAGTATACTTTTGATCATATTTTAAAAACAGTTGATTTTTAGGGATTTACCTTTTTTTATTTAAATCCTTAATAATGACAGTACCTTATTGCGGAAAGTTCAATACAAAATCTGTTATATTTAATGAATGGTAAGTACAAATTCACGTGTCCAAATGAGATATGTCATCGCGGTGAATTTTCGTTGTACGCGAATATCTAGGCATCGAAAAACACTAGCTTCTTGCCACTGCGCAGTAAATCTGCGCATCAGTGCCGCCTAAGCGCTTAACGTAAGAGGACGTGTGTTGCTGTTTGCAGTTCCCGCCAAAAACGTAAATAAGTCGGTTTCGGTGACTGCGTACCGTTTTTTTTGTCATTCACGTGAATGGATATAAGTTGTGATCCAATCATTCGGTATGTCTATAAAATCTATGTACTATTACTAAATGTCGCTCAATTAAGTAGGTCGTATCAATTTATTTCTTTTATTTATATTTTCCTTGTTGTGCTTATTTTTATGGGCTGTATATAATATCGGTGACCTCATTCCGGTGAATTCGGTGACCTAAATTGACCACCGGAATGAGAAAAAATATCATTCCAGTGACTTTTTTCATTTCGGTGAGAATTTGGTCATTTCGGTGATTATTATCTTCATTTCGGTGATTTCTTTTGTCATTCCGGTGTCAAATTACTTCATTTCGGTGAATAAAGACCTTAATTTATTTTGTTACATTGTAATTTCGAAAGGAATATATTTTTATTTTTATTGTTGATAATTACAATATATTTGTTGATTTATTCTTACATGTTCCCAAATGAATTTCAGATTAAATTATTAAAATCTATGTGTGGTTGTAATCAATACCTTTATTTTTCACTAGCTGTGCCCGCGACTTCGTTTGCGTGGGCGATTTTTCATACAAAAGGATTTTCCGGATTATTCCCGTTCCCGTGAGAATTTCGGGAATTCCTTTCTTAATGCACCTCTACGGTACCTAAACTACGTCCTTACCAAATTTCAAGTGCCTACGTTTAGCCGTTTAGACTGTGCATCGATATGTCAGTCAGTGATTCTTCTTTTATATATTTAAGAGTATCCTCTTAATAATAAAACATACTCGCAGATGGACTCTGGCTTAAAGTAATAACAGATTAACTTGAAATGTTTGTCAACAGCATCTAAAGTCAAATGATGAAGTTTAAAATGGTAAGTTTTTCTTCTTCTTCTTCTTCTTTTCGTGTCGATGGCAAAACACTTAAAATTATTTTGGATAATTCCGCCACCCGGACCGCGGTTGTTGACCCTTCTATCAGCTCAATTTGTGTACAGGAGTCGGGACAGGCGGGGCATGAAGTGAGGTGAGCCATGGACAATGGTGAGAGACCACATAGGCACGCGATATCCTCCTGTCCAGGAAACCCCCACCTAAACATATTATCTTTGCATTGGCCAACCTGGCTACGGAGTCTGTCCAGGGACCTTCAGGTTAACCATGGCAAATCGTGTCCTGCTGGAAGGCTTTCTGAAGGCAGAACCAAGGGGACGGGTGGAGCAAACGTGTTAGACCAGAGGTTAAGACGAGCAGAAGGTGGATCTGTGTCAAGATTCGGTACTTTCTAAATCTAAATATAAAGCTATGCCGACTTTAACTTCTGTGGTTGTCCCTGCCATGTTATATTTAGTCTGAGAGTGTCTGAACCCTAAGGCTGAAGTGAGGTCGGTCTTTTGTGTAGATGTTGAAAAGTAGTGATTCCAACAAAACGGTCATCCCCAGGGTAGAGACCCTGGGGATTACCGTTTTTTTGGGATCGCCATCTGCTTATTTCTTCAGACAAATGGACCTGAAAGCTACGGTTGCGGAGCAGCTCACCAAGTATTTTTATAAATTTCTAGTCATTGACCATTGAGTAGACTTTCCACAAGAGACGCTTCAGGTTCACTGTATCATAAGCTGCTGTCAGATCCACGCATACAGCGCTGTAATCATTCCCATTTCAAAACTATCCTCTTTGTGTTATTTATTTTGGTTCACAAAACAGAATAACATCAGTGTAGCTTCTGAATTACAAATACAAATCTTATGGACTAGACGTTTATGATAAAATGGCATGTGTTGGGTGAGGTTTAACGTCTGGTTACAACATGAATTTTTAGGTCTGAATCCTACCTGTTCTGGAATTAAGTGCTGATCTAATAGAGATAAGATAATTTCGCAGATTGTAGACAATCATTGAACTTCGGTTGTAACCAGCAAATAGTCATAGGATCCGAGTTCTCAACTTGTTCTGTGGAAATGTTATCAACACTCGATGCTTTACCAGATTTCAAGTATCTAACACTAAAAATGATATCGTCAAAAGGCTGGCTCAGTAAATTCTCTTTCGGAAGGCATTGTACAAGTTGAATTCTGGGAAGGCGAGTGTACGATTTCTTATTCAGCAACAGTTATTGAGCAATTTTGTTTGCAGTAACTTTACTTGGAACTTTGGAGGAGAGGGCTCACCGGTCCATTTACGGATTGTGGTCTAGGCCTTTTTACTATTGTGGGTCATGTCAATGCTGGTGACTGTATTAATCCATTTGGTTCGCTGGTTTGCATGGATAGACAGCATTAAGATTTCACAAGCATCACATGTGTCTTGTGAAAATGGATCGGTATTAAAGGCGGATTCATAATTTTTAAACGGCGCAGATGACTCTTGAGTCAAACCCGGGACGTTGGAAGTACGACAGCCTCTTGGGATATGTTGGCACGACGATTTCCAGATGATACCTACGAATCGTTCGTAGTTCGGTAATGAAGCTAGCTTTATAATGGCTTTGTCAATTGTTTAACGAATTATTGCACTACTGCATATTGCACTTAATCGGTCTATGTAAGGTTAGGGGTATTGATTGGCAGATGGACTTTATGCATTGAGAGCTGAATCTGGAACTGACAAAGATCAAGACTGGGTTGTATCCACGTTTTCATCGACCACTGTTAAATGATTAACGGAGATGCATTTTTATTGATAAGGCCGAAGTTTTAATTTTAGTAAGAAAAAATCTGTTACTGTGTGATGAATACACTCTTCAAAACGTAGGTTGTAGGCTGTATACTTGGTAACAGTTTACTTTTTCGGTGACTACATAAGTAATTTCATTTCGGTGTATTGCGTTTCTCATTTCGGTGATGAGAAGTTTCATTTCGGTGAACTCTTCTTTCATTTCGGTGACACCAAAATTTCAAAGTACTATATCTCTTAAGTATATGAATTTAATTTAATGTCGTGTTAAAATTAATTATAACGATAGCGTAAATAACAATTCTACATGGTTGTATTTTCAAAAAAGTAACAAATAAAAAAGTTCACCGAAATGTTAAAAAATATGGACTTGTTGAAATTGACCCTTAAACGTAATCATTGATTGATTGTATAAGCATTCAATTAAAAAAATGGCTGTATCTGAACAAAGGTAAATTTTCCAGGGTTATAAAGTGCTAAGGGTTCATTTCATACATCTAAAAACCTATTTAAAAACATAAGTAAGTCTTATGCCATTACCTTTATATTTAACAATTTTTTAAATGTGAATAACAAAAAAATTACAATATATTTTTAATTTTTAACCGACTTCAAAAAAAGGAGGAGGTTCTCAATTCGTCTGTATGTATAATTTTTTTTTTTTTTTTTTTTTTTTATGTATGTTCACCGATAATTTCGTCAATTATAGACGGATTTCAAAAATTTTTTTTTGGTTGGATAGAGTTCACTTCCGAGGTGGTCCCATTTTCACCAGTCCCGGATCTGATGATGGGATCCAGGAGAAATCGAGGGCAACCTTCAAATTTTATAGGGACATGTACCGCGTTTTGCATATTATCTGAATTCATATTAGCATTTGCTTCTGGCTATCACAATCTTATGATGCTGAGCTGATGATGGAAGGTCAACTCCTTAATAGTTATGAGTAAAAGAATAATTATTTCAATACTGTATACATATTAAGACTACTAGTTATAATATCAGTAGCATTACAGGAGAGCTAAACTGTTAGGTTGACCAGTCAAGGATCTGATGATGGGATCCAGGAGAAATCGAGGGCAACCTTCAAATTTTATAGGGACATGTACCGCGTTTTGCATATTATCTGAATTCATATTGGCATTTGCTTCTGGCTATCATAATCTTATGATGCTGAGCTGATGATGGAAGGTCAACTCCTTAATAGTTATGAGTAAAAGAATAATTATTTCAATACTGTATACATATTAAGACTACTAGTTATAATATCAGTAGCATTACAGGAGAGCTAAACTGTTAGGTTGACCAGTCAAGGATCTGATGATGGGATCCAGGAGAAATCGAGGGCAACCCTCAAATTTTATAGGCACATGTACCGCGTTTTACATATTTTCTGAAGTTATATTGGCATTTGCTTCTGGCAATCATAATGTTATGATGCTGAGCTGATGATGGAAGGTCAACTCCTTAATAGTTGGGAGTAAAGGGATAATTCTTTCAAATCTGTGTACATATTGATACTACTAGTTATAATATCAGTAGAATTATAGGTGAGCTGAACTAATTGGGTGTAAAAAAATGTAACACTAAAAAGGATGAAAAAAATTGTAAACAAAACAAAAACCGCCTTCAAAAACCCGACTCACTAAAAATTACAAAATAATATAATACGAACATTAATCTGGGTATGAATATGATATGTTGTTGAAGGCGGTGCCAATAATTTTTGAGGAAAACTGCATGAAATATAAACGGCACCGCCTTCAACAACATACCATATTCATACCCAGATTAATGTTCGTATTATATTATTTTTTAATTTTTAGTGAGTCGGGCTTTTGAAGGCGGTTTTTGTTTTGTTTATAATAGAAAAAGTTATAGGGTTTGTTTGAATAAAACTGAAACTTTTTCCGGAACCCTCAGAGGGCGAGTCGGACTCGCGCTTGACCGGATTTTTTATTGTTGTATTCAAGGTGCCCTTACTCATTTCATTTGAAGTGGTCTGCTGATATGTAATATTTTATTACTCGAATACGCAGAAGGTATCGCAATGTGTGAGATCTCCGTTCCTTTTCCATCGAACGGCGAGATGGTAATTCGACGAAAAATATTATTCAAATAGGTGCAAATTACAGGCTGGAAAGCCAGGTTTACAATGTCTTTTAATGCGAAAAAACAAAGTTTTCGGGAAGTGTTATTGAACTTCCAAAAATATTTGATTGTATTATTTCTATATTAAGTTGTTATATAGATAACACAATAGCTCCATTGTGTTAACTAGACAAGTCTATCATGGTCAAGTACGCTTTACAGAAGTACCAGAAGGAGAAAAAGTAGCACAGTTTTTACTGTAAGTTACATAAATAACTTTAAGCAAACATTTCCGGACGAGATCAAGGCGAACTAAAAGATTTCGCGTTAATCAAAGTTTTACGGTTTCTCAACAATAGGTTTAAATACGCTTAATATTGGTGCAATTGCAAACCATCACATGAAAGTCCAATTTATTGTCGACAGTGTATAATTCTTATGTCCTTATTCCGTAAATCGCGAATTATCATTATATCAGTCTTGTGACTTTATGATTGAGATAAACAATAATCGACATATATAGCACTACTTAATTTAATTTGGACATTTAATTAAATTTCTTAGATATCTAATAACTTAACTTACTTATTTTAATCGTAATGTTATTATTTAATCGATCAAGTTTAAGAACGATTTATTTCTAAACAACAAGCCGTTACTGATGGATGTAATGATCATGTCATTCCTTGGTCATTATTTGAGGACTTTCCTCAATTAAACTGTCTAGTAGATTGGTTAATAAATCCGAGCTCGGTATCTACAGGGTTATTAAGGTATTGAATTATCTTAATAACACTTAGAATCTTTGTTATTATAACTTGAATTCCAATAAATACAATACATTTTAAGACAGTAATTCACTGTGCGGTAATTGTGATTAAAGTTAATGAGATCTTACGGATCCGCTACATTACGGATATAACACAAAAACACGATCTAAAATCCAAAAAATTTGATACCCTTTGTTTAAATATTGTACATCCGCATATAAATATCGCAGAATTGCCTATTTTAAAGGAACGATAATGCGTAAAACTAAACCAAAACGATTTTTTAAAGTAGGTATTATAATTCCTTAAAACATTAAATCGTGTAGAAAACGGTACATTAACAACACTCATTTAAGGCAACTTAACCCAACTTAAAAGAAAATCCCACGCCACCACAGCTTCACAGCCTCAAAAGCGTGCACATGAAATTGGCGCGCGAACTGTAAGGCTTTCGTGCGTTATGCGCAGGCTGCGCCGGAGCGGCGCGCACTGCCGCCGGCCGGCGCGCACAGTCCGCGCGGCGCTCGTCACCGTCGCACGCGCATATCGCTGATAGCGCCCGTATATAAACCCGCGAAGCCTCCGAACTTCACACTGACTACTTACCGATCCCTCTGAACGACAACAACCGAGAAGATGGCGCTAGACATACTCAGACATGATGAGAGCGACACAGAGGGAGTCGTCCTCGCCAAAGGCATATCCATGCTGGTTCTCTTCTGTGCTTCTATGATATGTGGTATCGCGCCTCTCCTGATCTCCCGGCGCTTCAACTGGGTGTCCGCCGAAGAGGCAGGCAATCTGAAGCAGACCAACAGGATAGTGATGACCCTGCTCTCCTTCGGTGGTGGCGTCCTCTTGTCCACGACGTTCCTGCACCTGATGCCTGAAGTTGACCACAACGTGGAGTACTTGCAAGGTGAGTTTGTTTTGTGACTTATGTATTGATTGTCTAATGAATGAAGGTTAACGTAATAGATTAGTGGGCTGCCCAAAATGTGTGAGGCATTATTACATCAATGTTGAATTTTGTTTCATAAATTAAATTTATTGATAGATTTATCTATTTTTTATACTTTATTTCTGTAGAGAAAAAATGCTACAGGTACTGGGATTATAATGCAAAAGGATAGAGTTTAAATATAAAAAGGATGTAAGTATTCCTTTGAGTGTAGTTAACGGAAAACAAACAATGAGTCTAATCAAAAATCTTAAAAGCCTGTTGCAAAATGCTTGCTCTATCAAACACAACATCTGCTAAGACTAATAAGGTCATAATCGCGATGTGAGTGATGTTTTTGTTACATTTAATGGGTTCACGACAATGCAAATAGA
The DNA here is from genome assembly GCA_039566165.1 of Maruca vitrata. Lineage (NCBI taxonomy): Eukaryota > Metazoa > Arthropoda > Insecta > Lepidoptera > Crambidae > Maruca > Maruca vitrata. The sequence continues at coordinate 7,199,960 of CM076928.1, forward strand.
GGCATAGTATTTTAATAGGCCGGCATAATATACTCGTGAACAATGAGATAGGAGTCGTATATAGCGTAGAACATTTCTTGAATCCCGTTCACCTTGGTCGTACTTTGAGTATTTTGTTTCCGGACGTTGAATAACTTTAGCGCGTTTTGTCGTACCGGGTTTATCTTGAATTCTATTCGACGTTTAAAGTATATTTTTCCTGGTTTTAACGACATTTTCCGCTATTTTTGTTCTTTTAAAATAGATGCAGCATTTTTAAAGTTTTATTCAAAAATGATTGAACGAATATAAGTAAGCACATTTATGAATTTAATCATTTAGGACTTTCCGATCTCTTAGAGATTACATTCATCAGGAATTGAAGGTAAAATGGAGTCGCTTTTTTTGCGATAATTTTGGAACCCTCCGAGTCTGTATTCATTTTGTTATAAAATCTAATAAATAGGGTTATCTACTCGTGCAATTATACCTACTCTTAGACTTATATCATCATCATGGCCCAAATAATCAAACCTATAAGAAATAAAACTAAAAAACGCGTGTACCCTAGATATTTTCACCGGGCCACAAGATTCACAGCGCTGTTTCAATGAAACTTTTTTCTTTTAATTGTTTTGGTTGGCCGCGATGTAAAGTGGACATTATCTAACAGTTGCGCAAGCGCACTAAGTGTGCCGGTGTCCGCGCAGACGTCTCGTTTTACAGATTAATTGGCGGATCATCTTTCTTGTCTCGATATACGATGTTTTTTGCACAGATTTTTTTTTTTGATCTATTCTGATGATGTTCTGATGATGCTAAGATTCTAAAAATAATTATTTACTGATGACCGGCGTTTCGAGTTCTTCTTAAAAGACTCGTGGCCACGGGGGAAAACCGTCAACATGAAAATTTTAAACTAGTCCGCACCAATCGTTTTATTGTAACACTTATCAACTGAAAGAAACAAATACAATAATAAATAGCTCTGGAGCAGTATTCCTTTGAAGTCATTTAACGAATAACAAACAAGTTCAAACAATGGCACTAATCCGCCTATAAAATTGACGACTCAGAAAAATGATGTGCTGGTTGTATTATACTTTTTGTTTAATCGTCCATGTTTTGGTTATAGGATTAAAAACCGGCCAAGTGCGAGTCGGGCTCGCGCACAAAGGGTTCCGTAGCAGCAAATATAATAAAAATCAACCTATCTCAAAAACTATAAGAGATACTTTGATCAAACCAAAAATCGTTGAAAGAGTTAATTAGCATGCATCACCTCTATTTTTTTAGAATTTTATACCCCGTAGTTATAAAAATAGAGGGGGGGACATACTTTTTACGACTTTGAGAGCTGATATCTCAAAAACCGTTCACTTTAAGAAAAATGTTTTTAGAAAACTTTATATCATTTTAAAAGACCTTTCCATTGATACCCCACACGGGTATGTACATCGAAAAAAAAAATTTCATCCCTCAGTTACATGTATGGGGGGCCCCCCCCCCAATTCTTTTTTTTACTATTTAGTGTCATATTTTTGTAGCGGTTCATTCAACACATATTCCCATCAAATTTCATCACTGTAGTACTTATAGTTTCCGAGTAAATCGGCTGTGACAGACGGACAGACGGACAGACGGACAGACGGACAGACGGACATGACGAAACTATAAGGGTTCCGTTTTTGCCATTTTGGCTACGGAACCCTAAAAAGGAATTAAAATAAAAAAAGAGCAGGAGATATTGTAATTAAAGGATTTACAATCATTTTAATAATTGCTTTCAGCACGTGTGTTTAAGCAATCCTTGCTCTACTCTACAAAACACTTTGAAATTATTTAGAGGCTGTAAGAATCAATCAATGGTCAATTGGGTTCAATGAAACATTGACGTTGTGATTGAACCTTGAGAGCTTACTACATAGTATTGAATAATTATGTCACTGTAACTTATTAGGTCTGTGAAAACTGTAGTATTTCCAATTCTTGTACAATCCTTTGCGTCTATTTTCCTGAATATACCATTATAATTCTGTCATGTAATGTAAAATGTTTTTTCAGACTTTTTTTTTATAAAAGACTCCAAGTAACTATAAGTATGCGCTTACCAGTCAAGTGTGTTGACAAGGCTATCACAGTCAATTAAAAGACAGAATCCAATGTGTTCCATAGATTACCTAGTAGTTTGATAATTTTTGTTTTGAACGAATAATAAGAGGCAGTAAACCTTTTGTAAATTAAGATATTCAGAAAACATTCATTTAAATTAAATAACAGGAAAGGATAATAGGTTACGTATTACCTACGATGATTTGTTCTTCAAATCTTAGAGATGAGTTGTATTCGTTTCATCATAAGTTGCAAACGTCAGAACAGCATGACATCTATGACATGTGATTGACATCTTTTACAATTATCGACATGATTGTACTATGGATGGGTATGTATGAATGGTGAATAAGAAAGATAAAATATTATGCAACTAAATCTACTTGTTACACATTCCATACCTCGAACACAAATCTGTGGTTAAAATAAGTTCACTTTTTTCCTTTGTTTAATATTCCATAACAAGTAAATGATATACATAGTTGCAATGATACATAGGTTTAATGAGTTATGTCCGAGTGAATATTATCAAACCTAATAAATGTGGAATGCGAAAGTCTTAGACCTGTACATTAAAGCTGTCCTAAACAGGTACATACTAAGCTAAAAAGCAATAAAAAGGTCGCAATAGCTAAGCATGTTTTATATCATATCTTATACGCAGTTTCTTGAATCTCCACTAAAAAGGCAATGGTTCAGAATTTCGTCCCCGTACGAATATGGTAAGTTGCAAACGTCACTGCTCATCGGACGAACGCATTCGTATACAATTAACTTATTAACAATTCAATGAAGGGAAACACAAAACCAAACCGCGCACGCGCAGCGCATCGCAATGCGTATTCCCTCGGTTATTAGGAAAACTATTAAAAACAAATAAAATCAATGTTTTGATTTAGTAACTCAATTTGTAAGATACGCTATTTCGTAAATTACAATTTAATAGTTTGAACAACACACGTTAATAAATAAGATTAATTAACATCATAATATTGTATTAATAAATACCTTTCTGTGAAATTAAAGATAGGAACAAATAGGTACTACGAAATGTCTAAATATCAAATAAGTTAAGAGAATTATAAATCTTAATTTAAGATGTAGGTAAAGGTAGATAAACAGATTAAGTTGCTTTTAATCCGCAATAAAAAAATAATTTTGAGGCTTCCTGACCCTGAATTATGTCACTAATGGGATAGGAATAGGAACAATACTTATTATATTTGGGTGTGCATAAACAGTAAGACAGTTACAGTACCTATAACTGGGGATACCAATCACTAGACATCGGATTATATGCACTATCAAAATGCCAAAATATGCGTGCAAAAACGCACTGAAAAAAGGAGAAATATGCACAAAATATACACAAACAAAAAACCATCATGTAAGAATTAACAAGAATTAACAAGTTTGTCACGCAAAGCTAATTTATGGAAAATGACCTTTCAACGTCAACTGACGTTACCGGACAGAACTTAAAATTTGGTGCGATTTCTGCCGAGACCTCTTGAGGCAGAATTTGTCCGGTGCCGTTGATAGATGCGTTAACTTTTTTTATTCCTTCGAGACACGGATTTTTATACAAAACAGCATTTAATTTGCCACGAACATTTTCTGAAAGTGAATTCGGAAGGGCGTTTCAATATTTTTTTCCAATATTTCCAAGGACTTGCACAGAGGAAGGTTTTTTGTTTCTAGTCTCTCAATGGCATCGGGTACCTATATCGCTGAAATGTGTTGCAATAAGAGCAATAAGTAGGTATATTGTTTAATTGAAGGATTCTCAAATGCCCGCTGGCTTGAATTGATTGCAATGGCTTCTGAACTGTCAAATTGTCGTAGTACAATAACACGTCTAACACGTATAAATACTAAAATAAGCACTATCAATGAAAAAGTACCAAAATATGCAATAACGCTATAAAAATAGCATTATATGCGTTTGCATATGCGAACATGCAAATGCATATAATCCGATGTCTACCAATCACATTCATAAAACAAGACATGAACCTTGTAAATAGAAAACACTGTTTTTGTTTCAGTAGGAAACTTGAAAATACCCAAAGTGACCTTACATGTCAGACGTTCGTGTGTACCAATCATAAAAACGTAAACCGTTAATGAACTGGCAAGAATATTTTTCGTTTTTTGTGGCTAAAACGTACACTAGATATTCCATCAATGAAGGCTATCTAATATTTTTTCCAGTTTTAACAATGAGTTTGAAACCACAAGAGATTTGAAATCACGCTAATATCAAAGAATAGCTAGTAAGTGTCTTATACGTGATTAGAATGCACAGAGCAGATGACTAATTGTCGGACGCAGGAAACCACAGAGGCGTGGGAAATAACCTCTCGCTCGCAATCCGTAATACCTCAACGATTATGGCCATACCACGGTAATGATATCTATACCATGCGTGATTTGTGCAAATAAGCCGGCTCTGAAACAAATGGAAACAATAACTTTGTTTTCATTTGACTTAGAATAAGGTCCGTTCACAATAAAGTATCTAAAATTTTGGAACCAATTTGATGACTTATGTAAGAGTTATGTTGCAGGTTGGTAGGTTTTAACTCTTTTGCACTCTCATTTTGTAATCGAATCTTTGTTGTGTCACCATATACTCTGTAAGTCAGTAGCAATATTTTCACAAAGGAGAAGCGTTATGTACAAGATATATGCTTTAAATGTTTCACATTTTGTTCTCAGACAGAGGGGTTAGACCATTAACTTCAATATAAAAAAGGTTTACTATATCTGGACTTGATATTTTCATGTTCCGGTCTAATGCAACAAAACTCTATTATTTACGATAGAAAGCCTATGCATTTTGCGTCACGTAAAATAAATCGTTTACAGGAAAATTATCTGTCATCATACTAAATCGCAGGGAAAGTGCGTATTTTAGATTTCTCACTGTAACAATAGGCAACAAAATATTTGTCGATATAATAGCTTCTTATAATAAATATTGGATATATTAAAAAAAAACAGCTGTATGAATACAATAGCATGTCTTCATAATTGTCATTTTATATGTATACTAGTGACCGGCCGTCTCATCGGTTAATCACATCTCGATCGTATAAGCAGTTTCTGAGATTAGCGTGCACAAACGTACAGACAGACATACAAAAATTACAAAAATCATTGTTTTGGGTAGACACTAGTTAATAAAGGTCTCTTACAATATTTTTATTATGTGTTACATTTTATTATGTGTGAATAATAAAGTGAATATGTGTGAAAGAAGTGAATAATAAAATACAGATTCGTCAAAATCCTCTTATTTCACGTACAAAAGAGCAATTTTATTGTTGCGGTTTCACCTCTCAAACCTAGGGAACCTCGGTTGATTTTATCTTATTAAGGAAAACCCACTTATGACGTGATTCTTAGAAATCCCAAAACGCGATATTCCTTTTACGTAGAAAAACCACATTATAACATCATAACGGCGATAATGCATTCGTTATGAAATTCCTACATATTGATCGATCCATCTCGCAATTAATGTCAGGAAAATCCGGAACATTAAAACAATACGTAGAATTGTTTGGATAATTCGTTACCTGTAAAGGTTATTTAGATTTATATCGATTGCGGAGAGAGCGATAGCAAATATGGTTCATAAATCGTTGATGTTTTATGTCACCGATGTAAAAGGAAAATCCTACTAATATTATAAACGTGAAAGTTTTTTTCTGTTGATGGATGTTTGTTACTCTTTCAAGCAAATACTACTGAACCGATAACGATGAAATTTGGTATGCAGGTAGCTAAAGACCCAAAATAAACAGGGGCTACTTTTTATCCCGTAGTTCCCGCGGGAATAGGGTTTTCACGCGGACGGAAAGCTAGTAACAGATATTATACAATATCTCTACAGTTTTTAATCCATTACAAAAATATTGGTGTTATACATACGTAATAAACGTAATGTGTAAAGTTCATTTTCACAACTGTGTCGCTAAAACGTAATATTTATAAAATAAAAAGGTCTTATTATTTTTCGTTGGTAGGTACTTTACACCGATAAAGGTGGTACGAAACCTCTATCGGTGACTTCTTTATACTCTCTGTATAATATTTATGTATATGGCTATCAGTAGAAATTATTGAGTCATATCCGATTATAATTTGTTTTGATGTAGTCTAAAACAGCTTTATTATTTTCTAAGAAAATAAAATATTGCTCTATCGCAAGTATATTGCGCAGATGCAAAAAGTTATATTTTTTTTAATAACCCCTGTCATCCTACTGCTGGGCAAAGGTCTCCTCCAAACTTGTCCACAGCTATTATTTAGCTATATTTTCTTAAACGGGCTAATTTGTTACCAGTTTAATTAAAATGTTGACAAATTATTCCCAGGTTTACAAATTAATTATAATAGCGCAAATTTATTTGTCTTCCTAAGAAATACTTGTCATCTTGAAATCTTTTAATTACCTGAAGGAAATTGACCATATTTACAGCGATTACTTTACAAACTGTTGTTAAGTTCAACTAGGTCTTTATTTTTAAGGTCACGTTTTAATAATAGCGATTATTACGGTAAAAAAATACTTCGTCGACATTGGCACCAATGAGTTCAATGCGTCTCGATTGGCTATTAACTACATTACAGAACAATTCAACTGTTTATTATGATTTATAGTTTTCCTTTTATCTGTAAAACCGTTTCACTAAAACAGTTAAACAGGCAATTAGTTGGATTAGCTACGTGATAAGTCATAAATTATGTATTTAAGTTGTTCATAATAATTGACTTAACTACTAGCACGCTTCTTTATTTGTTTAGGTACTTGAAGCACTAACGAGATTCAAACTAAGTAGACACGAGTACTTAAATATCGCGTCAAGTATTTTAACGTTGTAAATTTGTGTAATGATGTTATAGTAAATAGTATTCTATTATAGTTATAGTTATTACTATAGTTTGATGTTAGAGATACTTTGTCAGTTTATTTTAGCGCATATGTGTACGTACTTTCGGTTCATTTAGTACTAATATTATAAAGTAAAGTAAGTTTGCTGATCAAGTCTCGATTTAAATGAAATAGTTCAGAGACTGAGAAAGGACATACATTTTCGCAATAAACAATTTTACGCGGCTGGAGTCGCGGGTAAGAATGTAGTTTTAAAGATAATTTTACGTGCTGAGTTCCATAACAGTATCTTGCATTTCCAAACGGACGGAGAGCCAACAATACAATTTCTGCGTGATTCAGAATTCGCACATCGCGATGGACATCGCGTATGACCGACACGCGCAAACGCCGGACGTGTCAACATTTACGGGGACATTTAACGGAACTGCACTTTCTGTTGCAGCCATAAAATGTATCGTAAATCGCTATCGTTAAGTTTAGCGAACGTAACGAGGCGTGAACGCATCATCTCTGATGACTTGACGAAGTAGGTTCCTCTTTGGCCAGTTATGTTTCTTAACTTGTGTCATTGATATTCAACCGGTATCAAAAACCTAATAAGGCTTTATTTCGGCTCGTTTTGCACTATATAGTAAATTCATAACGAGTCCAGTAAAATACACTAAGACATGTATTTTCTACTCGTCTGGTCATGTGATGTGCAGTTCTCTCATATTCCTGATGCCTTTATCTTCTGAACATCTGTTAGCTACTCTGTGAAATCCCGCAGTTGGATAACTCTACCTATACTTTTTTATAATCACGCTTGCTTTGGTTATTTTTAATTCAATGTAGAATAAAGATTGGTACTATACGAGTTCCATTTATAAATATATTATTGTTTTCACAAAATTTTCCATTACTACTACTAAACACTATAATAATTTAAAATACTTACTTAAATGTAACCCACATTGTAATTTGAATAAACTATTATTTAACGGTCTTGTTGTCAACAAGCATTAAATGTTATGACTTTCACACAAATTCGTTTAGCTGTCATTGTTGCAACGAACTCAGAATAATTTATGTTATTGTCATATCTATTAAAAATTTGACTTGAATTGGAGCGCTGCAACTGTCAACAACTGAGTTATTGTAGTGCCTGAGTATTGCCCTGTCACTGAGGAATTTATCGCTCTTACTGTGTAAACAATACTCCTGGAAATAAAATCTTATCTAGTTATTTTGCACGGTTTTGTTTATTACTCTAGAGAGAATGTATAAAAATCTAGATAACAATAAAATATTGTTTGCCATTCTATAATCAATATGAGGTAAAATTAAAGTTAGATATAAATCAGTACCTGTTACTAATTGCAATTTTTTTTTATACCTACCTAATCTAGTGAACAAAAAAACTTCAATAGTTAAACAATTAGTAATTTAAAAAAATAAGGCTTTCGTATATTACGATCTTAAAACGGCTATTAGAAGACGAACCAATCAATCATTTTGTTTTTTTTTACCTATTTATCGATAGACATCATAGTTTGTGTGTACCGAATATATGTATATCTTATCTCATAATTTTACATGATAGACAAGAGGTATAGACCGATATAATGGCAATAAGTCCGAATTAATATCCGAAATAAAATAAGCATAAAAGCACATACATGTACATTTTACGATACATATATTTATTTTGTATGTACTACGATACATTGTAAATGATCGTAACTGACACCCTCCCTATTTATGGCGTTCAATGAGTATGCGCAGAACTTTGAACAAAGGAATTGATCTTTTGATAGATTTGTCATTGAGATTCGGCAAGTACGAATTTACAATCAATGAACTAGGCATACATTAGGCACATCACGCTTCGTCAGTTCAAGACAAAGGTTCTGTGGTAAAAAGGTTTTACGTAGGTACCTTACAATGCATAGCAAAACAATAGTGCACGCATATTACTTAGTATGAATAGGATGCGACTAGATGAGAAGTTTTAGTTAAAGTATTTTTTAAACTTAATGAAAACGAGCATCTTAACAACAAACTTTTTAGGTTTTTAACGTTGAAATAATAATTGGGTAAATGCCCTCAAAATTATTTAAATTCTGAATATTCGTTAAATATCTTTAAGCTCGGTGTCCACCTTTCTATATCGGACGGATCGGATTAATGCAAGACTACATCATCGCGATGTATTACTTAGAGCATTAGTTAACGTGTCTCAGAACAGGATAGTAACACGAATTTTCTCCGTAGTCCGCTAATGCAACCCCAGCTTAAGGGAACGCTTTCAAATAGATTAAACAAAGATAAACAAATGACTGTTCTTTAGCCGCGACCCAATGGTTCAGTGGTTAAACACATAAATGGCTGTGGGAACATTGGGTTAAATGCTCAGGTTAATGATAGAGATACTTAGTGCTGCAAAAGCATCGTAGACTAGACATGTTGTGATCATTCGTAAAACAAGTGATAAATAAAATTTAATTAAACTTAGATGTATGTTGCGTCTTTTGACGAAAAGGTTTCAGCTATAGGTATGTGCAATCCCTTGCGAAACTACTAAAGGATGTTAAGTATTATAGCTATCATTTTAGGGAGGGAAATACATATTTATCTTCTATTTAACAGGTATTATTTTAATTTGACATGGTACCTTATTGAATATTGAATTATTTTCTTCTGAACTGATTCTGGCAGTTGTTAAACGTATTTTAACAAAGAGTTATCCTCCCTTTGCGAATTCGCGAGATTAGTGCTAATAAAAAGCTTTTAAAAAAAACAAACTGTTTGAAAGTAAAAGAAAGTATTGATCGGCCTCCGTCGTAATTAATTCGGTCCTTTCTATATCACCACAGGCCCTTATCTCATTTATAAACAAATGCACTTTGAATGTTAATGACGGGACTCAAAGAAACGATTAAGGCAGAGTGAAATCGTCAATCAAGGCTGGAACGTGACGCCACAAGCCATTTGATCATTTGAACCGCTAGAAATTGAGACAAAACGCTCGTGTGCCAAGTCACGATGCGTATAATGGAATTAGTTTTTTGCGAAAACAGAAACATTACGTCCCGATACGATTTGTATAATTCAGTAGATGTAATTTTCTAATCATAGTCTTACTCCATTGAGCAGTTGAGTAGCTTTTTACCTCCAACCTAATCAAATAAGCTAATTAAACGCAATAACAAAGCTAATAGGTGCCTACATGATTTGCCATCTAGACATGAGACTTATTACAGATCTGTGAAAAGTCTATAACCAAAATCACTAGGTAAATCAAATGAAAGAAAACGTGTTTATGTTGACTCAAATTATAACCGTAGGTGTAAACAACTAATAATACAGAGGACATACGAAAGAAGTTCAGCTTGTATGACTGCGGGGAGACCCCGTGGCCCTGGTTTCCAAGTTCCCTCGGCTCTCAGATAAATCATGTGATACAAATACGTTAGGTATTTTCAGGCACTACTTGTTCAAACTACATATTTGAAACTATCCAAATTGTTTTCCTTGTATCATATCATTCAGTAAATAATTCTATATCGGAGTTATATAAACGTCTCGCGTAAGATGTAACGATAAAACAAATAATCGGAGATAGTTTAGCGCATGACCCGACGTTCCGTTGGCGTTAGTGGTATGTTATCTGTGGCGTTACCAATGGCAGATAAGGTAACGGATAGCGAATGACGACCGATACCCTTATCAAGCCATACGGAACTTTGAGGTGTTTCGTTTATCTAGATAAACGCAAAAGATAAACGATGACAATGTCCCCAATGTAAGAACAAAGATATTTGCATGGTTTGTCTCGAAATTTATAAGAGTCAAGGGCATTAATGTAACCTATTAGAATAGGTATCTAGATTAGGCGTAAACAACTAAAAACCAATTAAAATTACAATCTACCTGGATATTTGCAAAAACAACTAAAAAAATACGACTTATTGTGATGATCTACTTACGATTGGCGAATTTAATTTATAGAGGTTTTTGTCTCTGAAGATGTATAGATGTATCGTTGAAGAATATCTTGTAGATTATTCATAATCTAATCCAACATTATCGGAAGACTAAAATAATACATGATCTTTATCATTTCGAATTTGAGCAAGGCAAAACAACGAACAATCAATTTCGGCCAGCAGATGATGAAGGAAGTAGTCAGATGATTAGGCACTACAACATCGTCTTATTATAATGCTACAGCTTGTCTTGGTTGACTAAATTACTACGATGAAATCAATATTCTACTATAACTCTATGCGTGGAATGTATCAGAGCTAATGAGGTATAATGACGTTTAAAACAACGGCGTGCTTTGTAGGTAATCTGCCAAAATGAGTCTTCCATATGCACGAATGTCGGAACGTGACCTGTGTGCTTGATCAGTACATAATTAATTAAGCATTTATTTGTGCATGCGGGCCGGTGTTTATCTCCTCACATTTTATCACAAATGCTACTGAGGAATGTAAATAGAACACCAAAGAAGTACGAACAAAAAGAGCTGAACAAAACAATTTAATGTATGTAACAGATCAATTGTCACTTTAATCTTTGTGCAATAAATAGAAAGTTTTGGGCAGTTGAGTTGATAACAGCACATGTTTACACTTTTTGTAGTAAAACTAAATGTGATAATAAAAACATTTTGTAAATAAGTGTTACAAAATTTCGTATTTTAAAGTGTATCGGTGTAATCATTATGCGATATTTATTTGAAATAAAACTAAGTTTACGGATTAAACTAGCGTGTATTGCTATTCTAAACATAAAATTTGAGGCCCGACGACGTTTCAAGCTTTTCACAGCGCTCGTGGTCTCGGGCAAGACAATTATTATTCATGAAACATTTTTATCATGTTATATGGATGATAAAAAGAGACACCTTTAAAACTTCAAATGATGTTTCAGATTTATCTGCGGAACTGAAGTAAAGTTTATATCTGTGAAATACGCATGCATCTGCATCCCATTTACATTTCATTGTGAAGTGAATAGTACTTGTACGTCCAGAAATAGAAGACAGTCTTCACTGAATCAATACAATCTTTGTGAAAGGCATGCATATGTAAGTCTATGTCTAGTCTATGTCATAATAAGTCTAAGTCAAATGTACATAATATCAATGACTTACGGGCATTTTTATTAATGTGATTCTTGCATCTCGAAATGCAGAGTTGCCTTGCTCCTTACTCATGACACATTTGACACGTTGTGTCTTCTCGATTAAGATCGTCGTTATTCCATATTATTTGGTATTATGGGATAACGATACTTAGTTTACCTATCAGAAAAACTAATTTAAAAAAAAAACATGTATTGCCTGAATAAAAAAACATTTACAACTTATACATAAAATTAAGATAAATTGTCAAGACAAACGGAGGAGGCTATATAACCATAATATTCTTTGAATCGCCTATTCAAATTTATTACGTTGCCTTCAGTGTACCAATTAAAAAAATACTTGAGAAATTGAGAGTCTATGGCTACTAGTACTACTTACATTTTATCTACGTGTTTTTCTTCATGAAGTTCTGAAGTTTATCCTATGGAAATAAAGGAAAACTACATGCTGTCTTATCTTGTTGTTTGTAACACGGTTAACCATTACAACATAGAACGATTTTTATACAAATACATAGAAATCACTTATCAGTTATTAATCTGACATAAATTCTTTACAATGATGATTTTTACAATAGGTGACAAACATTAAAATTTAATAAGTTTGTGGTAAAAACAGATTTATGTTGCTAATTTTATGGCATTGCCGACCTGCGGTTTGTTTGTACAGGTATATGTATAAAAGTACACTAGGCTTTGGCTAGCAAATCTATGTTTACGTTATGTGTTATTTCTTCGAGTGAACTGGTTACAAGGTGCAACTTACAACAGAGCTTACAAGTGTAGGTAAACTTATTTAAACTCGCATCTAGTTATTCTGCTCAGCATGATTGTTTAACGTTTTAAGAGCATGTTAAGTACGAGCTATAAAAGAGTCGTGCAATTAATTCTAATTTTAGAATTAACTAGGATCTAGTAACTAGTTTAAGAAAATGGTATAGCACTATCGGCTTCAATTGTAAAAGAAACGGTTAGAATATTACTTATTACATCACTACTGAAAGCAAAACTTCAGGTGCCGTAGTATCCACAATTTTGTAACCATCTATTGTCCCTTCTGTAACCGGCGTAAAAGGATGAGGAGATTCTCATTTCTTTTTCTATTATGTGGACGGTGCCATATCCATTCTAAAAATCGAATTCATCGATTTATCGATCTTATCCGATGCATTCCGAGTCGCAGTTGACGGAACATTACCACTGATTAAGCAACAGCTTGTCCCACTTCCGAGTCGAACGGCCCTCTCACATTCGAATCGGTGTTTATATAAAAATTACGAGTACACGTGTTTATTTTCTTCACGGTACCATACATTTGTATGTCTGTGCCCGAGACGCGATAGGGCTGCGAAAAAAATAATAGAGATAGATAATTTTAAACTGTCATGGTTACACACATTAGAAAACTGATACGTTTATGTAAAAATAAAAATGTGTCCGTTTTCGAGGAAAAAAGAAGTGATACCGTGAGTGTAGTGTGTCGGGATCGAATTCTGAGTGACAATAATGTGAACGAGGGTAGTGGTGTCGTGCGTAATAAAAGCCTGAGAAAGAGGATAGACCGATATGTCTGCCCTTAGACCTACCGTCATTCTCGCAGTCCTACAGTTCACCCGTGATCATGGCGCTTGCAACAGTGCCGAAATATCGGGAGTTCATTAAAACAAAACAACATGCTAAATATCCCGGACAGGTTCAGTTTTCTAATAGAGATAGATATTTGACTTATTTTTGTTTTTGTCTCCGGGTCTTCTAATGACGGAGCCGAAAACAAGTATTGTATTTAGGTAGTTACCTACATAAACCCTATATATATCCTACTATATAGTATTAGTAGATGTGAAGGGGTTAAGACCCTATTTTTTAGGTAATGTACGTACATCATTGAACTACAATAGGTATAACGTAAGACCTTAATTGTGTGTGGAGCCGCTACATTAATGTTAAATAATGAGATTCTAATAATTAATTACGAAGCAATTTTGTAAAACTAAACGTTTCTAATTTTTCGCACGATATGAAGAATCTCAATCACCGGAACAGGTAATTACATACTTCTAAATTAATTAGTGCTTTATTAGTCTTCTTTTATAATATGTGACGCTAACTGTATCAACTGCCTCGTTGGTCTATTGGTAGCAAGTGCTGCGTTAGGACCGAGAGGTCCCCGGTTCGAGTCCGGGGTCGGGCAAAATTTGTGTGAGTTTTTCTGTAATGAAATTACTCAGCCCGGAGTTAGGAAGTTGGCGGTTGAACGCCCGTGCCTCGGAAAGCACGTTAAGCCGGTGGTCATGCGCCCGATCTCTCATCGGTCATGTCGTATTGCCGTCTCACCGAATTATGAGAGTAAGGGAATAGAGAGTGCACTTGTGTTTGCGCGTACACTTGTGCACTATAATATGTCCTGCGCACTTGGCTGATCTCAATTGAGATCGGCCGCCATGGCTGAAATCGGTCGGACGCCTTATTTATAATATGTGACGCTAACTGTATCATTTGTATCAATTTAATTACTACGGCGTTTTAAAAATAGTAACAGGTTAATTAATGACATCCAACTTGACAGACGATGGCTACCATAAAAGTGGACTCGATTAATTCTTAAATATGTTTCTTTCATACGATATTAAAAACGTAGAAGTACTTCGGTTTTAGTTTTTTTTTTACGAGTTTTAATAACATTCGGTATTTAAGTTTTATAGTAGCTCATGTGTGTACATAAAAGTAAAATACGATTAATGATTTTTATTTTACTTGAAAATATGTCTATGTTAATCATCGGAGGAAACATTTTGGAAACCCTGCAGGCAGAGATGAATAGAATCTGCGAGCGAGCCAGACTAGTGACGTAACAGATTGATGTCTTGGTTAGTTAAACACTAGTATTATGCGCTTAAACCCATGTGGACCTAGTTGCATTTCATTTGACTGCAATTTGAATGTACAAACCGTCTGTAGAGAGACGATGCGAATAAAGAAGACACACATTATTTAATCCATTGCGTTTTTATGAGATAGTTAGTATTTAATAGACTCGAGAAAATCGAACACTAAATTTTATCTTCCAATCATTCCTTTTAACCCCTCATTTGTTGTACAGGTTTGGTAGTATGTACGATTTAATTATCATCATTATCATCCCGTATACCCCCCGCAGTGCTGGGGCACAGGCCTACCCTATGCTAGGACTATCAGGCCATAGTCAACCACGCTGGCCAAGTGTGGGTTGGTCGACTACACAACCTTAGAATTTCTTCGTAGGTGCGCAATAATCGTACATATGAATTTCAAATTTGAAAGCACAGTATGTGGCAGGGTTTGAACTGGCCACCTCTCGCATGGCAAGCAACGACCTTAAGAACTCAGCCATCGACGGTTGTTACGATTTAATAGGTCCACATATTCATCTATGTTATAATAGAGTCATTCCTATGTATGAATAGGTGGTACATTTTGTACACATGTACAATATACTTGTAATTCTTGTTATGCAAACTTGCTAAGGGTTGTTTCTCATTTTTCGGGAGTACCTACGTCACTTTCACTAAGTAGGGTAAGTGAGCTCCATCCATAAAATCCGTTACTGATTTTGTTAAAACTTTAAAACGGTTTATAGTTTAACAAAATCAGTCAATCAATTCAGCATATAAATGTTTTAAAAGCAAAATGGTACCAGCTACACTTAAAAGCCATTTGATTTAACGTCTTTTCATTATGATGAACCCCGAAGCGCCAACTCTACATGCTATATTTAGCAGTAACAAAACTCCACAATAAAATTCGTGACTCAGCCGAACTTGACCGTTCCTATGATAATGTAAATGTAATGCCGGTTAATGTACTTGGTGCTAGAATATAGCGTGGTAGTCCCAAGGCCGGGGAATCGAGACCGCGCGTCGCTCAATAGAATGAATACCAGTGTGGCAACCGCATCACAACCTCCTCAACTTATTTTTTCCCCGATTGACTACGATGATGTCTTGGGGAGTAACCTTATCGTCATCACCGGACTTGCGGGCCACGGATGACTCTCAAACTTAGTCCTCTTCTTAACAACTCTATATAGAGCTCGTGGTCACGGACCACAGACTACTTGAATTTTATAGATGTAAGTTTGTAATAGAATTAATGCCGAGTAAATACAACTTTATCACGGGATCAGATCAATGTATGTTTGTGATGTTGTGAAATATTTATTTATTTATTGAAATATGCCTCTATTAAGTATAAATCATATAATATTAATAACACGCGACACTTACCGGTAATGCTGCACTATCCCGCAAATTAAATACATTTATATTAACATTACGGGTGAACATTATATACGATTATTCAAGGACTGCTGTTACTGTCTTACTGGTTTTTCCCTTATACTGGAGAGCGGGTAACTGGTTACGTAAGTTACCACCTACATAGACATCGTATGTAACAATTAATAATCCCATTGCTCCTCCTGCTAGAAAGATAGAATCACTGTGATGTAACATTTCAGATTCTCTTAGTAAACTGGCATAATCGTTTGCTGACTTTAAGTTAAGTTCATTTATTTGAATTTAGTTTGTTAAACAATCAACTTACACGGTAGATACTTTAGTGTCATTACAATTTCCCTTACCGATAAATCAGCTGCATTATCTAAATAAATAGACCCATAGATATCTCGTAATACTCGTTTATCATTTAAACTGCAAAGTTTCCTTGTCATTAAACGATATCAATATCGACAATATAGAAACGTGATCGGAACTCTTGCTTGCGTAATATTTAGTTCAACTGAAATGAAGGTAAAAGTGTGTCACACAATGCAATCTGAGACGTTATCAATGTTTGTTTTATTTACAATCAATCGGAAAAAATATTTGTTAAGCCTCAATAATTCCATATCTGTGATTTAAAGTTAGCTCCTTAAGATTTACCTGAGATTTATTTATTTATTTATTTGTTTATTCAAAATCCACAGCTCTTAAATAAAAATTACATATAATCTTCTAAATCATAAAGCAAATGACGGATTTTACATACATAGTTTTAAATTATATTACGCTATTACAATAGATTTTACTATAACTATAAATGAATGGGATTTTGACTAGATGACTCAGAAATCTAATTTGAACCTAGAGACTCTAGGCATGATATAGCATGATATTTTATACTTTTACTACATATACACCGTGAAATTTTAGTGGTTGTTTTCCCGCAGTAAAATGATTCTATCATAGTAGTACAACAGATTTGTGCAGTTCTTTTTTGTTAAAATCAATAAATGCCGGTTTTACCAAAGGTTTAACCGAAACCCGAAAGCACTTTCGCACCGCTTTATGACTTAGAGTCTCGAGCTTCTTTAGCTTTAAGCATCGATTTCATGCGGCAAGCAGTACCTGATTACGTCACATCTTATAAAAGAACGTCCCGTTTTCGAGTTGGAAAATTATTATTTTGAAAATTAAAAAAAAAAAATTTTTTTTCGATGAACAATTTGCATGATTCGATAGTATTACTAAAGGCAAATCGTTCTGCCATGGGAAAACAACCACTAAAATTTCACGGTGTATAAATAATTTTAAATGTACGAGTCCACCAATAATTTATTATTGATCTATGATTGCGTTTTACACTTAATTTTTATATCGTACAACAATGGTGACTAATTTATTGCGTAGAAATATAATTCACATAAATATGTACCTACTAATGTATTTACTGAAACGTGCGCCGGCAAGCATTTACATAATATCATGTATGAATTTGTTTGAACAAATGATATCCTACACATTTCAAAAGTAAAGTATCTCTCCGTATTGTCTCATTCTATCAATAGATCAAAAACAATGGCTGAATTGGAAAACACCCACATTAATTTAAATGATAATGAGCAGGAGTGAACATCGATTATAATTATTAATTGGTACGTGCAAATTTATCTTTTAATTGTAATTTTAAAATTACGGCTTATGTATTACGATATTACCTACTTGAGTAAGCTGATTTATGGCTTATATTTGCGTCATGGTTAAAGAATGAACAACTAAGTAATGATAGTTTGTTGCTATGTTTTAAGATCAAGGTTTTAATTAAATGTTCAAAGCTTACTTGAGTTCCACCTTATAGGGATTGAGATGGTGGACCTAGGCACTACCCTATGCCCTTCACTCTGATACTAGGTAAAATAAGAGAAACCTAGGTTTTTGAATGATTTCTAAATTATGACATAATACATTCTAATTCTTTGTTCATTGTGTGGTTGAGACATACATTTTGGATAATGTTTTTCTATTATCAACTACTCATATGACGATAGAGCTATGATGATAATTTGTATTTAATGGTGATGCTATACGGGGAAGACCCTAAACGTTAATTCGCTGTTAGTCTCTGTCTGTCTGTAGGTGCACCTGATTAATCCGTTTCGATAATGTGAGCAAACATGGATGGTTAATGGTGCAGGTTAGCTGACGTTAGTGTAGAGGCAAGGTTAGGTGTTATGCGCCGGCACGTCCCGCTTGGGGGAGGGGGTGGATCGATGCAACGCAAGTAAAGTGCAACGCAGCCGCGCGATGCGAGCGGAACGAGCTCGACTCGAATCATATCTGTCAAACAGGAAGAATGGGCAATCTGTGACAACGAGAGGCAAGCAATTGAAAGAAACAATTGAGATGTCATTGCATCTTGATGTTTATAAGCGTACATAGTCATATCTGAAAAAAAAATTATTGAGTATGAGTCCTGAAAAAAAATATTACGTTGAAATATTTAATTGGTAAATTAGGAATTGGAAATTCCTTAAGTGTCGTATCACTTGATTTCTATTACCTACCTCGAATGTACTCTACGAAAAATAATCATGAATAATGTAAATAGTTTTCAATATCCTTTCCTCCTCCCATCGATCAATTTTAAACCATATTGTTTTGATTTTTAGTCAATAACCATCTTCTATTCGTTTTGTGTAACATAGGGGCCCCAACATACTACATAGCTGCCCCTATGCTACACAAAATTGAACTTAACGAGTGAATATATTTGTATATTTCCTCGTAAGTTCACTTTTATGTTACGTATGACACGCAAGTTACAAGGTTTAAGAACAGTTCTCGGTTAGGTTAAAATATTGTAACAAAATCAGTTTGAATATTAGGTACTAAAAGATTTACAGGAATCCCTAGAATATGAATTCGCTCTTTTCCAATAAAGGCAGCTGCACAATATTGGTAGAGATGCGGCGATGCTCGCTGAAATCCGCCGCAATAACACATTATTTGACGTTTCATCGCTTTGCCTGTAATGCAAGTTCTGCAAGTGACTTATATTACGATATGCAGAGAAACCGATAAATACCTATAACAAAGGATTAGCCGTCATCCTGCTTACTAACAATGGTTATTAGATAAATTAATACAATACATTTCCTTTGTGTTCAACAATGTATCGTTAATTCTTAAAAAATACTTAGTTTACACATATTAGCTTTTGTTGTTCTATTATAAATGTTGTTATTATTGTTCAAGATAATTATTTATCTACAACTAAGATTTCAAGTAATAAGTTACTCAAGTAAGTAGATAGCGATTCGATTCAACTATTCGTGTTCAAACATTTCGTTACATACATTAGCTACCACATTACTCCCCTATAGCGAAGTCGGTTAAAAAGTAGCATCGACTAACTTAAATCAATTTCGGAGACAGATTTTGAATTTGTCAATTTTGTTGAAGCTTTCTGAAGCTATTAGGCGGTAATAACGAAACTGATAGGGTATTGCCTTGTAAAGCTCAGGACAGACAATTATTAGGATTGTTTTGTTCAAGCTCAAAGTTCATCGAAATGTGTTTTCGAAAGATTGCGTTTGTTCAGAGATGATTGAAGTGCCAATCTATGCTTTTCCACGGGAATTATTTAATGGCTTCTGAGAAACTTTCACCGTAGAAAGCTCAGGGTTAACGGTCTCTTGTAGGATTTGTTCCGGGCTCAGGGCAACTCGATGAATTCGTGACGTAGGCACCTACTTCCTGATGACGTAGGAGCCGACTTTAAAATGCGATTCGCGCGAATTAGCTTGCTTGAGAGATTTTGGAAGGAAGAGGTACTTTACCACAGACTCAGATAACAAAGGTAATAAACTGAATATACATGCAACTTATATGAACCTACCCGTACAAGAATATAAACATATCGTTGAGGTTAATTACCTATTTGTTTGATGTGCATGCTGCATATAATACTTAATGCAAAAATATGTTTTGAAATCCTCAAAAAACATGTCAACTCTCAGTGATTGTCAGTACCTAATAAACAAATTCACAGTACATCATTCCCAAAGCCTTATTACTTATACCTTTTAAACGAATGTTATTGAGACAACGATTACCTACTGTTTTGAATAGGTAATGTACAGTAAATCGATTAAGCCACTTGGATACCTGTCTCTACACGAAAAAGTAGTTTGTTGCTCTATGCACGTTAAGTAGGTAATTTATACTAAAACTGGAGGCGAGCGAGACTTAAGAGTGGCATATTTTAGCCGTGAAGGCTATCTAAATTAGCCATTACTCCATTGCCCCGATTGGGGACAGGCAAATTGCGCAAAACCAGGTCGCAGGTTCAAATGCCCCGCGGGGAAATCTGTCCAGCGCCTGTTATCTCGTTCACTCGGACGGACATTTAAAGAGACTAATTTACCTCTAGTTACAACAAGAATACAAGTTTATAAGTATCGAAGTGGTAATAAAAATAAGTACCTGCACACTTAGTTATTTATTCCAACAGTTTAGCTGCAACATTTTAATAATAGCCGTGCCAGCGTCTTCGTCCGCGTTTCCCCGTGTTTTTTGCACATTTTCCACATTTTCTTCGCTCTTATTGGTTTCTAAATAAACTAAAGCCTTCTTCGATATTTATTAAGGAAGGAAAGGAAAAACCTAACCAAAACAAAAGATTTTTCTGATTGAGATTAGCGCGTTCAAACAAACAATCTGCAGCGTTTAAACTTAGAAAATAATTTACTTAACTATGAGTAAGTATTTAAATAAATACTTCAATGCATACTATACTACTAATATTATGAAGGGTTTACCTATTCTCAAAATTATTAAGGCCTTAATTTAAAAATCATATTGTAAGTTACTTCAACCTTAGATAAGTCAATTCAAACGAGGAAATATTTAGCTTAGCAGTTAATGATAGAATAGATAATTATATCTAGGTACTTAATTGCCTGAGGTATTACAATAATTTAGCGTTGAAATCCATTATTATCAACTCTCCATTTTGTCTGGACTATATTCAATGTTTACTTAACTACCGCCTTAGAATTACTATTTCTTGTTATCACTGGGGTATTCAAATTAATTTCATTTAAAAAACAAAGTTTATTTGGATGGCATCCGCTTTTTACCTTCGACAAATTAACACGTAAATTGTCGAACGATAGGTTTTTTATTTATTTTTCAGTACTTCGGTATACAACTTGTACTTAATATTATCGTGCGTTTGGGTGCGGTGCGGTGCATTTCATGTAGATGGGTTTCGACGATTCGCGGCTGCAATAAAACTGCATCATAATAATGTTTTTATGTGTACCTACATAGAGTCTAACTCAATAAATAGTTATTGACTAATACCCTATTAGCACGCAAGCAGTAGGTATACTAAAACGCTTACATCTAAAACTAAAATGGGTTTGAAGAAAATTTGTGTAGAATAGAGTTCACGCATGATTTTTCTGGTTTCATAGCAAATCTATCTTTAGTAAGAGATATGGAAATGGAGGAAAATTATAGGTAGTTGATTACTAAACTTAGCCGAAAATTAAATAGGGTAAATGGTAATCAACGCAAAAGATTTCGTAGTAAAAAGACTGTAAGTACATACACTTGGAAACTTAATTCACTGTTAAGCAACGGCCACACTAACTCATACCCGCACATTCGTTTGGGTTTGCGCAATGACATCGCATTGGTACAGCCCGCGAATTGACCAAGACATTCCTTTGGTGGACGCCGGGATTCATGGTCCTCAACGATGTATGTCCATAAAGATAATCGCAATACTATAATTGCTAAATATGACATCATTCATGCATATCCACTTAAGCGTGCAGTTCTTAGAATTTACACATAACGGCAGTTAATGGTTTAGGTAAAGTTTACCTGTTATTATCCCTTACCTACCTTACCGATCTTTGATTTATATGACCTGACTAGTCAAAGTTTTACTTTTTATTGTTTGTTTTATTTAATCGCAAACGTTAAAAAAAATTGGATCTTAGATTTATACGACGTTTAAGGATAGACGATATTTAATAATTAGGTAGGTCAATGTTTTATTCTGTTAAGATACTACCTAAATCCTTTTGTAAAAAAGATTTAGGTATGTAAGGAACCTCTAATGGGTTAGAAGTGACAGCAATAAGGTGATTGCCGTAGTGCAATGACCTTCTTACCAACCACCGAAAATATAGGTATGTTCGATCATACATAAATAAAAAAAAACAATTGAGATCTAATCACATTACATTTTCTTTTCAGAGATCGGCCGCCTCCGAGAGTTCGACTTCTCCCTCACACCCTTCCTGACGTGTTGCGGTTTCTTCATCATGTACTTAGTAGAGGAGATAGTACACATGTACATCCACTACAGAGAGAAGCGGAACAGCCAGGCGACGCCATTGGTCAGGAACCTGAGCCTGCGCAGGAGTGGCCGCGCTAACGGAGACCAGAGCGTCACCAACTCTACTGCCGACCTGATCGACCAAAAAAAGGTTGGTCTTACTTTACTTACTTAAAAAGATAAAGATATAAGATAAAAAGTACTTATTAGGCACAACAAAGTACAGAAAATTTTAAATAAAGACTAAAACATTGTATTATAAAAGATTGCCTGGAAATTGCTACAGATTTTTGTCTAATAATGTACCTATATCTATTTTAGTGCTCTTTACTCCACGCCACTCATACGAGTATCGATATCGACACGTCTATAGATTCGAATAGACACGAAGAAATATGCCCGTTTACTTACGTGAGTCTAGTATTTCAAAGCACGTACTTATAGCGTATGTGTAAGCACGTAGGTATGCCTAAACGACAGTAGGTATACGCGCAGAAAAAAGAGTAGAAAAAAGCGTGGAGCATTAAACAAAAGAAGATTTTTTATTAACACCCAGATAACGGTACAAAAGAACATGCATAATGTTGTAACATGCATGTAATAAAAAAAGACAATACATATGAAGCAAGATGTATACTTATGTGCTAATTAACAGATACATATTTGCATATCTGCAGTATTGCATATATGCTGAGGCAGAGCCTATTTATTACTTAGTAAATAGGCTCTGTCACAGCATGAGCTATTGTAGTAGAAGGGCTGGTCATATTGCGTAATCTTTACTCGACTACGACAGCAAGAGAGTTAGGTTATTTAAACCGGAATAAATTGTCGTAAAAATCTATAAATAATTTGTTACGCTCATGAACTTGTCAAGAATAATAAAGAGGGAAGCTATAACAGCTGAAATGTTAAGCCGCATCAATAAAACACGGGTGTAGCTCTGAATGACGGTTTAAAGCCTCGGCATTGACGTGAAATTGGTACGATCTGTAAAGTCACCTATATACACTCGTAGTAGGAACAAGCACACTTTTCATATTGAAAAGTTATAGATTTTATTTCCGAAATAAATACTTAAAATATTTTGCACCTAAAATACTTTAGGTAAGTTGGGTGCTGTAGATAAAAAAAAACTTAATTGTAATAGATATTTACTTGAAATAGGAAACGGTAGCATAGGTAGAGTACGTGCCGATAAGGCTTGCGACGGCCCGTCGTTATAATTTATCAATCTATAGATAAGGCACAATTAAGGCTTATGTAGATTAATGTTAAATCCGCTTTGATGATCGTTATCAAAATACTTAAATTGGAACTTAATACGTCTTTTCAGGACCTTGAAGTGAATAATCATCATGGTCACTCACACCACCACAGTCACATGCCGGTGGGCATGGACGGGAGGGATGACGTCACTTCTGCCCTGCGCGGTCTGCTCATCGTCCTGGCTCTTTCTATCCACGAGTTGTTTGAAGGTCTCGCAGTCGGTTTGGAATCAAGCACTTCTCACGTTTGGTAAGAAATTATTGTTATTAACGCCATCTAGTGTTGAAAAGCAAAACTAAACAAGCACAGATGCAATAACTGCTAGATCAATAGATAATTTAATTTTACTACTTGGCGCAAGATAGCGCTGTATAAATAAAAAATAGTATTTTTTTTAAATTAAAAAGCACAAATAATTTAATGGCTTTTCATCTTCTTCAGGTACATGTTGGGAGCCGTATCAGCCCACAAGTTGGTGATTGCGTTCTGCATAGGAGTGGAACTTATCGCTACCAGAACAAAGACTTGGTTGTCTATCGTGTACATCACTACTTTCGCCATTGTCTCGCCCATGGGTATCGGCATTGGTCTGCTGCTGGTGGGAGGTCAAGGCGCCACCGCCGCCGGGGTTTACTCCGTGGTTCTCCAAGGTCTCGCTTCGGGAACGCTGCTCTACGTCATATTCTTTGAAATCTGGAAGGGCGACCGAAGTGGCATTCTGCAATACGCTGCATCAATCATTGGCTTCTTCGTCATGTTCGGACTCCAGTTGTTGAGTAAGTTTAATAAATATGATACGATAAAAGTCATGTTGAAATTATAGAATGTACTTACTTCTATCTCTACAAACAGGAATAAAGGAAAAATATTTGAAGAATACGGACGTCAATCATGCATGTCGTAACTAATCCGGCTTTCATTTGAAGTTTGTTATTAATTGAGTGACCTGAATTTAATTCAATTTATATTTTTCCAGCTGGCCACTCCCACACGCATTCCCACGGAGGCAGCGAGCATAGCCACGACCACGACCATGGTCACTCCCATGACTAAGAGTGAAGAAACCACCACGGAACTCATCGATCCGACATAATTTATGTACTTAGACCAAAACTTTACATTTTACAATGTGATATATTTAAGGCTTTTTGTTAAATGATTATTATTAATATTGGAGTCCTTCAATTTAGTTTTACGTAAGATTCGGCCTATTTTTATCTACCTATGTCTCATTTCCAACATTGTTGATATAAGTAAGACCAAACTTGTACGAACGCTAGCTATTGTCATATTACCTGTAGATATATATTAATTGAATAAAGCTAAGTTCAGATAAAGTCAACGTTCTTTGGTAGGTAGTTATGTTATAGACCGACCGATATGATTTCAAATTGAGGGACTTTGATTGAAAGTTATTTATATAGTTAAATACCTAATAAGTAATTATCTAGTAGATATTTTGTACTGACATGGATAACGATTTTCTAACAATCAAGAATAATAGAACTGACAGTTACAGCCGATACAAAATATGTTTTATATCTTAAAATCGAATTTGAGTGCCAAAATTTGTTGTTTCAACTTTTTACTACAATTTGAAATTGAAACAGTCAAATAAATAAAATAAATCCTTAAGTAGCTGATAAAAAAGATTGTATTATTTGACATGAGATTAATACAAAAAATACATGCGATGTAATATTTTTTAATTAAATTACAACAAATAGGAGATAGATATTAGGTGCATCTAGTCAGTAGGCAGCAGTCTTATAAATGCAAAGTTAGACTTAAAAGCAAGCGGTAACATACTTTCACTATCTAAAGTTCGTAGAAGTACCTAACTATGTTACCCCATTTGACATACATACTATATCCACCTACCTTTAAAATAATATCTAATATGTATGTGCCTATAAATAAGGAATAAATAAGTTTCAGATCAATACTAAAAAAATAAGGCTCAAATCATTACAATAATATTTTGATTTTTTAGAGTCATCTTTTTATCCTCTAGTAATCACGTTAGGTAGGTATTGCTTACTCGTACTTCAGAATTAATTGGTTTCAGTTTGAACACTTTTAATCTACACCATGTAATTTTAGTGGTTGTTTTTCCGTAGTATAACGATTTACCTTTGGTAGTAGTTAATTATCAAATCATGTTAGTTATTTTTTGAAAAAAATAAACGATTTAAGCTAAAGAAGCTCTACGCCCTAAGTAATGAAGCGTTTCGAGCGTGCTTTTGAGTTTCGTTGTTTATTTAAATAAAAAAACTGCACAAATATACTTTAAGATCAAATCATTTTACTGCGGGAATACCACCACTAAAATTTCACAGTGTATAACTTAACAATAAATGGTTGTACACAAGGTTATGATCATGTGTATATTATAATATTTCTTTGAACCCAGTTATAGATTGTGTATGTTATTTTGTTATTTTAATTTCAACCGATTAATAACTAGGAAGTACACTAACTGTATGTAAGGTACCTATCTATAGAACACCAACTTAAGTTTGAACTATTGATTGTCTGTGATAATGACGGGGATGACGTGATTAGCCATTAAAATTATAGTAACATAATAGTTATATAGTTTAAATAAGTACAAACAACGTTTTTTTTAAGCTAAAATGCTGCCAATGATTAATATTCGTTGAAGCATTCACTATTTTCTATGTTTGTAAATAAATCATCGGTATAATAATTATGGAATAAACTTTATTTTTACAAATGTTGCTTTTTTATTATACCCAGCCTACGGGCTATAAAAAGAGCTATATTCGGGATCGAATCAGAAATGAGGAGATCCGTCCGGCAGAGAACCAAAGTCATCAACATAGCTCCTCATCGCATAAGCAAGTTTAAGTGGCAGTGGGCTGGCCACATCAGCCGTAGAACTGATAACCGCTGGGGTAGACGAGTTCTACAGTGGAGACAGCTTCTCGACCAACGTAGTGTAGGACGCCCTTAGGCCGGTAGTAGCTGGATGGGAGTAGCCGAAGATATACGGAAGTGGCGAACATTTGGAGAGGCCTATGTCCAGGAATGGACTCAAATGGGCTGATGATGATAAACGTACAGGTCCATTATGTGAACTAGAAACAAAAAAAGACATTACAGCGCTAGAGAACATACCTACTTACCTTCCCTTCCTGTGACTTTGCAAACGGTTACTACCGTTGCACAGGAAGGAAATTTTGGTAGATTTCTAAACGTGAGAAAATCAATAGGCATTATGAGTTTGACTTGAGAAATAAAAACATATAAACAAAAGACCCGCTTCAACTTAATAATGTGACGTCATTTCCTTTACATGCGTCATTTGTAAAGTAAACGATGTCAAGATCTTAAAGTTAATAAAGTTTCATTTGACAGTGACAGTGCACCTGCTGCATTGTCGTATAGTTGTTGTGACGCGTACTACAAAACGTTAAAATAACGAGTGCACTGCTCGCTTGCTACTCAAGTATTTGTAAATTTCTAAGTGATTTTAATTTATTTTCATATAAAAGCGATTTCTTTCACGCTTATTCTTAAAGGTTTAAACAAGTACAACGTACTATCGACTGGTATTGTATGAATTAGTTATCAAAAAGTTGCTGAGAAGTTCTGAAATTGAGTTGTTCGTGTAAGTAGTATCTCGCGTACTATTTATTGATGAATACAGTTACGCAAATGACGATGTCGTCGCATAATTATGGAGATATAAATATTATGGTTAGAAAGCGAAATGTTGGGTGACATAATAGTTGAAAGGTGAAATTCTCAGTTGGATAACCTTGCGTCGTCGCCAGTGTGCTGCTCCAATATGCATTCTAATAGAAAGTTATCGGCTACAGTTTACTGTTCGACACGGAACGAACTAGTTAGTGGTTCTGGATTCTTTAGACATCTGTTTCTTTAAGATATATTACAGATTTATAAAAGTTTATCTAGAGTATTTGATTTTTTAAATCCGAAACAGTTGTCGTTTGTGAGACAGTGTACAATTTATTTATTAAAATGAATTTCTTACTTGAATCTGCTGTTTGCCTAACTGTAACCCCACAAAGTAAGTGTGAATTTTAACTTAGCCTAAAGACTTTGTTGGTATAATTGCCAACTTAATTTAATTCAGCAGTTATAGAAACCCCATATTACTAAACATTGTTATTCTGATCTGAATCATTAAGACTAGTCTTAATGATGCTAATGTCCTAATGTTTAAAGTGTAAATGTGTAGTGATAAAAGCAATCTTATCAGTTCCACTCATCAAATTCAGTTTGGTAGAAATATGATGTGCTAGTAACACAGAAACATTGTTTTTTATTTTGCAAGGACATTGTGAAGTACATATACATTTGGTTTGAAGATTGTTTAATTCTTAGTCATTATGCCATTGTAATTTTGGTAGGGAACACAAGCCTTTTACAAGCCACACAATAGGCAGTGTTTGGTTTCTGTTTCACAACTTGAATTTAAGGTGCACCAAAATATTACAAATAAAGGACAATGGGCAAAAATGTATGGAGCTTGGTCTATTTTTGAAATTGAGTGGCAGTCTCCGGAATCAGTATATCTTGCAAGGCACTATTAAACAACACTATTTAAAAAAAATCGTGAGCATATACCGGTTAGTTTAGGAGATATCGAATATTGTTGTCTTTGTATATTTCGATGATTCAATGCAAAAATTGTTTTATTTTTATAGTATTCCTATTGTTAAGTGTATATTATAACTATTAAAAAGTCTAATATTTTTAAAGGTTTACAAGAAAATAAAAAACCGACCATATTTTTAAGATTTTATTATGATAAATACAATCACATACAAAAGGTACAATATAAAAACGTCCAAAGAAGTTTTGTCGACCGGTTGCTGTTACCACCATACAGTTGCGTAAAACCCGCCAAGTGACTCTGGCCTCTCTCGGTCAGGTCGCGTTCCGGGATCAGCACTGTACGAACTGGAGCCAGGGGGGACCATTGTTGCGGCAAGCGCCGGACCAGTGGAGTCTTAGCGGCGGTATTGTGCGGGCGGAGCGGGTCAGGCCGCCGGCCAGGGAGACCCGTAGAAACGGGGGCCCTTCCGTCCGGCGGACTGGCCAACCCTCACAGCCAAACCAATGCGAGACTCCACGCCGTGTCTCGTTGTTGCCGCAGCAATAGTCTCCTCTTTAAGCGGGCTTTCAGGGTGAGTGCGACAGGCTATTGCGCCTGTCGACCTCATATTTGGATCTCACTACCGCTTATCATCAGGTGGAGTGAGGTTATCTTGTTAGTTTAATATTAAAACAAAATGTTTTTTTTTATAAAAAACTTACTCGTCTATAATAATAGTGTCTAAAAACGCAGCAGGTAATCGAATTTCATCTTGGTATCGTGCCGTGCCTGGGTGATTCCGTCAGACGAGTTTATACTATAAAAAAAAATTCACTTTTCGTTGGCGTAGGTTTATTGTAATTCTGAATTATCCTATTTAAATAAAAAACCGCTGTTTGCTTTTACACAATTATCAAAATAAAATAGTTATGTAATAATACGTTAATGAAATATAACAATCTTCATCACTCTATATTTCTATATCTAACCATGACTCGAAGTAACTGCCATATAATAAGTTTTTATTTATGACACGAACTATGATATGCAATTGAAATTTGAGACTGCCACCCGATTTTTATTTTAGCCCAAAATGCCCATTGTCCTTTAGGGAAGAAGCCATCCTCTCCCCGGAAAGTCTTGTGATGATGACAGTGTCACTCCTAACCATCATCATAGTCAGGCAGGAAAAAACACATCAAAAAGAAATTAATCACCAATTTTGGTACATACATCTATTTCTTCTACATGTAATGTAAGGCGTCCAACTGATTTCAGCCATGGCGGCCAATCTTAATTGAAATCAGCCAAGTGCGCAGGACATATTATAGTGCACAAGTGTACACGCAAACACAAGTGCACTCTTTATTCCCTTACTCTCATAATTCAGTGAGACGGCAATCCGACATGACCGATGAGAGATCGGACACTGGACCACCGGCTTAACATGCTTTCCGAGGCACGGGCGTTCAACCGCCAACTTCCTAACTCCGGGCTGAGTAATTTCTTTTTGCCTGATTTTGCCCGACCGCGGACTTGAACCAGGGACCTCTCGGTCCTTACGCAGCGCTTGCTACCAATAGACCAACGAGGCAGTTCAGCAATTTCTTATGTACATATGATTTGATCAACATTACTATGAATAAAAATTTTTGTGTTGCGACTGTTATATGCTGAATTTATAAGATAGAAGTGTAAATTCAACAGCAATGACCTAGTAAACAAAGCATATATTTTAAGCTGATGCTATAATTGTTAATTTCAGGTGACCGAGGCGTTCTAATAAACAGAATGTCGACATCAGGCCTAACCTCTGAGGCACAGTTGCGCTACCTGCTGCAGTGGTTTGGAGAGTTCAGTGAGCTCCAGCGGGAGGACTTCCTCCCGATCCTGGCTGCTGCAAGAGGGGGCAAGGCTGACCAGCTCGCGGCTACATTGGCTGCGCTGTCATGCGAGGACAAACCTGTCAGCCTTTTCCAATGTCGGGTCAGTGTTAAATTCCTATAAATTACTATTTCACCTTTCAATTAAAATTATATGTCGGCAAATTGAAGCTTTTATACCAATCAAAGCCATTAGAAGTCAATAGTATACAATTTAAAATCAAAATCATAAATCAAATTATTAAAAGTGAGTGTGCTATCTGCTTCAAACTATGTAATACATAAACCATTAATAAAAGGGGTCTCTTGAGATGTGTAAATACTCTTTTTAGAGGTTTTGTTTGCTGCTAGCCATTTTATTTCTTTCTTTTCTCGCGGAGAAATGCTTTATGCACCTTCACTCTGGGCAGGGGTTTGCCCGGTGTGGTGTGTGGGACTCTCGGCTTGCCGGAGACTGGGAATTCCGACAAGCTGCTCCTGAGGAGGTGTCTCAGGGGTCTACCCACTAAAACGCTGTGGTGCATCCACAAAGTCGTATGGCGGTGTTGCGGGAAATAGCATAGCCTCGCGTTTGCTGCTAGCCTGCTGCTAATAAGTTTTGCAAAATACTTAGTATTATTCTAGGAATGCTTGTCAGTTTAGCACAGCTCAGCAGGTAGAACCTTAGCATGTTTTACGTAATACAATACATTTCTGCTACGAGCCGTCTTATCACAATAATGTTGAATGAGTCATGGTGTTATAACACAAAGGAACAAGGTAGTTCATGTAAACAAAAGACTTATCCATTATGTCCAAGAGTTTTTAACCTTTGACTAAAATATTTAGTTACAATACCGAAAACTATAATACAGGAAGGACTTCCAAACTTTTTATTAACCTGGTTCACTCAATGTCAATTATTAAATTCATCTTTGAATTTATATATGTATCATGTAGTTCTCTAACTATTCTATCTTTACTTACCATTATAGTTATTTTTTGTATGATTACAAATAATGAATAGATAGTCCAGTAAAAATTTGAGATGTCCTTTAATAAAGACAAATCAAGCAAGAAATACATGCAATGCTTTTAATAGTAAAGATTCTTTGAATAATAACTTGTGATCTCTTAATGCAGGGAACTACTGCACAATCGCATGTTTCAATGTCACCAGCGCAGCTAATTATTCTTAGCGATGAGTAGCATCACCGACTCAAGAATGATAACATTATGCATTAGCTAAATACGGGCTAATCTAGCTCAAACAAGTTACGACATTAACTAATTACTAAAGGCTGTGTATGATGTGTCATTAATTAATAGTGGGAATAACCGCAAGCATCAGCTCTATAGATATTAAATTATTATGGTCAGGTAAGATAAAGTACAGTAGCGGTACCATGAGTTAGCTATCGAAAACTTACGTGCGTTAAAAACTTATCGAATCGTTTTTTTCATACTAAGAATTTTAGTTCTTAGCGTAACCGCTAGGTGCGCTGTACAAGTTTTTCATAGACATATTTACATAGGCGATATCGAATCTGTGACTTGCAAACTCATGGTAGCGCTACAGTTATCATCATTATTTTAACATCGAAAGATTTTCACTGCTGGACAACAGGCCTCCCTTAATCCACAGGCATCGATCCTGTGCGGGTTGCATTCAGTGATCACCCGTGGTTTTGAAAAGATCGGGTGGTCCATATTATACGGAGTTTTCCTATGCTATCTATTAATCTTTATAAATTAGAAAACGGATTGCTTGAAGTAACAGTTAAAGTGTTGACCATATTGCTTAGTTATCTTCTTCTTTTCTCAAATTGTGTGAATAGTTCTTCGAACGTTACGCGTGAAATACCTAAGTAGGTATCTCACGCATAAAGGTATTGGACGCGTACGGAATTTGGTGGTATCTATTTATCATTGTATTTGAGGAGGTAACTAAGTAGTTACCACCAAATTCAAATAGGCTAAATATGTTTTTGCCTTGAGCATAAACTCTGATTATCTTTTAATTTTACGGGTATTTCCCACAATAACTACCAATTACCATACTTCGTTCCGTCGACTTATGTTTATTTTAACAAGAACTTTCTCTTTGTATAAATGTTAAAAGTAAACAAGAACAGGTCCGGTAAACGCAGACTATTGCTTCTTTGATTTTATAAATTTCGGATAGATTAGTTTTTATGTATTCCGACCTTTTCAGTAAAGAATATTTTACTTAATTTTCCTTTCAGCCCTTCGATTTAAAAAAGAACTAGACAAGCAAACAGGTGATGTACTTAATGCAATTAATTATTTAAAAAAGTATTCTTATATATTTCCAGATCAAATTGTTCAACGAATGGTATCCCTCATGGGCCGAAGAAGAGCAAGACAGACTAATCAAAGGTGTGACTGAGGTGGACGCAGACTTTGGTGAGAAACTACAGGACTACCTTACGAATGGGCCGCCCGTCAACGGTGAATTCAATGCCATAATTGGGGAGCGTTCTGGACACGAGGAAGTTAATATTGTAGAGAATAATGTGGAGGCTGATCAGTGGAATGGCGCGGAGCCCGTACCTGATGCCGCAGAGGAGGAACAGGGGATCTCCCAGGAGAATATCCCTGTAGAGATAGCTGCTGCTTCTTAAAGAAAGTAGCGTGTCCCATTATTTAGCCCCACTATTTGTAATCAAACAGTTCAAAGGCAGCCATTTTATGAAAATGCATATCTAAAAAGTTTATTATTCTTTTTCGAACTATTTAAACGTACTTTATAATGTTTAATTGTTTATTATATTATTTCGGAATAACGCTAGTGCGTCGCCAAAAACACGAAAACATATTTATTTTTTCATTTACGTCTAATAATTCCGAAATAACTTATCGCAAGAGTAACTGAAAGACAATTAACTTTTGTTTGCATATTTCATGAACTTAAGTTAAATACCTTATTCTATCATTCCCCTTTATATCTTACACATTCCATTCTATATATCTATAAATATTGACAAATTAGAATAGAATCTCATTTTTTTACTATTAATTTGTTAGCATAATCTTATGAGAGCCTTTATTTATAATTTGTAAGAGATATAGAAAGATTCTATAAATGTCTCAATTAATTTGTGTTTACTAGTTTTAAGTACACTCGACTTTTTATGTGCACAATTCATTGAATGCCAAATATTTACCCGACAGTATTTCAGATTATGATGTGTTTTAATAATTCCCATAACTATTTAAGTCAAGGTTGTATTGGAACTAATGTATTAATATTATTATTAATAGCAAGAAATAAAAAAACAAGTCTCAACAGTTTAAAATTTCAGCTGAAGCTAATATGCAAAGTATTTAATTCCACCAAGTACAAAAGTAGCTACTCGTGCCAATGTGAATGATTTATTTTTAGATGTAAGAATTCGTGTACTAATTTATGTATGAAGAGTTTATTTTTTCACACATATTTTTTTAAGTGGGCTTTGTCGTGTTTAGTTTGATATTGACGGTTTACTGATGCTTTTCTGTTGCTTTTCGATGAAATTGAAATCCCATACATTACTATGTGCAGTTATTCCCGTAACTTGTTTCGACTGATTTTCATTGACAAGTATTATAATATAATACTAGGGAGGGTACTTTTTATTATGAAGTACCTACACTCCCTAGTGTTTTTGCCAATTTCGTATAGTGATATAATCAATTACGATGTATCGAGGTATTCTTTAAATTTAGCGAAATTATGTAAACGCAAAGGTAGTATAAAGGCCTTTTTGTTGAAATCAAAAAAGCCCGTTGAATGCCACGCGATTGTGTGAACTAGTGGTAGCTGGGTGATAGTCGGTGCTGTGTGAAAGAGCGGGAGAATGTTGCTGAACGGAGGCCATTTTAGAACTAGAAAATAATTTTATTTACACTTTGGACCTATATTAAATTAACTTTCATAATACCGTTTTTTATTTCACGGATCAAAGAGCAGATTCCTCTTAAATGTATTCGTACAACGTCTACTTTTTATTAAAAACACAATTGTAAAATGGCACACATTGTCAGATGGATTTATTTAGAGAAGTCTAATCCTATGAATTTGACTTGTGTTATAAAAGTAGGTACATGGTACATACTCATACATGAAAATACAAAGATCAGGAATAAACACATAAGGAAAAAAACCATTTATTACTTAAAAAGAAAACCACTTTATATTACGTTTCCATAAATTTATTGGCACCTATCAAAATGCTTGCGTATCACAATTGTACTTTCGTTTGAAAGTTCTGATCTATTACCTACTATTGTCATGGCACGTTTGTATACTAAACACAGCGGAACTATACCAAACCAATAGAGCTTAGTGTTTTTTCCATTTATTTGGAAAATAATCAGGTGAAACTATGGCGATGTCTATCAAGTTGTATTGGACGAAAAAAAAACAACCGGTTTCAAAGTTTCACCTCGTTATTACTCTACTAGGTATTGTGTTCGCTGTCTTAATTATAATTATAGATTATTCGGTAAAAAAAGATAGTGTTGGCAAGGTAGAATACGTAGGTACTTGTCGCATTTGAGCATAATTGTGGTACCAGTACCTACTATTTTTATCTTTTTCATTCACATGAGATCATATCCGGTCTCTAAACAATTTTATTATTGTAGATGAAATTTGCATTAGAATGATTGTATGTTGGAAGGTGTATTTAAGTAGAATAATATCAATTCAATAATGGTGACGTATGTGTACGTATTTAGTTGATATTCTTAAACTTCTGAAATAATAAGTAATTACTAAATATATCTAATCTCTAGCATTAATCTCTTTATGCAAACAGCTAGTACCTAACGAAATTTAATTAGAAACAGATTACAAAGTCCACGTGACTTTAATGCTTAAAGAAACTTTATACTTAGCTAAAATAATGTACTCATAGATATTCTTATTTCGTGACTTAAGCAACTTAGACCTACATTCATATTCCGAGGTAGCGAATTCAAGTAAATATGGGCATGTCGCAAGATTAAAAAAAATAAAAAAACCGAGCTTCTACCATGCCCCATGCTGTCCAAATACACCCAACAGTATAATTTGTAAATCTTACCAATACAATAGAATTACTAATCTTATTTAGGAAATTAATCACTTCACCCAGTGGGGCATTTCGCGAGAACAAGTACCAAGAAAATATTACAAGTACCTACTCAAAGAAGCATGCGAAATGCGGATTGTGAACCTACCTATTTTTTTTATACTCGCACAAGTTGACAAACTTTCGCTACCCCTGCATTTTCCGAGTGTCCTATAGAAGCCTACAGTAGTGAGTATGGTTCAGTCTTGAGCTAAGGCTTGATCTTGGAGAGGATCCAGTCGACGTAGTCGGTGACGCGCGTGTAGACGCCGGGCCAGCCGGGGGTGCCGCAGGGCGACGGCCCGTACGAGACCACGCCGAACACGAACCAGAACTTAAGTTAAATACCTTATTCTATCATTCCCCTTTATATCTTACACATTCCATTCTATATATCTATTAATATTGACAAATTAGTATAGAATCTCATTTTTTTACTATTAATTTGTTAGCATAATCTTATGAGAGCCTTTATTTATAATTTGTAAGAGATATAGAAAGATTCTATAAATGTCTCAATTAATTTGTGTTTACTAGTTTTAAGTACACTCGACTTTTTATGTGCACAATTCATTGAATGCCAAATATTTACCCGACAGTATTTCAGATTATTATGTGTTTTAATAATTCCCATAACTATTTTAGTCAAGGTTGTATTGGAACTAATGTATAAATATTATTAATGGCAAGAAATAAAAAACAAGTCTCAACAGTTTAAAATTTCAGCTGAAGCTAATATGCAAAGTATTGAATTCCACCAAGTACAAAAGTAGCTACTCGTGCCAATGTGAATGATTTATTTTTAGATGTAAGAATTCGTGTACTAATTTATGTATGAAGAGTTTTTTTTTTCACACATATTTTTTTAAGTGGGCTTTGTCGTGTTTAGTTTGATATTGACGGTTTACTGATGCTTTTCTGTTGCTTTTCGATGAAATTGAAATCCCATACATTACTATGTGCAGATTTTCCCGTAACTTAGTGCTTGTTTGGACTGATTTTCATTGACAAGTATTTTAATACTAGGGAGGGTACTTCTTAATATGAAGTACACTTCCTAGTGTTTTTGCCAATTTCGTATAGTGATATAATCAATTACGATGTATCGAGGTATTCTTTAAATTTAGCGAAATTATGTAAACGCAAAGGTAGTATAAAGGCCTTTTTTAAAATTAAAAAAGCCCGTTGAATGCCACGCGATTGTGTGAACTAGTGGTAGCTGGGTGATAGTCGGTGCTGTGTGAAAGAGCGGGAGAATGTTGCTGAACGGCGGCCATTTTAGAACTAGAAAATAATTTTATTTACACTTTGGACCTATATTAAATTAACTTTCATAATACCGTTTTTTATTTCACGGATCAAAGAGCAGATTCCTCTCACTAAACGTATTCATACAACGTCTACTTTTTAAAAACACTGTGTAAAATGGCACGCAATGTCAAGATGGAATTGTTTAGAGATGTCTGAGAGGTGATAAAAGTAGGTACATAGGTGCATAGTCATACGTGAAAACACAAAGATCTGGAATAAACACATAAGGAAATAAAACATTTATTATTTTAAAAGAAAACCACTTTATATTACATTTCCATAAATTTATTGGCACCTATCAAAATGCTTGCGTATCACAATTGTACTTTCGCTTGAAAGTTCTGATCTATTACCTACTATTGTCATGGCACGTTTGTATACTAAACACAGCGGAACTATACCAAACCAATAGAGCTTAGTGATTTTTCCATTTATTTGGAAAATAATCAGGTGAAACTATGGCGATGTCTATCAAGTTGTATTGGACGAAAAAAAAAACAACCGGTTTCAAAGTTTCACCTCGTTATTACTCTACTAGGTGTTGTGTTCGCTGTCTTAATTATAATTATAGATTATTCGGTAAAAAAAGATAGTGTTGGCAAGGTAAAATACAAGTTAGGTACTTGTCGCATTTGAGCATGATTGTGGTACCAGTACCTACCATTTTTATCTTTTTCATTCACATGAGATCATATCCGGTCTCTAAACAATTTTATTATTGTAGATGAAATTTGCATTAGAATGATTGTATGTTGGAAGGTGTATTTAAGTAGAATAATATCAATTCAATAATGGTGACGTATGTGTACGTATTTAGTTGATATTCTTAAACTTCTGAAATAATAAGTAATTACTAAATATATCTAATCTCTAGCATTAATCTCTTTATGCAAACAGCTAGTACCTAACGAAATTTAATTAGAAACAGATTACAAAGTCCACGTGACTTTAATGCTTAAAGAAACTTTATACTTAGCTAAAATATGTACTCATAGATATTCTTATTTCGTGACTTAAGCAACTTAGACCTACATTCATATTCCGAGGTAGCGAATTCAAGTAAATATGGGCAAGTCGCAAGATTTAAAGAAATAAAAAAACCGAGCTTCTACCATGCCCCATGCTGTCCAAATACACCAAACAGTATAATTTTTAAATCTTACCAATACAATAGAATTACTAATCTTATTTAGGAAATTAATCACTTCACCCAGTGGGGTAAGCCATTTCGCGACAACAAGTACCAAGAAAATATTACAAGTACCTACTCAAAGAAGCATGCGAAATGCGGATTGTGAACCTACCTAATTTTTTTGTATACTCGCACAAGTTGACAAACTTTCGCTACCCCTGCATTTTCCGAGTGTCCTATAGAAGCCTACAGTAGTGAGTATGGTTCAGTCTTGAGCTAAGGCTTGATCTTGGAGAGGATCCAGTCGACGTAGTCGGTGACGCGCGTGTAGACGCCGGGCCAGCCGGGGGTGCCGCAGGGCGACGGCCCGTACGAGACCACGCCGAACACGAACCAGTTGTTGTAGGTTGACACCTGCAGATGGGAAACAGTTGGGTAAATTCAATGTAAATTTATGACAACATCGTACCTAATAGGTTTAAGCTAGTCTTTGGCCAGGATTGATTGCTGTCTTCCGGATCTCGATGCGATTTAGGTACCCACCACGCCTATACCACGCTTGTACCAAAGCAGGGCAAGGAGGTATCAAGTCTGTTTCTAGACATAAATCAAAATTAAAATGATAGAACTCCAACCAAGACTGAGACGAAAGGGCTAACTTCTTTATCTGTTATCTGCTCTTTTGATAAGAGCAGACTGATGTCTGCAATCTTACCGTAGGAGACTGAAGAAGATCGAGATATTCCCCAGGTCTATGTGATGTGACAAATGCCCGAGTCGCCGTTTTCACTAAGAAAGACGGAGCTGTTGGGAGAACTGTCTCGCTGGTACTTTAAGGTGGAGTCGTTACCTTGCCCATGAGCGGGCCGCCGGAGTCCCCGCGGCAGGAGTCCTGGCCAGCGTTGCCCCCGGCGCACAGCTGGCGCCCGCTGATGCGTCGGTTCACGCGGCTGAACACTCGCCCGCAGTCCGCGTTGCTCACCACAGGCACCTTTACTTTCAGCTTCACGTCGGATTCGGAACCTGTTAGCAATAATCTTTCTGGTCAGTCCATAATAGGCCACCATATCCACTGACGCTCATAGTCAAATGACTTCGATTGAGCTTGCTTTAATAAAAAAGACACCTCGCCCATAACAAGTGGGTACTTGTTTCTGCTGTCTTGAAAAAGTCTGTTGTGTTGAAAATAGATTGTATAGTACCTAGATAGATATTATTTACAAATCGAACATAATTGTACTTACATATAAAGAGCTATTATCCGTACGTACTTAATTATAAAATCCAATAATGACGAAAAAATAGGGTCTATATTTATGACAAAATACACATTGTTGAGATTTAGGTTCCTATTACATCCGTACTTATATGTACAGATAGGTATTATATTTGTGTCGATAAGCTGCAATAAATTTATTACGATGCAATAATGGTAGGAAGGTAATTTATAATGGCTGGTCGAACAGGTATTTAAAACAGTTGTCTGGATTTATCCGTGAGTCATCTGACCTGTTTCTTGTTCTGTTTCCTATTATTTGTGTTAATTTGGCCGTTTTGCAACTGAATACGTTTCTTAAATGTACATATGTACTTATACTTATTTGAACCAGTTCCACCAAGAAATTTTAGTTATTAAAATAAAAACATTGTAATTTGCATGCTTGTGGGTACAATTTGAAGAGTCGCAACCAAGAGAAACATTACGTATTTTGTTAAGATGAAAAGATTATCATGCAATGTAGAAAATTATTTTTATTAGAGAGATAATAGTTACCAAAATAAAATCGACCAAGAGAAGTAATTTAAGCATCAACATTTTTTGTAGAAGATTATAAAAAAAGTAAAGTAAGAAATTTTTTAATGATTAAGAAAAGTCTGACATTCCAAAGGAAATCGTCCCACCTGATGGGTCACTGCCGTTTTGGGTTTGGGTGACCGTTGTACTATCATTCTCTGTCAAACATTGTATGGTATCAAAATCATAATAATAAAAATGTGTCTAAGAGCTACTTTCTAAGAAAGCCAATACTTCGTGTCAACTCGCATAACAAAAACTCAGTAGAAAATTGTTCATCACCTTTACAAAATTTACAACACTACCTAAGATTTTAGTCTGACTCCTAGGAATATTTTGCTCAATTATTCCTTTAGGTACCTATATAATTTTTTCACGGATAGGTATAATAGACAAGGATGTCAATGTTAAATCATAATGGCATGCCACTTACGTGTTTCTGTTTTTCCCCATCCAGCTACTTCCATTTCGATTCCTTCCAAGTTAGCTCTTCTCAAGTCATTTGAAGTCGGCAGACAGATAGGTTTCACGAAATCTGCAAAAAATATATAAATTAAGGTTAAGTTTCTAATGATATGGTGGATTGTGCGAGCAGGAATGTAATTTTCAATCTTTTGCTTTTATCTTGTTGCACACTGCCTACGCAAACGGCACTAAGTATTTACTATTTTACATTTCAAAATAGGTAGTACTTTTGATCCTTTGGTTGATTGAACATCTCGACTACCTACGACCCAAATAACAGTCCTGGAACCCGGAAGCCCCGGACTGCTCCAGAGCCCACGTTATGGTAGACATAGTCTTTTAAACAAATCTTATTAGAAGTGGAAAGGAGCGCACAGACTTTTTGCTGGTTTTATAAAGCTGAAGCGGAATGGGAAAAGTTACTCTTTCCTACACGAGGCTAGTCTTCTTTTAAACTAGGAATGACCACGATACGATTACACATCGCGTCGTGTGGCTACTTTTAAAATGTATGGAGGCGTCGCTACTCTCTTACAAACTTTCATCCAAACCTCGACCATACCAAATTATCTCCGATGATGGTTTGAAGTAGCCTTGGCATCATCACCGGACTTGCGGGGGAGCGGATGGCTGTCACCCACACACACAACACTGCGTGTTAGGAGGGGGTTAGGCTTATGGCTGACCATTGAACTGGACGCTGTGCTTCAGCCGCAGCAGAGCGATGTCGTTCTGCTGGTCGGTGTCGCTGGCGTCGTAGTCCTCGTGCGGGATGATGCGCTCGATCATAACGTTCTGCGGCGGGCCGCTGCAGTCGTCGTCGATGCAGTCCACCGGGCTCGACGTGTTCCACTCGCCGAAGCGGACTTGCGTTCTGAGGAATTGTAATGGATTAGTAAAGGCTAATGTAGGTATATCCAAAATTCTCATATATGCGAAAAAAGGCAAGTAATCCAAAAAACAAAGTACTTTTTATTTACAGTAGCTGTTGCTAGTAGATGATATATTATTTAAATTGATATTTCTCCATCGAGCATTTCATTTTCAGAATTTTTTAAGTAAAATTATATTTTAAATAGAAATACCCTTTTTCAGCACAAGTCATGGTACGAGTAGATTATGACGACCTAATTCATTCTTGTTCACGTTCCGCTTGATTCAAGTATACTAAGAAACTTACAGCTTCCATGTAGTGGGGAGATCCTCTCCTTTGACGCAGTGAGCAGCAGTCAAGACGTACTTCGATGATATCAACACTCCACCGCAGTAGAAGCCCCATCCTCTGGCTAGAATCAAAGAGAACAACGATTCAACGTCGAAAGTAACTGTGAGTGCAAACACTCCTTCATACTCTTAAACGTCGAAAATGGATTCGTCGAGAAACATTTTACAGTCTCTTTCCAAATTTTAATGATTAACTGGAATGGAACCAAGACGACTTCGGTCCGTATGTACGTACCTACTTACTGTACATATCATAGAAGTTTGAACATGGGGTCGAATTGTAAACTGGATCTTACGTTTATCGTAGCGAAGCAGTCCCATCCATGGATGCTCATCCAGATCGGCCCGGGTTCCACCCACGATCCTCTCCTCGTTCTGGGCGCCGCACTGCTCGAGTCCTGGCAGCAGGCTGAGGGCGTCCACGTTTTGACTGGTCCGTTTGTTGCTATTCTGAGCTGGAGCCACACCGCCGAACTCAAGAGGACAGCAAATCTGAAATAAGAAAATTTTGTATTGGTTAAATAGAACACACCAGAATTTTTACATCGGGTTCACATCCCCACACATTATAACATTATCTAGGATTTTTAGATTTAATCGGTTCAGATGCTTCAAGTCTTAAGTTTTTCCGTCTTCACCTATTGTGTTTCGGATATTTTACTATGATCTAGCAAGCTGACCAAATCCAATGTTCACCAAAAGTTCACTTTTTCAACTACACTCCCCACAGCTTCTCGCAAGTCTGGTGCAGATGGTATGAGCTTTATGAGGTGAGACATATCTACCATCGATTACAATAGACGGTGGGCCGTATGGGGTCTAGTCTCAAAGTAGGTACCATGGGCAGGTCTCCTAAGAACCCGCAGTGCAGGCTCCTCAGCAGCGCCGTCAGCTGCGGTGTGACGCCGGAATTAAGCTGGTTGTACAGGTCGGTGCAG
This sequence comes from Maruca vitrata, assembly GCA_039566165.1. Lineage (NCBI taxonomy): Eukaryota > Metazoa > Arthropoda > Insecta > Lepidoptera > Crambidae > Maruca > Maruca vitrata. The sequence goes on from CM076928.1 coordinate 7,242,405, forward strand.
TCGTCCAACCGCACGCATGACACTCCGCCGCTGCATTGCTCTGAAGTCAAAAAGGTAACATAGATAATGTCAAAAGTGAAAAAATATATCCGATAAGACTATATAAACACAAAATCAAAAATACACAAAGCGGTCCAATAATTCGAGTCCCATTAAAAATTACTTAGAAAAACATCACCATTTTTAACCGACTTCCAAAAGGAAGAGGTTTCTCAATTCGACCGTATATTTGGTTTTTTTAAACAATCAAATTCCACAAGCAATATTACTGCAAGTGGTTTAGTTAGCCATCTTGCTACCTACGAGTATCCCTTGCAACTTTATGAAGATACCCACGGCCCGTGACTGCCTGCATATCTTTTAAAAATATATTTTGTATCATGGCTCCAAGTCATCTCTCGCAAAACCTATTTGGCATTACAGTTAGCAAGCAGCAAGAAATTAACACATATGAACTGTAAACATCCTTGTAACCGGATTTCAGTCCTTGCTAAAAAAAAATTCATATTAAACGTAGTACCGTAACTAAAGCACCTTTGCCAAGACCTATGGATACCTCTTTAAATGGATACCTTTTTAAATCACATAATAAATAAATAAAAAACGACAAGAAGATAACTAATCTGTTGAAGTCGTTGCAATAAGGTTTTCCTCGTTTGATTCCAATTTATTAGGAAACTTTATTATTCATATTCATCCTTTATTTAAATATTGTTTAAAGAGCTCAAGTTTTATTGTGACTTGAATCACTGCAGAGTCAATAATATAATCAAGTCCTATTTGTTATTTTATTTAGATTTTACGAAGCTTGGTCATTAGGCTTAATAGGCACATTTTCCTTGTGAGTAACTATTTGGTGAGTAGTTGTTTTGTAACAAAACTCAGAATCCGAAAACAATCAGATACCTATTTAGTACATGTAGGTACTTAGTGAAACTATTTATTTACTTAGTGATATAGTTTGGACTAACAAAATATAAAGCTAATGCGAAATATTTCTGCAGTCAAATAATTTTTAGGATAAAATTGAATTCTTAGAATGTTTTTTTTAAAAACATTTTAAGGGTTATAAAAACTATGCTTAGCTTAATAACTTAAGTGACTCATAGCAAAAGAACCGTTAAGTTTGGGCTATGTAATTACACCTACCATCATGACTTAGTACCTAGGCAATTTGGCCATAACTGGTTTAAGTTCTTTGACTTTATTACAATAATTGCAGGTCGCAAATTCAAAAACAGTTACGATAATGTTTTGATCTATATATATCACGAATATTACCCACGAATCAGATTAGATATATTATTTTCTCTATTTGAATATTAAGCTAAAAAGTCAACTTATTAACGTGAGTTTTTACTCACGTAAGATTGATTTGTTAACAACAACATTTACTTAATTTTCTTTTACGTCCTTACTCGAATGAATTAATTTTGAAAATCAACAAAACTTTATACTTAAGTTCGAACTAACTCAAATCACTCAGCTAATGTAGGTAACCGTTTTAATGACTTCTACGTAAGTACCTCTTACTCAAAGAAAACTACCTACTGCCATGGACATTTATTGTTGTTTTAATAGTTTAAGTTTATAAGATGGTAATTTCAGACTTTGTGTCTTGTTCTTTATTTTGGCATTTTAAATGACCCTTAATAATACCTACTTACAAAAACATAGAACATTCACTTCATGAGATGAAATCTTTGGGGTTTACCAGTCAAGATGATTTGATAGATAACTTGTTTTGATTTAATGTTTCCTCAAATGGGGACTTAATAGCTGGTGATAATAACTATCTATCGACTACGTAAATAAACAATATAACGATGAGACGTATATTAGTAATAGAATAACAAGGAAGACACACTTATACCTAACTAAAATTATTGAATTGATGTTTTGTAAGTATTTATCGAATTTATTCACAGGAAATCATTAGAGTAACAATAGAATAACAACTAATAAACCTAAACCAAAGGGTATCTATCTATATAGTAACAAGAAATCAATAACGAATGATAAGCAAACTCTTAAGCAAAACACTTGCTAGTTCACAATAATAAGATTAAAATGCCATTGACATTTGCGGTTTATCCCAACACGTAAATAAATAATCACAGATTCATCTCAAACGAAACTTGTTCGCTTTTTGCACTCGAACAAAAATTACACATTTCTTGTCCGTATCTGTGGCAAAACTAGTTACTTACGTGCGTCAGTCCTTGCCAAGGCAACGAGAAAGATGCAGACCGAGATCCTCACTAACATTTTGTTGTAAATACTTTATATAATATCGGAGGTATGAGCCGACGGGCGGTCCGCGGACGACTGATAGCTCAATTAGACGACCGTGACTTGCGTCCGATCACCTTACATATGGTTATCAACGAAATATGTTTTTTTTTCTAAAAAGACCATTGAGTAGAGCAGCGCGCGCACACACTCCGACTCGCTCGGTTTGGATTTTCCTTGTAGCACGACGCAACTTAAGTAATTTATTTATACTTATGTTTATGTTCATAAAAACAACAAGCCTCGTTTTGCGAATGGAGCTGGACACTCATATTAAACTTCGTTAGTATATGAGTGAGTCAATGTAACGTTCCTGGCGGAAAAGTACTACGATAGGTAGGTACACCGTATTCACTTTATAAGTCTGATGAATAATTATATTAATTTTGAATTATGTTGAATTTGAAACATTTGGATTTATTTATCATATTTCTCTTGCAACAAACAAATAACCAATGAGGTTTTGGAAAAATTGTATTAGGTAACGTTGAAAAATAATTGCTATGACGTAGGTTTAGCTAATTATTTTCTTGATTAATGCTGACGCCTTCCCTTTAATTAAGGAGTAAGTATTTTAAACGATGAAATCAAACTAAGCTATTTTGGGTTCTCTGTTTTCGATTCACATTTCGATTTATTTAGGTTCGTTTTATTTGTTTAGTACTCGTGTATATTTTAAAAATAATACGTCATATATTTATTTATTAAGTCAGTAAGACATAAAATCTTTCGAGGCTTTTGTTATACGTACTACTGTTTCGGTATATTTTTTTTAAATCATTCTATGGAATAGTGGTAGGTATACAAACTGTAAAATAATACACAAATAAAGATTTGTGAAGATAGTAACTGCAGGTTAAACATCACACTAAAAGTGTATTCCGATGATGGTTGTGTAAAGTTATCACGATTGAACGACAAGTCAATTTCTATTTAATCATTCTCGTATCCATAGTTATCAACTACTCAGAGTAGCCAGTGCATATTAAACTTATCTTGTTTACCTATTATTCAAATATGTCTGGGAAATACGCCGATAAGAGATTCGCTAATGAGGAAAAGTATTTTGAAATGCCCACTTTGAATATCACTCTTATAGTGATTCATGTTTGTTATACATGTGTATAATGATGACATTATTAAAGAATCAGTTGAGCCTTTTCAGAAATATTTTGGCAATAGTACAATATTATATATTTTGCCATTAGGGTCCCGGGTTTTGACCCCTGGTTAAAATACATGTCTCTGTCTTGTTAAATAAATAAATTAATACTCATAGTTTAGGTTAGAAATTTTTGTAACCATCATATAAACATGCATTCAATAATAACAAAAGCCTCATAAGTATAACAAACAGGATATTATGAATTCAGATAGAACATAAAGACGGTATTTATTATTTCCTGCGCACTATTATTAACACTAATAAAGAGGACACAATTTAAAGGATTAGAGGTGATTATGCAATTAAAAAATTATATTTGGCGAGCCAAAACAAATGTTCATAAAAAAGACATCAACGCGTTCTGTCATACCCAAAATATTAGCTGCCCCAAATTTCATTCAAAATGTGTTTGGGATCGTTGGATCCAGAAAAGTGTGGGGACGACTAATTTATATATCACTATCAAAAAATATGTCTTCGAAATTTTGTTTATATCACATTCTGAATTAAGTTATCACTGGCAACAAAATTCGACTTTTTTTTCATCCCTGGAACCAAAGTAAAGTTTTTCGAAAGTTTTCCATGCGCCAAACATTGTTTTCTTATACAAGTTTTCTCACGTCAAGTTTATAAGATATCTCATCCTATAAATCCAAAAAATGCGTTTTCGGGTCACTTTCTGGTACTTGTAGCAAGCCTAATATATTTATTAACTAACATTTACAAACGTTTTATTTAAGTATAAATATTGCTCCTTTAAATACCGTTGGGTTTGCTTAGATATATTTTATCTAAATCAAGATATCTATTCAATTTTAAAATTTTTGAATTTCGCCCCTTACAAACAGGACGATCATGAGTGTATGGAAAAAAATTACAAATTTCAAAGTTGTATATCTTGTAGTAGAAAAATGATATCTGAGCAAACTCACCGGTATCTAAAGGCTCAAGAGTTATATTTAAATGACTATCTTTGTAAATGTTTGTCAAAAAATATATAAGGCTTCCTATATTTCACAGAAGTGACCCGAAAACGCATTTTTGGATTTTTAGGCTCATGATACTCGAAAACCTGACGTGGTAGAACTATACTGCTGAAGAGAATATTTTTAGCACATCAAAAACCTTCAGAATAAAGTAAATTGGTATCTGTTACAAAATCCTGTCGACCAGTGTTTTTAGAAATTTTACTTGCTTCTGATGTGTTTACTGCAATTAACTCCATTTTCCCATTTAAAATTTGGTATATATCAAAGGCAATATTCAATTCTTATCTAACTCCCGCGGTGGTGTTAGACTCACTGTTTACGGACCACTCTCCGGTTATTTTCTGCTGTGCTTCATGTGATATTGGAGAGACCGCAAGTATTCAGACATCAAAACGTTTAAACTTAAATGAATGCTTACTAGAATTACAAAATTTGGATTTTTCTGACGTTATTTATGACACTGATGCAGATCGTTCAGTCCATACACTAGTTAATAAATTATCACGGCTATTAAATGCAAACACAGTAATTGCCAACATACCAAGTAGGAAACGTATTATAAAGCCCTGGATTACTCCCGGACTTTTGCGCTGCATACGGCATAGGGACAAACTATTTCGGAAAACTAAAAAGCAACCATGTGATGATGTCGTAATGGTAATATATAAAAGGTATAAAATGTTTTGCAATAATTTACTTCGGAAGGTGAAAACTGAATACGAGCGCTCTGAATTCCAAAAACATAAAAAAATCCAAAACAAATGTGGAAACTTATTAAAAAAATGTCTAATCTGAATCAGAGGGTGCCATCATCTGATGAACTCCTCTCGATATGCGCAAATCCACAAACATCAGTGAACTCTGTAAATAGTTTCTTCGCCAATGCGGGTAAGGACTTAGCGTCAAAACTAATATCAACTCCTCCTGATACGTCGAATCTAATTCCTTTTGAGGAAGTAGATGTTTCAGTCAGGAGTCCATGGTATTACTTCTTACAGACGAAACAGAAATAGAAGAGATTATTTTGGGGTTGAAGCGGGACTGTGCAACGGGCTGGGATGGTGTTCCAACCTCTTTTATTATAGATGCGAGGTACAAATTGATTCCAGTATTAAAGGAGGTGTTCAACCGGTGTTTATTAACTGGCATTTTCCCAACCGATTTCAAGGAGGCCTTAGTTCACCCAATTTATAAGGGTGGGGATAGACACAGTCCAAATAATTACCGACCAATATCTGTGCTTTCTGTATTATCCAAAATTCTAGAAAAATTCTGAACAGAAGACTTATCGACTATTTGGATTCAAAAAACTTGCTTGCTCCTAACCAATTTGGGTTTCGAGCCAACAAATCAACTGAAGATGCGGTTCTAGAAGTTACAGGTCATATAATTGAGAACACTAACCGTAAACAGTCCTCTATAGGTATTTTTATCGACCTTACTAAAGCATTCGACACTGTGTCTGTCCCTACGCTTATTTCCAAATTGTATAATATAGGTGTTCGCGGTATTGTGCTGGATATTCTTAGGAGCTACCTAACTGATCGAAGGCAGCGCATTAAAATAGGTAACCACATGAGTCAGGATGAACCTATCACATACGGTGTTCCCCAGGGAAGCGTCCTTGGGCCCACTTTGTTCCTCATTTATGTGAATGACTTGTGCCGGTTGCAATTGCCTAATAGCAAAATTGTAGCGTATGCTGATGATACAGCAATTATCACTCATGGCAAATCGTGGGAGGAAGCTCGTCTGCACGCAGAGTCAGCAATGAAATCGGTGTTAGTCTGGCTAAATCGCAATCTGCTCACAATAAATTTGACAAAAACAAAATTTATCACCTTTTCGTCCAGACTCTCGACACAACCGGATTCTTCTTTTGTTATTAAGGCTCACAAGTGTGATATGGGCTCTCAGAACTCATGCTCCTGCGATGCAATATCACGTGATCGCAATATAAAGTACCTGGGGGTAATACTAGATAGTGTCCTATCTTGGAATGACCACCTCAAAGTTCTTACTGGACGGGTCAGAAAACTGATCTTTGTTTTTAGCAGATTGCGAACTGGTGCTGATCCATCAATCCTCAGACAAGCCTACTTTGCCCTTGCACAGTCGATCATTAAATACTGTATAACAGCTTGGGGTTCCTGTGGCAAAACTAAAATATTACCGGTCGAAAGAGCACAGAGAGCTGTCTTGAAAGTTATGGCCCATAAACCTATAAGATACCCCACCAAATTAATATATAGCTTTTGGGAAGTTCTTACAGTTAGAAAACTATTTGTTTTGAGTACTATCATGCGCAAACATAAAAACCTTCCTTACGACCCAAATTTGAATAAAAATAAAAGAAGAAGTGATAAAGTGTGTCCGATACGTAAGTGTAGATTAGAACAGGTCAAGCACAATTATAATTATGTCGCCCCCCTCCTCTATAATAAAGTTAATAAAAAATTAAATATATATCCCATGAACATATTTGAATGTAAAAATATCTTAACTGAATGGTTATTTAATCTAGAATACGATGATGTAGAATCACTTATGAAATAGTTCTTAACAATTATTAGTTTTCTATAGGCATGAACATATATTAATCAACCCAGATACACACACTAACACTCTCATACACTCACTCTCTCACACACACACACACACACACACACACACACACACACACACACACACACACACACACACACACACACACACACACACACACACACACCCACACACACACACTCACACACACACAGAAACACATTATTTAAGATAATATAATTTTATATAAAGTACCTATAAAATTAAGGTAAATTATGTTGTAAACCTTTCCTTTTTGTTTCTTTATTAATATTTTAAGTCTGAAACGTCTGTCTTTGAGGCGGGCGCTGGTGACTGCGACACAGTCTATGACTAATGCGGTCACTAACGCTAAAATTGTTTGTAATAATTTAATGTTACTGGTTTCAATAAAGATTATTATTATTATTATTATTATTATGACAGACATCAAGTACCTACCTATAGAGGCGGTATAACTGGTGACTTAGGTACTAGGTGGTGCTGACTAGGTACGAGAATCATGTCCCCAGCATATCCAGTGATGACGACACCCCTCCTCCAAAAAAACTAAGTTGAACACATGATAGATGTAACCCAGGCGAAACTTCAATCAATAAGTGGCTATGTAGTAAACCGATACTACATAGTACCTACATAGTAGTAGCGACTAATAGCGCGTGTAGTGGGTCTACACGCGCTACTAAAAAAGACTTTCAAACGTAATGAAACGTGAATGTCTAAAATGTTAAAGATACCTACTTCAAGCCAAATCTTAGCCAGTTAGGAAAACCTAAGGACCGGAGCATCTATTATGCTGGAAGCCAAATCGGTAGATTTTCGGAGTATACGAGACGCATTATTCTGTTATAAAAGAGATACTTGTATTACTATTTGTAAAATAAAGTATTAATACCTATCGTTTTTTGCATTGCAGTGAAAGTGCACGGGTTTTATTTATATTTAACATGGATCCGATAACCTAAATCAGAACTGGAGTTGTTTTTTCGTTCATAGTAATCTGCCTTGAATTTTCATAGCGGAATATTTAAGATAATAAAGTTTAATATTTCATAAACATTGTTGCACGCACATGCGATGTGATGTCAATTTATAAATTACGTATTTACGTATTACGTATTTATAATTTACTTATCGTACAGATTGATCTGCCCATTACTACATAGTATAAAGCAAATTCGCTTCTCGTGTCTGTCTGTCCCTATGTATTTTTAAATCTTTTAAACAACACAAAGCCCCATAGAATTTTGATGGGGATTTTTATGTATAATATACCCGAAGCGAAGCGAGGGCGGGTCACTAGTGTTATACAAATTGTGATTTTTACGCTTGAATGAATTTTATTGTAAGAAATGGTTTATTGCTCAATTAATGTAGAAGATTATAATAATTATAAATGCTACAAAAATAAATCTACCTGCTTAATAAAGTTCATCTTCGGACCATTAATATAAGGGACTGAAAACTGAAATTAATTTAAATCACTTCACTTGCAATTTTGAACTATAACAATGATCAAATAAAACAAACACATCAGTAATTTTCAATATTCAGAGCACTTGTGTTCCAGATGAATAACTTATAGTACCTAGGTAGGTAGGTACTATAAGTAATGTACTATTTTAAAACAATATTATTTAAACGCGAGCCACTTCATTAATGTTCATCACTACAATGTTGACAACATTCTTCTGACCATATTACATCTCTTCAATCGCTAATTTTGAGTTTGAAAATTAGGTAGGTACTGAAAGTGGTCGCAAGAAAAGGTAATTAATTTAAATTTTAATCATCTCGATAATTACTTTGTAATGTACGAACATGTATCACCTGTGTACCTACGTCAAATTAGCTAAAATATGCACATACATGTGGAAACATACATTAGAGGATAACTTATTACGTAAACTAAGTTTATTTTGGTAGGTTGATGAACACATTAATGAATATGATAGTTCCTCCATAGGTACTTAAATAGTCTTTGGGTAACAAAGTATCAAAATATGCACACAATAGCCTAGTGCTTTTAGGTTAAGAAACAAATGAAGACTTAAAGGTTTGCCGGAAATCGAGATTAACCGATTTCCCCCTTACAACCCCTTCCCGACCATTAGATCCCGTAATTAATATTTTCTAAAATTTTATTGGTATACCTTCCATTTACAATAGGTTCATCTTACTATAATTTTATTTTGATTTTCACACTTAACGACGGCATTTGCACTAGTATACAAGTGGTAACAGACATTGCTTGTAAAAACAACAATTTATGTATTTTTCTAGTATCCTAAAACATTAATCGACCTCACGTTTCTTTGAAGATCTAAGATATGGCCAAACTTAGGACTTGACTTATATTACTACTAGATATAAAATTAGTAGTAGACTTCTCTTACACATTAAATTAGTCTAGTTCAAGTATCATCTATGGGTTGCTATTTCCGTAGAATAGCGCCATCATTATCTATTTCATAAATTCCATGGAACATAACGATCAAAAGTCTAAAATAAATAAAACGGGCGCGTATGTTCGAATAAATATAATAGGTACATAGTTACTCTTGGTTATTTAACATTTAGTCCCCGCGGCCGCTGCATTTCCCAGGATCTCAGTCTCCAGCCACATCAGGTGCCTGGCCAGGTCGTCGAACAGCTTCAGGCCGACTGTGAAGAACACGATGCTCTTGAACAGCTGCCACTTAAACCGGTCGCTCTTCATCTTCCACAGGAATATTTGGGCATCGTTCCAGGATCGAAATACCGTGCGTTTCAATTTGGTAAAGAACTGTAACAAAGATGCCTGAATGTTATTTTTACTTCAACAAGGCCTTGTATCACACTGCAATGCCTTCATTTTTAGGCTTCCGTAGCCAAAATGGCAAAAACGGAACCCTTATAGTTTCGTCATGTCCGTCTGTCCGTCTGTCCGTCTGTCCGTCTGTCCGTCTGTCACAGCCGATTTACTCGGAAACTATAAGTACTACAGTGATGAAATTTGATGGGAATATGTGTTGTATGAACCGCTACAAAAATATGACACTAAATAGTAAAAAAAGAATTGGGGTGGGGCCCCCATACATGTAACTGAGGGATGAAATTTTTTTTCGATGTACATACCCGTGTGGGGTATCAATGGAAAGGTCTTTTAAAATGATATAAAGTTTTCTAAAAAACATTTTTCTTAAAGTGAACGGTTTTTGAGATATCAGCTCTCAAAGTCGTAAAAAGTATGTCCCCCCCTCTATTTTTATAACTACGGGGTATAAAATTCTAAAAAAATAGAGGTGATGCATGCTAATTAACTCTTTCAACGAGTTTTGGTTTGATCAAAGTATCTCTTATAGATTTTGAGATAGGTTGATTTTTATTATATTTGCTGCTACGGAACCCTTTGTGCGCGAGACCGACTCGCGCTTGGCCGGCTTTTTATCTTAGAATTGGGGTTATGAGATGGTATTCGACTAAAAATATAAGCGACCTACAGTGGAGCATCTTTTTGGGACAAAGTGGAGTTATTTACTGAACAAAAGAATAAGATACTGTAAGAAGGTATGGGTATTGTTCTCATTCTAAAGAAACTGATGGGATATTATAGCAAAAATATATTTAAGGGGAAGATTATAATATCACACAGTATCAAAATTTTCAATCTAGTTTAAGTCTACATTAGGTACACAGCTAATTTAAATATTTTCGTAATTGGCATCAAGTAAAAGCCTAATAATACTACAAAGGTGATTACACTCTGCGTAGATTGTTTGCTCTGTGACCGTTGGCGTGCAGTCATTGACGAAACTGCATTTGCAGCTCCAGACACATCCCCAGAAACTCCGCCAGACAGTGCAGAAGGATGTCGCTGGGTTCCATCCGCGGATGCAGATGTGGGAGCTCCTTGGTCGGTGGTGGCGCCCCCCGGCTCATCGCAGCATTCCTCGGCCGGGCCGCGCGCATTTTCGGCTTCGTCTCGGCCGTAGGCAGGACAGGTGACTTGTTTACATACAGGCATGTCATAATACTACACTTTATTTTATCTTCGCTTGAGCGTACGGTTTATTTACGTGTGTTTACTAATGAATATCACTGAATTAAACACTTCATGATTAGTGCTTGAAATGGTGTTTGTTTATCATGTTTTTATTGATTCGGGTATTTCTGTGTTTTGATGTTTTCACTGACAGGAAGTTGTTGCTGTACCTACCTACTGCTCCGTCAAAGTCAACTTACCATAAACTACAAAACTTTTAAAGTAAAACTAATTCTGTTCATGAGTTACTTACTTAATTATTTTAATGCGAGTAAACTATCAAATAGAGCTTCTTTATTGGAATACAAAATGAGTATAACATTAGAAAATTTGATATCATTAACCATACTTTAAAGACATGTCAATAATTCAAATTAGCCATGAACCATGGCCCACTTGAACACTGGAAGATAGCAATTCGTTGATTAATTACTACTTTAGGTAAACCATACTAACTTCAAGTTTCAAACTCATACTAAAAAGTTCCATGCTTATAAAATAGAAAGGCAAAACAAAAACAATTAAGCGTTACAGTCCTTTAATTAATACGTCATTATCTTAAAAACTAAAGTCTCATCGTATCATTAAATAGTGTAAAACCTCAACTAAGTGGTACGAGTCTAATCGTGCATGTTATCCAGTATCCACTTCATGTAGTAGCCGACGCGGGTGTAGACGCCGGGGAAGCCCCCGATCCCGCAGCGTTTGGAGCCGTAGGAGACGATGCCCCGCTGGACCACGCGCTCCCCTTTGGTCCCGACCGTCCCTGGGAAGGTGAGGGGGCCCCCGGAGTCCCCGCCGCACGAGTCCTGGTCCCGCACGCCCCCCGCGCAGAGCTGCCAGTCGTAGATTTGTGGAGATCTATAGAAAATTGCAATTGGAATATTGTGATTGTGCTATTAAGGATTCTAAAGGATAAGCAACGCATACGTAAAAAAAACTGAATGTTGTATTTAAAAAAATCAATAAAAATTTCCAGGCCTCTTTTAAATGCACTTACAAAACGTCTATTAATTAATTCAATTGTCTAAACTCGAAATAGGTAAATTACTACTATTCTAGTCTTCACTCACACTCATTACTCGCTAAGCTAAGTAGAATCTAGACACGCGGTAGCGTGTCAAGCCAAGTTCAAGAAACAGAACTGGCGAGCCGCACCGTGTGTAATATTACACGAACCATTTGGAACCCCTTTCTAACCCCTCATAAATCAAAAACTATTTCACATAAACGTATCAAATTTGGCTCATATATTGTGACTTGCGAGATAAATATGTGTTCTAAATTTCATAAGCTTATCTCAAACAGTTATTTAGATATTAATGTCCAAAAATCCTCATTTTTATCATTGACTGACTGACAGATCAAAATTCTAACCCAGTTCCAAATGACCTAGAGAGTTAAAATTTGGTATGCAGATAGGTAATTACATGAATACAAAGAAAAAAATAAAAAACTGGCAATTTTTTAATAATTAGGTTGTTTTTTTTTAAATTTTTTTTTAATTTTATTAGAGGCTAACAAGATGACCTCACTCCACCTGATGGTAAGCGGTAGTGAGATCCACATATGAGGTCGACAGGCACAATAGACCATGTTGAGCCTGTCGCACTCACCCTGAAAGCCGTGAAAAAGGAGACCACTGCTGCGGTTAGGTTCTATTATGAACGCTTAACATAAATACCTAATTAGTGCCTAATCACGCCTATATACCGGGGAAGGCAGAGCACTAAGTATATATTTAGGTATACATACTTACTTATTTACAATTAAGAGTAGGTACTTATAGTCGGTTTTCATATTTATTACTTAGGGTTATACCCCGTAAACGTAGGAAAATACAGTAACTGATTCAATTGTTTTATATTTATAAAGTCTAGTTTTAGTTTTGAATTTGTCCTTTTCAAAGGACCTACGGCGTTACGATGATATATACTTTTCTACAAAAAGTAATGATATCCAATCAAAAACATAAATGTGAAATGAGAGCCAAGTTCAATATTATGATAATTGCCTTGGTTGTTGACTTCAACGACAAAAGAAGTGAGATCTAAATGGGTGCCAAGTTCAATGGTCAACCCTGAAATTTATTTATAAGTAACACTATAACATACCTATCATATCTTCTTATAACATAAGATAATGTATGGTGGTAGCCTATGAAGGTCTGTCTTGGCTAGTTTTTGTATAAACCTACCAACGAATTATTATGTTCGCTCGCTAGTTTCTACCAACAATCCAAATTTTCTGAATTATAAAATAAATACCGACAAATACCAAACTAACCAAGACAACTAACTAGACTACTAACTAACTAACTAAAGAAAACTAGCCAAGACAGACCTTCATAGGCTACCACCATACATTATCTTATGTTATAAGAAGATATGATAGGTATGTTATAGTGTTACTTATAAATAAATTTCAGGGTTGACCATTGAACTTGGCACCCATTTAGATCTCACTTCTTTTGTCGTTGAAGTCAACAACCAAGGCAATTATCATAATATTGAACTTGGCTCTCATTGCACATTTATGTTTTTGATTGGATAGTTATAGTATGTAGGTACTAAGATTGTTTTGAAAAACCCAGACGAAGTTTATTATCAAATGTATCCTACGTCCTATGGATCAGAAGTCAGATGTTACATCAATCTTTTAATTGACGACTCACGTCTCATACCTAGTTAAGGAATGTTATTGGTTAAATAGACTATAGGAATTATTTATGTCTATAGATGTGGATAACGTTGCGCTGAGTAATCTTATTGAATTAACTTCACAGCACTGCACAACTAATGCACTAATCTAACACACTTCGTTACCCAACTGCATGTTTGTAATAGTTACTTACCCATTATACGCTCGCAAGCATTCCTTGTTGGCCACAATAGGCAGGTCCACACTGAGCAGGACTGACGACTGCAGACCGTTCTCTGTGGCGCCCCAGCCCGCGACCCGGCCGGGCATGCCCACTATGTCCTGAGTTTGGAGCTCCGGGGTCACGGGCAGACATACTGGCTTCATGCTCTCTGTAAAGCGATCGAGTAGGTTAATACTGCCTCGGGGGCACAGTGATTAATGCCTCTGGCTACGGTTCCAGTTCATGGATTCGGTTCTCGCCCGGGACAAATATTTGTGTGACGAACATCGATCGAATTTTGTTCCGTGTCTGGGTGTGAAGTTAAATATATTTGTGTATACCACTTTTGTTTCTGATATCCGTAACATAGTGCATAGGCAACTTACTTCGGAATCAGAATAATGTGTGACATTGAAATATTTATTTTTTATTTTTTGAAATTAGCAGGCGTCTGAAAAGTAGATATTATTATTATGTACGAGTTTAACGAAATGAAGTTATTGTATCATTTCGCTCTGGAGTCCTGATTTTCTAGTTTTTGTTCAGATTGAAAGTGTAGGCGTTACATGCAAATGTACACCGTGAAATTTTAGTGGTTGTTTTCCCGTAATAAAATGATTCTATTTTAGCAGCACAATAGATGTTTGCAGTTATTTTTTATTGAAATCAAAAAATGCCGGTTTTACGAAAGGCATAACCGAAACTCGAAAGCACGTTCGACCCGCTTTATTACTTGGGGTGTAGAGCTTTTTTAGCTTTAAGCATCGATTTCATGCGGCAAGCAGTACCTGATTACCTCACATCTTACAAAAGAACGATAGCTACTTTCGTTTCTGAGTTGGAAAATTATTATTTTGAAAATATGAAAAAAACTTTTTTTTCTTCAACGTATAATTTGTACGATACTAAAGGCCACCTCACCTCACTACGACATTTACGTAAAATGTATAGAACGTGTGCAGAAGCGATTTCTGTGGCATATAACTTTTCAATCGGGTCTGGCGAAGATACTGCCCTCGTACACTGACCGCCTTTCAAAATACCATATGTCAAGCTTACAGGACAGACGCCAAATGCTTGATCTTCTTTTTCTGATCTTAAATTTAAAGTCTATATTAAATCTTGTCTTTTGAAAAAGGGGTACTATAAAGTAGAAGACTATTTGAATGATAAGAATCCATGGACATGATGTGCTGCTCGCTTGGACATCCAAGAATTATGTAACTTGTACATATTATTATTTATTTGTAATTAATTAACCTGTGATTTGACATGCGAAAGAATTTCATGAAATCTACTTGCAGAATAAATTATTTCATTTCATTTCATTTCATTTCATTTCATTTCATTTCATTTCATTTCATTTCATTCATTTCATTTCATTTCATTTCATTTCTGCACAAGTTGGTGAATGGTGATCTGGATTGCCCGGGCCTACTTGAGCAGCTGCAGTTCCATGTTCCACGTAAGTTGCCAAGAGAAGGCAAATACGCTCTATTTGCGCCCGAAGGTTCTAAGAGCAATCTCGGTCATCATTCATTAATTAACAGGCTTCAACGACAGTACAATGGATTGCTGAAGAGGGCTGACGTCGATATTTGGTCATACAGCACTTATAAGTTCAAGAAGGCTGTACTTGATTCGTTCAAGACATAGTATCTGGATATATTATTAGTTTTTAGTCACTTTTAACTAGTTTTATTTAGGTTTCTTTTTCATTTTTTCTGCTCACATTGCTTGTCGTGGCAGCCTGTAAGTGAATCTGCACTTACCTATGTTCCTATTAAGTACCTTTTGTAAACTGTTGTAAATTAGTGTAAGATTTGTTGGTTGTCCATAATAAATAAATAAATAAATAAATAAAGGCAAATGTTTTGCCACGGGAAAACAACCACTTAAATTTCACTGTGTATAAGCTCGAACATAAAGATAAAAACGATATTCAAACATTAAATTCTGAGCTTCTGTTTTACAAATTCAATGTAATAATAATTTTCTAAGCAATTTTATTAGCTTTATAGTACGATAAATTAAAAAAAATTAAAATACATACCTAGAGTGAAATCAGCTGGCTGTGACAGTCTCAGCAGCGCGATGTCATCCACCAAGGTCTGAGGGGAGTAGCCCTTATGTGGGATTACTTCCTCTATCGTCACGTTCTGGAATTGAGGAACATTACAAACATAAGGGTGACAAATTAAACATCATCATTGGAATTAGACAGAGGGCTTTAATATTTCATCATATCTGTGCATGCCAGACAAACTACGTATATTGGTTATTTAATTAATATTGTACGTTAGGTACTTTCCTTGTTGGCCTATTTTTGTAATTCAAAAGGAAAAAGATACCATAATGTCGGTTTACTGACCGTAGTCAAACGCAGATAGGGTTTGACACCATTTTGCAAACCAGACTAATATTTCATTTTGTCCCTTTTTAACATTAGGTAGTTCAGTTAGTCACTAGGAACGAGCATTACAAAGAGTTTGCTTGGTCATCATACTGCGTACCATATTTGGATATGATACACGATTCTTGCAGAAATAACAATAATTAGGAGCTAGACTTTTACATTGAGTATGTTTAGTCATCACATCCCACGCAACATTGGATATAGCAATCCCCAGACGTAATGCTTGCTCAGGATGACGCCGCTCAGCCGCAGCTTGCTGACCAGGAAAGACACGCAGTGGGCGGCCGTCAGCACACACCGCTCTGAGGTCAGCTTACCCTGACGTTGGGCGCGCAGTACTGGCCCTTCTCCACGCGCTCGCAGTCCGGGTCCTTCCGGACGTCGTGCTCGCCCAGGATGACGCCGTTCAGCCGCAGCTTGCTGCCCAGGAACGACACGCAGTGGGCAGATGTGGCAGTGTGGCCGTCAGCACACACCGCTCTGAGGTCAGCTTACCCTGACGTTGGGCGCGCAGTACTGGCCCTTCTCCACGCGCTCGCAGTCCGGGTCCTTCCGGACGTCGTGCTCGCCCAGGATGACGCCGTTCAGCCGCAGTTTGCTGCCCAGGAACGACACGCAGTGGGCGGCCGTTAGCACACACCGCTCTGAGGTCAGCTTACCCTGACGTTGGGCGCGCAGTACTGGCCCTTCTCCACGCGCTCGCAGTCCGGGTCCTTCCGGACGTCATGCTCGCCCAGGATGACGCCGTTCAGCCGCAGCTTGCTGCCCAGGAACGACACGCAGTGGGCAGATGTGGCAGTGTGGCCGTCAGCACACACCGCTCTGAGGTCAGCTTACCCTGACGTTGGGCGCGCAGTACTGGCCCTTCTCCACGCGCTCGCAGTCCGGGTCCTTCCGGACGTCGTGCTCGCCCAGGATGACGCCGTTCAGCCGCAGCTTGCTGCCCAGGAACGACACGCAGTGGGCGGCCGTCAGCACACACCGCTCTGAGGTCAGCTTACCCTGACGTTGGGCGCGCAGTACTGGCCCTTCTCCACGCGCTCGCAGTCCGGGTCCTTCCGGACGTCATGCTTGCTCAGGATGACGCCGCTCAGCCGCAGCTTGCTGACCAGGAAAGACACGCAGTGGGCGGCCGTCAGCACACACCGCTCTGAGGTCAGCTTACCCTGACGTTGGGCGCGCAGTACTGGCCCTTCTCCACGCGCTCGCAGTCCGGGTCCTTCCGGACGTCGTGCTCGCCCAGGATGACGCCGTTCAGCCGCAGCTTGCTGCCCAGGAACGACACGCAGTGGGCGGCCGTTAGCACGTACCGCTCTGAGATCAGCGTCCCGCCACAACTCAATTTCGTTCCTCGTCCTGTGTAGAAATAACTGTTCTTTAGTTATTAATTTTTGGAAGAAATATTACATGTTGCGTTGGACAAGGGCAGGAGAATGATGATGAGTTATCAATGTTTAAGTTTTTCCGCAATTTGCAATTCGATCTAATTATATTTAGATCATTTGACTAGAAAAT
Organism: Maruca vitrata; assembly: GCA_039566165.1. Taxonomy (NCBI): domain Eukaryota; kingdom Metazoa; phylum Arthropoda; class Insecta; order Lepidoptera; family Crambidae; genus Maruca; species Maruca vitrata. Next base: position 7,260,252 of record CM076928.1, read on the forward strand.
AAAACAAATTAAATAAAAAACCGAAATCTCTGAAGTTAATGATATCTGCTTTAAGAAAAATCACATACGATAGAATGCGAATGCGTATGTCGTTTTTTCACATTTTCTATTTCTTTCTTGTTGTCACGAATACATTAAATCAGATAACTAGGAATTTTTCCGCAGATAAAACCTTAAATGACATGACATAATTTGCCGCAATTTTCTACCTGTCAGAACATGAGTCCGACAATGTTCGAGCAAATGGATCCTTAGCTCGGATGATTTTCTTAACTTCGATTAGGATTCACACCATAAAATCGCATAATTCGGTCAAAAACATTTTTGAAAACTGGTCACATATCTGCGGGTCGGTGTGAGCAAACAAGTTAGTCCCGACATACCTATATATAAAGCCGTCTTTCCAGATTTTTGTAGCAGATGCATGTAGGTATATGAAACCGACCGCTTGATGTTAACTGTAATTACGAGGACAGTGCCCTTATCCTTTCGCTTGTTTATTTATTGGCTACCAGGCCGTCAACTCATACGACACTGGTTTTGTGGAGTCAAGAATATAACTAATTAGCAATACTAATTAGGTTCGGACTAACGAAGTCGTAGGTGTAACTTGAAACGATATATTTTGTCATAGAACCTAATTTCACACTATGTTATCCACACATTAAACTGGGAAAATTGTTTCTCTATCACAGGCACTAAAACATGGCAAGTCCGGTGATGATAACGACGCTACTCTAAGCCATCATCGTAGGTATGTCGTTTAGGAAAAAAAATATAAAAGGATTTCCAATTGCTTTTATATCGTAGAGAGTTACGAAATAAAATACAAAGTACCTTATATTGTAGCATTTATAAAGATAATTTTCATAAAACTCCATTTAGTGGTGAAAACCATCCGGTCCCCGCAAGTCAGGTGATGATGTCGAGGTTACTCTAAGCCATAATCGTAAGTCAGTTAGGAAAAAAAACGCTACCCAGCGTGCGCCTAAGCGCCTCTCCTAAAACTAATCTCTATGCATAATTTAAAACTAGCACTTGTAGTTTCTGAGATTTCTTTTTATAGTTTTTCCTTACTGACTACGATGATGGATCGGAGTAGCCTTATCTTTACTGCACTTTCGGGGATGGCCCTTTCGCTTGCTTGCACAAAGAGACTATCTAACCTGTGCTATATGACAGCAGCACCATCCAAGGCAGCTCGTACATAGCCACCTCTTTGCCTCCGAAGATCCTGTCAGCGTCGGTGACCCCGCAGTCCTCGATGGGCAGCAGGCGAAGGTTGGGATGGTTCTGCACGTTCGCCGGCTGTCCGCTACGGCTCTCCGTGTCGGGTTTGCTGAACGGGTTATTGGTTGTGCCAGTGTTGTCTCCTGCGTTGTCATTGACGCAGCACACCTGGAAGAAGAAATAGTATATTTAGGCGAAGGGCGCAGCTACCGCCATGTCAGCCGTAACACTATCAATCATACGATAGTCCCCGGGCTACAATTTTTTTAATGCTGTTTACTTCGTTTGGGCAACTATGTTACCCAAGTAAACCCAAGGTGACTAGAAGCGCTACCATGAGTTTAAAAGTTACGGACTCGATATCGCCTACGTAAATATGTCTATGAAAAACTTGTACAGCGCCCCTGGTTGTTACGCTAAGAACTTAAGTCGGTCGTTTAAAAACAACAACTCGATAGGTTATTAATGTACGTAAGTTTTCGATAGCCAACTCATGGTACCGCTATATTTTGGGGAAGGCCTAACTAATTTTGATACACCTTCTAGGCGGGTGAATTTCCCGACACCAAATCGTAAACGGCACGGCTGAAACTGCTAGTGCAGGATGGCACTTTTAACTTGTAATATTTTTTTTAGATAAAGGTGTTGTCTCCTATAGGTGACTATAAATATTTTTAAATTATGATTATCGCTAATTAGGTAAAAAAATCTTAAACCCCCAATTGTATCATATCGGTGACGCGGCACAATTTGTTTTTCAGTATACTTTTAATCATATTTTAAAAACAGTTGATTTTTTAGGGATTTAACTTTTTTATTTAAATCCTTAATAATGACAGTACCTTATTGCGGAAAGTTCAATACAAAATCTGTTATATTTAATGAATGGTAAGTACAAATTCACGTGTCCAAATGAGATATGTCATCGCGGTGAATTTTCGTTGTACGCGAATATCTAGGCATCGAAAAACACTAGCTTCTTGCCACTGCGCAGTAAATCTGCGCATCAGTGCCGCCTAAGCGCTTAACGTAAGAGGACGTGTGTTGCTGTTTGCAGTTCCCGCCAAAAACGTAAGTAAGTCGGTTTCGGTGACTGCGTACCGTTTTTTTTGTCATTCACGTGAATGGATATAAGTTGTGATCCAATCATTCGGTATGTCTATAAAATCTATGTACTATTACTAAATGTCGCTCAATTAAGTAGGTCGTATCAATTTATTTCTTTTATTTATATTTTCCTCTTGTGCTTATTTTTATGGGCTGTATATAATATCGGTGACCTCATTCCGGTGAATTCGGTGACCTAAATTGACCACCGGAATGAGAAAAAATATCATTCCAGTGACTTTTTTTCATTTCGGTGAGAATTTGGTCATTTCGGTGATTATTATCTTCATTTCGGTGATTTCTTTTGTCATTCCGGTGTCAAATTACTTCATTTCGGTGAATAAAGACCTTAATTTATTTTGTTACATTGTAATTTCGAAAGGAATATATTTTTATTTTTATTGTTGATAATGGGGAAGTCTGAAAGTTGCACCAATTTTAGAAAAGGTGAGAAGTGCAAGGTTAGCTTGGTACGGGCATGTTATGAGGAGGGAAGAAAGCCATGTAACTAGAAGAGTGATGAGTATGAATGTCAATGGACGTAACGGTAGAGGCAGGCCGAAGAAGACATGGATGGATTGCGTGAGAGATGATATGAGAGTGAAAGGAGTAGACACAGAGATGACGAATGATAGGCCCGAGTGGAAGAAATACACATGTTGCGCCGACCCCACTTAGCGTGGGACAAGGGCAGGAGAATGATGATGATGATTGTTGATAATTACAATATATTTGTTGATTTATTCTTACATGTTCCCAAATGAATTTCAGATTAAATTATTAAAATCTATGTGTGGTTGTAATCAATACCTTTATTTTTCACTAGCTGTGCCCGCGACTTCGTTTGCGTGGGCGATTTTTCATACAAAAGGATTTTCCGGATTATTCCCGTTCCCGTGAGAATTTCGGGAATTCCTTTCTTAATGCACCTCTACGGTACCTAAACTACGTCCTTACCAAATTTCAAGTGCCTACGTTTAGCCGTTTAGACTGTGCATCGATATGTCAGTCAGTGATTCTTCTTTTATATATTTAAGACTCTGGATTAAAGTAATAACAGATTAACTTGAAATGTTTGTCAACAGCATCTAAAGTCAAATGATGAAGTTCAAAATGGTAAGTTATTCTTCTTCTTCTTCTTTTCGTGTCGATGGCAAAACACTTAAAATTATTTTGGATAATTCCGCCACCCGGACCGCGGTTGTTGACCCTTCTATCAGCTCAATTTGTGTACAGGAGTCGGGACAGGCGGGGCATGAAGTGAGGTTAGCCATGGACAATGGTGAGAGACCACATAGGCACGCGATATCCTCCTGTCCAGGAAACCCCACCTAAACATATTAACTTTGCATTCGCCAACCTGGCTACGGAGCCTGTCCAGGGCCCTTCAGCTTAACCAAGGCAAATCGTGTCCTGTTGGAAGGCTTTGTGAAGGTAGAACCAAGGGGACGGGTGGAGCAAACGTGTTAGACCAGAGGTTAAGACGAGCAGAAGGTGGATCTGTGTCAAGATTCGGTACTTTCTAAATCTAAATATAAAGCTATGCCGACTTTAACTTCTGTGGTTGTCCCTGCCATGTTATATTTAGTCTGAGAGTGTCTGAACCCTAAGGCTGAAGTGAGGTTTATTTCTATGTTTTCACAGGATTGTGTTTGTGATATGAGCGCCAGGTCATCGGCAACATGGTCGGTCTTTTGTGTAGATGTTGAAAAGTAGTGATTCCAACAAAACGGTCATCCCCAGGGTAGAGACCCTGGGGATTACCGTTTTTTTGGGATCGCCATCTGCTTATTTCTTCAGACAAATGGACCTGAAAGCTACGGTTGCGGAGCAGCTCACCAAGTATTTTTATAAATTTCTAGTCATTGACCATCGAGTAGACTTTCCACAAGAGACGCTTCAGGTTCACTGTATCATAAGCTGCTGTCAGATCCACGCATACAGCGCTGTAATCATTCCCATTTCAAAACTATCCTCTTTGTGTTATTTATTTTGGTTCACAAAACAGAACAACATCAGTGTAGCTTCTGAATTACAAATACAAATCTTATGGACTAGACGTTTATGATAAAATGGCATGTGTTGGGTGAGGTTTAACGTCTGGTTACAACATGATTTTTAGGTCTGAATCCTACCTGTTCTGGAATTAAGTGCTGATCTAATAGGTGATAGGCGGTTAAGCAAAAGTCGTTGAGGTAATTTGTATGTGTGACTGAGCAAGGATAATGGGCGGAAGGTTTTTAGGGTCATCTAGAACTTTTCCCGGTTTTGGAATGGCAATATCAAGATCCATAGACGTGATAATTTCGCAGATTGTAGACAATCATTGAACTTCGGTTGTAACCAGCAAATAGTCATAGGATCCAAGTTTTTAAGTTGTTCTGTGGAAATGTTATCAACACTCGATGCTTTACCAGATTTCAAGTATCTAACACTAAAAATGATATCGTCAAAAGGCTGGCTCAGTAAATTCTCTTTCGGAAGGCATTGTACAAGTTGAATTCTGGGAAGGCGAGTGTACGATTTCTTATTCAGCAACAGTTGATGAGCAATTTTGTTTGCAGTAACTTTACTTGCAACTTTGGAGGAGAGGGCTCACCGGTCCATTTACGGATTGTGGTCTAGGCCTTTTTACTATTGTGGGTCATGTCAATGCTGGTGACTGTATTAATCCATTTGGTTCGCTGGTTTGCATGGATAGACAGCATTAAGATTTCACAAGCATCACATGTGTCTTGTGAAAATGGATCGGCATTATAGGCGGATTCATAATTTTTAAACGGCGCAGATGACTCTTGAGTCAAACCCGGGACGTTGGAAGTACGACAGCCTCTTGGGATATGTTGGCACGACGATTTCCAGATGATACCTACGAATCGTTCGTAGTTCGGTAATGAAGCTAACTTTATAATGGCTTTGTCAATTGTTTAACGAATTATTGCACTACTGCATATTGCACTTAATCGGTCTATGTAAGGTTAGGGGTATTGATTGGCAGATGGACTTTATGCATTGAGAGCTGAATCTGGAACTGACAAAGATCAAGACTGGGTTGTATCCACGTTTCCATCGACCACTGTTAAACGATTAACGGAGATGCATTTTTATTGATAAGGCCGAAGTTTTAATTTTAGTAAGAAAAAATCTGTTACTGTGTGATGAATACACTCTTCAAAACGTAGGTTGTAGGCTGTATACTTGGTAACAGTTTACTTTTTTCGGTGACTACATAAGTAATTTCATTTCGGTGTATTGCGTTTCTCATTTCGGTGATGAGAAGTTTCATTTCGGTGAACTCTTCTTTCATTTCGGTGACACCAAAATTTCAAAGTACTATATCTCTTAAGTATATGAATTTAATTTAATGTCGTGTTAAAATTAATTATAACGATAGCGTAAATAACAATTCTACATGGTTGTATTTTCAAAAAAGTAACAAATAAAAAAGTTCACCGAAATGTTAAAAAATATGGACTTGTTGAAATTGATCCAGGCATGCTACGCTATCTACTAATTCAAGCACACCTAGCCTTTATTCCTTTTATTGTAAAAAACTTCACACACAATCTTTACTATATTGCTATTTTGTCTTCATACTACTTTTCCGATGATGTTTTATAGACGACAAGCTTTTATTATTATCATACAACTTGATTGCATCATGTGTTTGATATTTTCCCATTAAAATTATCCTATTGGATTGCAGTATAGCAATAACTCCACTGTTATTTACCTGCATTGCTTAAATATAGATCATAGGGTTTATATCTATTTATTCTACAAAAGCACTGAAAAATAGATTTTAGTAGTAACTCCTACAGAGTACGGCATATAATATGACAACTAAATTATAATATAGGTATTTCATAATTTTTACCACTCATAGTTTTATTGTTTGTATATTTCATAAAATGAAAATTTGTCTCTTATGGAAACTAAGTGGTAGTTCGAAGCGCTACATTATCGGTAATGTCACTTACTACAAAAAATTATTTTACAAAATTTAAATTTTTGTTCAAATACAAAGAGACCTGTGCCCAGCAGTAGGATGATACAGGTTAAGTAAAAAAACAAAAAAATCCTTACCAGCGGTTCGTCGTTCTCGAACCCGCACCCCAGGTTGTGCAGTTTCTTGCGTATGTGCATTGGCATAGGTCTGCCGGCCCTCCGCACCTCGTCCCAGAGGGGCTTGCACTCCGTCAGCACCGTGCAGGTGCCAGCCTGCTCCTCTTGGTAACAACTCTCGCCAGCGAATACTGGAAGAGAAATTAAAAAATTCACTTAGGATTAAAGAAACGTTTGCTGTTCCAATGCGGCTCGGGAATATTTTTTTTAAATGTTGTAGACTTGTATATTTTGATTTTTTTATTTATTCGGTCGTGCAAGCTTTAGCACTTATATAAAGTTAACATTTAATTGCTCGTCATTACTTAGTTCAGTTTTTTTTTCATCCATAATGGATCCATAGCTTGATTCAGCATTCACTTGGATTCTCTTTTTAAAGCTTTATTAGGTACATACATAGGGTATGTACCTATATTTTATTTCGTGTCTATTACAAATCTTCATTGTTTAAGTTATCGTCATTTTCTTATTCTAATTAATACCTACTTCCATTACGTATTTGTCTTATAGGTACTATGTGTGTATGTTGCTTCTATGTAAATAAAACAGCTGTTTGTACTTTCCAAACAACAAATTGGACAACAAAAGGGGAAAAATTTGAAAATTGGCATTCCAAACATCAATTAAATAGCACAATTTGATGTAAATTAAACATTTTCGATAATTAATCCAGTAAAAACCTAATTATTCTCTGAGAGTTATCGTTATTTGACGTGATTTCAATAAAAACGTGATGATATTCCTCGTGGGGCAATTAAAATTCATTATATGGCTGGGTTATTCACTTGCTTGACCAGTTAAGCAAACTAATTACAATCTTATCCCTTTGTAGTAGCGTAGTAGGTATAGTAATTGTTCACATCAGTTCCTCGTTCTCATAGTTTAATCTAAACACAAGAATCCAAAAATAACTGATGTATTGAGATTTGATTCCATGAATGATTTAATAATTGACTAACATTTACGTAAGATTTTAGACTTTCGCGTTCCATTACACTAAACCCAGTCGAAACGTCGAGCAGTAAGTAGCTTTGTAATTTTCTACTCCTAATAACGCGTGTAGACCCATAAGGACTAATATTTAACATTTTACGTGTTGTTAAATGTAAATTTTGTTGACAATACATGCGAATACTTAAGTAAGGGCACATTCTTTATAATACCTACTACAAATAATTCGTTAAAAGTGTCAAGGTACGGACGCAGCGTCAGGCCTAAATCTTTGATGTTAACTGAGAACATTCGTTCGTGTCGATCACGAATTTTAAAGGATAAGTGTTTATGTACCTAAATAATTTGACAGCCCAAACTTTATATGTATTTACATTAGGTAGCTAACAAACGATTCGATTGTTGAGCTGAATTCGTCATTTTATGGTTCGGTTTATAACGACCAATTGAAAATGTTAAGAAATATGTAAGCCGAGTCAAAACATTTTGTTATTTGCCCCAAAATGACCTCAGGGATACAGGTTATATCGATGGCGATATATTTTTATTATATGGTTTCTCTGTCACAAAGGTCGGGTTTATACGTATAGGTATTTCACTCATAACATACTAAATTATAATTTTTTATGCAGATACAAAGACGTAGTTATATAAGTATAACCCATTTCTTTACTATTTAATTAAAACATAATATTTTTGCTCGATACAAAGCTCAGGGTGTGAGACCAATTCACACTTGACCGTCTTATTAAAAAACTATGCACGATTATAATAGGTGTTGCTTGTTATACAACATAAGCATAATAGTTATCTTGATACAGGTAGGTAGGGCATTTACCTATGTATCCCTCCGGATTATGGTTATAAGGCGATGGTGTAATTTAGTTGACATCAATTCAAAATTATTAAAAAGTACCTCAAAAGACATTCTACTTATATAATCAGATACTAAAATTTTATGTTTTACTTAATTAGGAAGATATTAGATATTAAATAGTAACCCCACCGAACTTCATATCGCCTTCTCGCAATTTTCTATGTTTTCTAGCGGTTTAAACCTACCCTGGACTATGATGAACATTTCAAACCCAAAATTAGTTAAATCGGCCCAGCCGTTCTTGAGTTTGAGCGAGACTAACGAACAGCAATTCATTTTTGTTTATATAGATATCGTATTAGGTCTTGATGGTTTTTGTTTTTTGTGCTAAGGGTCTAACAATAGTGTTATCAATTAAAACAATCTTAAACAGGTGCCATGATTATTTTTATCTAAGTACTTTTTGGACAGCGAATAATAGATGCATCATAAATCATAATGATAAAAAGGTCACTGCACCGTTTAAGATAATATCATTTTAGTTACAGGCATTCTTGAGAAAACATTAGTTCCAAATGCAGTAATTTACGATTATGTTTGATAAATTATATGCAATGCAATTGCCTATCTTAATAAAAAAAAACTTACATGACTTCGCCGGCAGCAGCAACGCCACTAGAAAAGTTGCACAAAACGAAAAGTTTGCCATCATTGATAAATTGTCACAATATCAGTTTTTAATAAGCACAGCACGTGTCCACATATCAGTTCAATCCGTCCGAATGTAAACAAAATTAATTTAACACTTAACGAAATCCGTGTGATCCATTACGGTATGACGCACTGCATCTATTAAAATTTAGGAGCAATTATATTTTAATCTGTGTTTGATACAGGTTATCGGTGGGTCATGGCTGTGTGCGTCTGATGTTTTCCTTGGAATTGGTATCCGTTTTTTATTTTTCGCGGAAGATGACCGGTGTCGCAGGCTCGTCGAAGAGTGGGTGGGTCTGGGCAGCGGCCTCGGTCGTTACCGTAGTCCGTGACTCGCGAGAGGGAGTGGACCTTACGGGGCCGCGAATACTCGACGATTAACACTCGGCCGATAAACGGCGGCATAATATAGATAGCTACCAGATGATGATTAATAGCTTAGGTGCAATGTATTTATAGATGTAGATACATCTCGGTTACCGTATGATCTGACGTTTTTACGCACCATTAGCACCTATATTTAAATCATGTTACGAGATAAGTATAACGAACTGTTCAGTCGTCCTCGACATTGTCCTTGTAAAACCGTACAATTTATTATTTTTAATTACTTTAAAGGCTTTTTAGCCGTCTACTACAAGTATTAAACTTAGGTACATAAGGGATCATATAGTATTCCAACTTACATAAGTATCTACATAAATAAGTCAATAAGCAAACAATAAAGAACGTTCTCTTAGTATTCTAGATTCAAGTAGGTAACCTCTTGGGGAACTCACGACCTCTGTGCTATCGCGACCAATAAGCTCACTGACCGCGCAGTTACATACACCGCTGTTTTCGAGAAAACATTACATTTACATAAGAGCATGTCTATGATATGTTGCATAAATGACTTTACATTATGTATTCACTAAAACATTACTGTAACTTCTCTTATCTTTGGTGCATAATTGTTATAAACAATTACCATGGCTTTTCCTCATTTGTAAGATCTGGATAAAGATTAATATATGTAGTTTACAGTAAACAAGAATTGTACTGATGTCGTTGTATCTTTAAAATGTATTCCATTAAAATTCTACTAACCTACTTCTACTAGTAGTAGAAGTAGGTTAGTAGAATTTTATTTATTTTAGTATTACTCGTAAACTCACGAGTAATACTAAAAATAAGTAAATAAATAATTGGGACGTTTCCACACACGGGCAGTTGGCCCTAAACTAAGGAGAGCTTGGACTATGGGCGTCAGACACTAATAAACATACATAGATATTTATGATTACATACTTAAATACAATATATATCATCACACCTAGACACGGAGCAAACACCGATGTTCGTCACACAAATATTTGTCCCGAGTGGGAATCGAACCCACGACTCTTGGAACCGTTGTCAGTGAAGTGATGGAACAGTGGTTAGCACTGTTCCATCGAGCCAATAAATTAAAATCACTTAGTTCAAGCTTTTAAAATAAATAAATGTCAATGTCATTAAATTAACGGTTCATGTGTAAATCATTGTACATATAAACGTACGAACTATTGAATCAGATTTTTTTTCTAACGTATTTTCTTTTTACTTTATGCCGAAAATTTTCGTCTTTTGGTAGCAAGGTTTTTCCAAGATTAGATATGCGGCTAAACCATTAGATTTTTATGTTAAAATCCCGATTGAATGTGTGGAAAATCCTCCTATGTATGTATATTGGACACTAAGCCTACCTAGTAGCTACTTTTGAAATAAGTGGTCGTATAAGGAAATACGTTACGCATATTGTGCATAATAATAATGTAGTCAAACGTAAATAATAAATAGGTAATTTAAATATCGCTGCTCAAAGTAGCGGTATGACATCATTGCAAAATTTTGATTTAGAGAGCTAGATACATCATTCATATAATATTACAATATAACAATGTAAGTTATATTTCAATAGCAATAGATTACAATGCAAGTATTTATATTTGATTCCAACAACATTATTATCTATCTTTGGTAGGCAGTTAAGGGTGAAAACTCTCGGATCTCCGCTCGATCCGGATCTAGTTTTTTTTTTTTCAAATAAGACTTTCAGGATGACCTAACTCCGCCTTATGGTAAGCGGCCGTGAAGTCCATATATGAGGTCGAAAGGCATAATAGACTCTACTGAGCCTGTCGCCTCCACCCTGAAGGCCTGCTCATATGCCGTTTTATATTGAAGGGTGCGAAACATGAGCTGCAGGGAGATTCCATACCTTAATGGTCAGTGACAGAAAAGTGGAACTGAACCTCTTGGTCTGGTCTTGGTATCATGAAATCCTTCAGGAAAAAATATTACGACCGTAATTGCCTTCATTAGCGTCGTGAGTACGATCTCTATCAGACATATTTCTTTTTTTTTTTCTTTTTTCCTAACTGACTAAGATGATGGCTTGGAGGAGCCTTGTCATCATCACCGGGCTTGCGGGGGAGCGGATGGCTCTCACCCCTAAACAGACATATTTGTGTGATAAGCATTTGTTTATATACGTACTTTGTCTGGGCGTGTTTATAATTATGTATATCTAAGTAGGCTGAATATTCTACTGTGGATTTAATATCCGGAACGCAAGCAACTTTTTAAATTGAAAAGGACCTATACGGGAGTCGTTGCAGCTATAAGAGCTGCATTTAATGCCATTATGTAAGTATGTTGTCAAAATAAAATAGATTTGTAGAATATTCCGTCACACCGATGTTATTAATATTCCGTCAGGACGGAGTTGCATTTGTAATTGTAAATTGTTTCGTAGACGATTTATAGCGTGTGCATAGCGAATGCATTTAGCTTGCTGCGTTTACGCGACGCCTAAGCCAGCTCATTAGAAACACCGTGAAGACGGCCATTCAGTCATGTTCGTTCGCCCATGTAAAACATACACACAGTTACCGAGAACAAAGCAATGATGCGAGTGGTCGCCTGCTTCGTAGCTATATCAATCCAGTTTAGTGTAGGTGAGTTAATAGATATCACTATCAAGGAAACCGTTTACGATAATAACCTTTTAATGGTTGCGGTCTCAGGTATGTCCCCAAGAATCATGGCACTAATTCAATGAATACCGTGATTACAAGAATTCAAAGGTAAAGAACAGTTTATGATACGTGAATAGTTAAGACACACCTATGTAGATTATTAGAACATTTCGAATATTTTCTGTGAAAATGGTATACCAACCGATTTTTAATTATTTACAATATAGTACACGTACAGATTTTATTTGTGTTTTATGACTCGAATACTTAATGGAAAAGAACTTAGATTTTCTCTTTTACCTCTGTGTCCCTTTTCGAACAAAACAACCCCAACTTATGGAAAAACCTATTTTATGAAATGTTTAATCTACATACAAACATTTAGTTATGTAGATAGGCAAATACAAATACAAAAATATTTATTTCCAACAAGTAGAATTACAAAAGGCAATAAAAATATTTCAAGTAATGTTGAGTACAACGATCCTGCCTTTTTAGAGTTCTGTGTTAAAGCACTGTTGAAAGTCAAGCACACTAAAAAACATTATTACGAACTTATCGGGGTAATATCCGATAAACATTATATAGAGTAGGTTCTTAACCCCTGGCGCTAGGAATAGTGTGTTCGATATTTGCCTGTGATACAGATCACGAACTCACAGTTTTCATTACATTGTATAAAACAAAGTCTGTTCTACTATCTGTCCGTCCCTATTTATGCTTAGATCTTTAAAAATATTTCCTTGCGGTTTTTTTTTATATAAGAGGGAAAGACTCAAGAGAAATGTTTTATAATTTACCCAAAGTGAAGCGAGGACTGGTCACAAGTTTATTAAAAACTTACAAAGCAGGCCATTGCACCATTGCAAAGAAGGCATTTTAGCATCTTTTCGTCACTCAATGGGGAGCCCTATACACCACCCCACTTCACTTCTTGTGGGGTGAAGACGGGTGCGGCAATCATCGCATAAAAAAGGTATAGAATGTTTTAACGAGACTTCACCAGATCCTTTAAACAGACAATAATAATTACCTTCTCAGGCCTTAACAACAAAGAAGTAAAAAACCACCCGGCATGGGTGAAGCTGAACAAATTCGAATGCGGCGACAGCGCGGCCGACCGCATCATCGGCGGGACCAACGCCATCCTGGGCCAGTTCCCCTGGATCGCGCGGCTGGGATATGTCTGTAAGTTTGTTTCAATAAGTTTATTTAACAGGTAGGTACTATACGTTACATGGCGGCACCGCAGCGCGACAGTGCCGCTGCGGTCCTTGTCATCCTTCGATTTGCACGGATCCATGCACACAGCGCGCCGCGAACACGGTTGTGGGGCATTGCGGTGGCGAAAATCGCTGACGCTGCAGCTCCAATAAGTATATACTCACGCCAAAGTACAACGGCGATAGTTAATTATTTGACATTTTAAACTCAGCAGACAAATTGAAGCATGACTGGCTCGATGGACGCATTGAATGGTGCCCTGTTTCTTGCCAAGAGACGTGGGTCAATATGCGGGTATCTTAAAATTGTTCTATGATATTTAATATGTTTGCTACCATATCGCAAGTGGTGTTTAAAATTCATGTCTAGATATTATTTTAATTCTGTCAAACCTTGAGCGACAAGTGTAAAAATTATAAATTTAATCTTCACATGTGCAATGGGATATAATAAACAATAACTGTTATTATACAAGTAAATTATTCCAGTAAATAAACAACTAGGTACGTGATTTCACTTGTTATGTTATGGTTGGTAACCTTTTTTCATTTTTCAATAAATTGCTTTCAGCAATTAATATAATGCGGAAAAACAATTAAATCAATTCATCTGCATGTGTAACAAGTAATTACAATTACGTAAATATACAAATAAGCGCATAAGAACAAGTTCACTTTAAGTAAATTAAACACGTGAATGGTAACAATTAAAGCTAAAAACCGTAACGTTGGCGGCCATTAATATTTCCGATAATACTACCATTAAAAATCAGTCCTAAAATTTGAAGTACTGCGTCAATTTACAATGAAGAACATTTGTGAAATAATACGAAAAGGGAATGCAACTCTGTACAAGTATCTCGAAAGTAACCAGATATCTCTTTTTTTAAATTCAATAAATAAAAAATGATAAAAAGTTACTTCAATGACTGTTCTGAATAAATCGTACTTCATTGTGAAACTTTGATATTGATATTCCTAAATAGGCCGTATGTTATTTTATCCCTTTTAGTTTATATCATGATCGACCACTCGAAATGCATTGTCTATTGCTGCCATTTATCCCTAGGACTTATCCTTGCATTAAAAATTAGAAAGAACTTCCTACACCATTAGTTTCTAAGACCCTTAGCACACGGCGTATTTTATTCGCACAACCGACGCGCGTATTAGGATCGCGTTATCGGCGCCGAAAACGACCGATTGTTGCGTTTGCATTGATGATACAAGTGCGCGCATGAAGCGCGTATACGCACAGTAGAGGCACGTATACGCGCGTACAAATGAGCGGAGTAGACATACACGCGTATAAAATATGCCGTGGGCTATGGGCCTTAGAGCTCTTTATCGGCCTGTCGGTGGTCCAGCAGTGGACGTCTTTGTACTGATATGTTGACTGGTGGGCAGTTACAGGAGAAGATGAAATGGACTGGATGTGCGGGGGCACCCTCATCAGCGACCGGCTGGTGGTCACCGCGGCGCACTGCATCCCGTCTGCTGATGAAGACTACCAATTGTATGAACAGTTTGTTACTCTCTTTCTCCTTCTTGAACAACTGTATTTACTTTTTATTTATTCCGTCCTAGCTGTGCCAGCGACTTCGTCCGCGTTTCCCCCCGTTATTTCCATATTTTCTGTAGTTTCTTCGTTTCTATTGGTCAGTGTGATGTTATACAAACAAACTCTTCAGCTTTATAATATTAGAATAGATATTTTATCATTCCTACTTGGTTTCTAAATTAGTAAGTCAAACAAGGTTCCTGTAATTTAAAAAGTACACGTAATCCTTAATGTAAGGAGTCAAAATTCGTAACAGAACAACTGAGGATTTTTATGCCCATCACAGTTGGCTGTCTTCGGAAACCCCAAAGAAACAAATTCGTATTCCAAAGTTTATTTAAGATCGGAGGGCGATTGGCCACCTCGAAGTCTTAAATTAACTCGACCGAATTATGCTTGGGTTTATACTTTTGGTGTTAGACTTCAGAGAAATAAACGAAATTATAGAAAACTGTGGTATATTGAACCCTAAATCATAGGTATAGGCATAGTACATACAGTCATAGTAATACCTACATTTACACGACTTGACGCATACAAGATGAACTTGATTTTGGAATGAGGTAAGCCGGGTTGAAATAAATTATCTCATTCTTAGAAAACATACGATACAGCAAGTTTCCCCAAACCGGTACAAAGGCGAATCTCGATGTTATGATTAGATGGGAGACATTTTGTCGACCGGTTGCTGTTACCACCATACAGTTGTGTAAAACCCGCCAAGTGACTCTGACCTCTCTCGGTCAGGTCGCGTTCCGGGATCAGCACTGTACGAACCGGAGCCAGGGGGGACCATTGGTGCGGCAAGCGCCGGACCAGTGGAGTCTTAGCGGCGGTATTGTGCGGGCGGAGCGGGTCAGCCCGGCGGTGCGGGGGCCCTTCCGTCCGGCGGACTGGCCAACTCCGACCCGCACAGCTCAATACCAATGCGAGACTCCACGCCTTGTCTCGTTGTTGCCGCAGCAGTGGTCTCCTTTTTTACGGCTTTCAGGGTGGGTGCGACAGGCTCAATATGATCTATTGTGCCTGTCGACCTCATATTTGGATCTCACTACCGCTTACCATCAGGTGGAGTGAGGTCATCTTGTTAGCCTCTTTATAAAAAAAAAAAAAAAAAGATAAATGTTGTCATAGATTACTTCTTACCTGACGCATACATGATTGTAGACTGCATTATGGGAAATATCACACATAGGTATGTACTCCAATACCTGGGCGACCCCAGAAATCTCAGCGCTGTATTAAGGAAAAAACATTGGGAGCATATCTTTTATGACTGCATATTTTTAAACATCAAGACAGTTATATGACGAATAAATTGAATGTGTTACAAAAGGTTGCGCCACATTTCTCGAGATGCTTTAATGTTTTAGTTTGTGAAAATAATCTACATTCGGATTATCTTTAATTGGATGAATATCAATGAGCCAGAGGTCCCTTACCTTAGATACGTAAGGGTCTTGAATCATTAAGGTCTTAAATTAGGGCCGAAAAGGTCGGAAAGATCCCAATCAGATCAGTATATAATGTCCTCAAACAAATCAACAATAATACCTCGTTAAGTATTTGGGTTAATTAGCAGCGTCTTTAATTAATAAATCAATGGACAATCTTCAAGGTTTCTTGTATTTTTTTTTGATTTCTAAGAAAATGGCAAATGTAATTATGATAAGATCGTTTTTTTAATGGTACGATGTACCTGTGTTGTTGCCTACATAGATTAGAAATATAACATAAACAACGTTTACCTTGATGGAATGTTAAATGGTCCTTGCTGATAGCTGTTAAAACATATATTCAATATCAAGTCATAGGGCATCTCGACGTCAATTATTTTTATCTCGACATGTCAATTATTATGATACCTACTGCTTTAGTAATACATATGTAGATTATAAAGGTTAGCTATACGTGCATAAAGTAAATGTATCTAAAGAACGAAATCAGCTTAACTTAGTCAACGTGTGCTATTTCTTTGTGTGCGTTTTGTGTCTTGTGTATGTATCTATGTGTCATTGTTACCTCAAGTCGTGGTCAATAAAAGTTTTTTCTTTCTTTTCAACGTGTGCTTTTTAATAGTTTAATAATATCTACTTTGTGATCCATTTAGGACAGGCATGCTGACTAGAGTAGCCTTTATCATCAACGGTCTTCCGGGGAAGCGCAAAACCCTCACATCCTTTTAACCGTCTTCAAGACAAGGATTAGGTTCTTAGTTTGCCTGTATGTATTTTTTTATATGTTTACCGATATTTCGGTGTTTTTTTTCTAGGACGGCCGTCCTCCTTGGAGAGCATAACACGCAGACGGACCCCGATTGCGAGCTAAGCGTGTGCGCGCCCAAGGCCCAGAAGAGGCGGGTCAAGAACGTGGTCAAGCACGAGAGGTTCAACAACCCGACCTTCCACAACGACATCGCCATGATACAGCTGGACCGGCCCGTGGACATTAATGGCAAGTGAAACAGGGACAATAACGAACTGGATCGGCGGTTGATTAATCATTTTGGTGAATTGCTTCAATGACAATACATCAGTTACAAGACTAGCTAGTAGACTAGGTACTGAAAAATCATAGGGCCGGCAGTTTGAACCGCGCTCCTAGTTTGCAGTGATCCTAATCGTCGGTTTCCTCATTAACAATAGCTTAGCTAAGTTATATGTTTACCTAATAGAAAAGCAATAAACATTTTTGACTTTGACGTTTAAGTATTAAGTTGATAAAGTACAACATCTCAACTTGTAGTATGTTTAACTAAAATCTCACTTCGGAAAGTTACCAGTTACCTATACTGAGATCAAAATTTTAAAAAAACTATCGCGATATCATCCTAGGCGTTTAACTACATCAGGTTGGGCCCCGCAACTGGCCGGTGCTCTGAAAAAGAAATTCTCAGCTTATAACTCGGCCCCTTCGTTTTTAATTTGGTTTTTAATGCTACACAGAGCTCTAATGTAAATTAAAAAATTTAAAAACTCACATTCATGCCCGCCCCCCTGTAATTTCATGAATCGCAACGTTTTGCCGGTCTTGCCAACTGATCTCTATCACTAACAGAACAAACCTTCATATTTAGATTACGTGATACCAGTCTGCCTGCCTCAAACCGACGAACAGTTACTTGGAGTCCATTTAGGAGAGATGGTCTCCGCGGCGGGGTGGGGCAAAATGAACATGACAACCGAAGAACGAGCTAACATTTTGCAAGTGGTATCGGTGAGTAGTATTTCATTTATTTATTTATTGCATTCATAAAAGTACAGTTTATGAACTATTTGATTGTAGCTAGACCACATAAGTGCACAACTGTACCGCAAGGCTTGATACTCTAAGCCATTACCGTAGTTAGTTAAATAAATTAATAGTTTTAAAACACTAAAAAACAAGCTTTTAAAAGTCAAAGTCAAAAATAAAGAAATGTATAAGTTGTCTCTATTTCAGGGCTCAAGTGTAATATATGTGCTTTCAATTATAATATTTGATTGTAAAAGCATGGGGCGCTATTATCTGATTACATAGTCAAATACTTACCTTACATACAGGTCGACCTTATAAAACATGTTAAAAACATCCTAGTACTGCCCTAAACTTGAGCAATAAGTGTCAACCAAATATGACACCGTCGATTATTTTCTTTTGCCCATTTAACATAAAATAATTTCGGCATGATGGTGTAATAAAATACTAAGTTTCGGGCTGATGAGTGCCTAGAAACCAATAATGGTACAGATTACATATCTACTCCCACTTTATTACTTGCCTTTGTAAGTAATAGTATGACGACTTTAAAAGTATCGTCATAATTACATTAGCTCCACGTGTACAGTGTATTATATTGTGGACTATTACGTCATACGTGCATACATTTGGTACGTACTTTTCGAACAAATTAATATGACGTCCTTTAGGAAAAATTCCTATTACTCAATTTGAATATTTACGTCATGGATTTTCTATACAAATTTCACATACTTGTTAACTTATAGTACACTAAAAAAAAGTTATGATATCTCTCTTTATAGCTACCAATAGTAGAACCCAATAAGTGCGACATGTTTGGCAACGAGTTTAAGTTGGCGGAGTCAGAGATCTGCGCAGGCGCACAGTTCAACAAGGATGCCTGCGGTGGTGACTCTGGAGGGCCTCTCATGAAGGTACATTTAGATTAGATTTCAGAGACTTTTACGGGTTTAACTCGCGTATAATATTAATTGAAATATATTTTCTAAGTGACTTGACGTTTCGAACTCTTAACGTGCCATTCTGCAACTTGGAGCTTAGAGTTTTTATGTTTTACTAAGTTATCATAAAATACCTAATGCCCTATAGTGTATGACAAATTAATCTCATTGACTTTCTAGGCAATATTAAAATGGGTAGTCACCTCATACAAAAAGCTTGACAAGTACCGCATACAATTCCCGGGCCACTCCAGCGTGAATGATTTATACAACGCTTGATTGATACCATGTGCTGTTATCATAAGGCGTTTATAGTACATAATTACATAATCGCGACGTATAAACCCATCACCATAACTTCCAGGAATAACTCCACAAATTCCCTATTCGTAAGTGCCTTGTGGACTGGGTATACGTGGATGGGTGTGTTTATTTATTTATGGATGGGGTATGCCAATGTTGTTTCTTCCGTACAAGAAATAGATAAATACATGGCACATAGGTACACCGTGAAATTTTAGTGGTTGTTTTCCCGAGGCAGAACGATTTGCCTTTAGTTATACTATCGAATCATGCAAATTATTACTTGAAAAAAAGATTTTATTTTTTTTAAATTTTCAAAATATTAATTTTTCAACTCGAAAACGAGAGAAGCTATCGTTGTTTTTTAAGATGTTACGTAATCAGGTACTGCTTGCCGTGTAAAATCGATGCTTAAAGCTAAAGAAGCTATACACCCTAATTAATAAAGCGGTTAGAACGTACGAATTTCGGTTATACCTTTCGAAAAACCGGCATTTATTGATTTAAAAAAAAATAACTGCACAAATATATTGTGCTACTAAGATAGAATCATTTTGCTGCGGGAAAACAACAAATTTCACGGTGTATTATAACATTTACTACAAAAGAACCAACAGTAGATGGAACAACCCCATAGATAAGTAAAATAAGTGCGCAAGCTTATCCTAAGCTTCATGCATCTTGGAATCAGTGATGTATGTGGCATTATGAGTTTATCGAAGCTTATTTATGAGCTTAGCCCTTTTCAACTTCAACTTAAAATCAAATTCGACTTCAACTTAAATTTTAATCCAAAATTTATGTAAGTTGGCACATTCAGTCTATAGAAGAAAATCGATTGACTTAGTTATTTTCTTGATATTGAAAGCTAAATCAAAAATGTATGTTTTTTCTCGTTATGAAGGTGTATGACACAGCGGAGGGCCCGAAGCACTATTTAGTCGGAATCGTCTCCTTCGGCCCCACTGTCTGCGGCATCAAGAAGCCTGGCGTGTACGCCTCTGTGGCGCACTTCATGAAATGGATCCTGGACCACGTCATGATGAGCCAATAACGAAATATTAATAACCGTCTTACTTCGTACAATACACTTGGATCACAATTATTATGAAGATTTATGGCTATAAGCATACTGCATCTTTAATGCCAAGTAGATGATCAAATTCAAAGTTCAATAAAAACGGCACTAACAAAATGTGAGCAAGTATTCTAACCTTACAGCACGAATGACAAGACTGTCTCAATTACTTACTTTTAGATATTTATTTTGTAACTTGATATTGTATTCAATATTTAATACAATAATAAACACCCGAAATTATCGTGATAGTTTTATTTAAAATATTATTATAGTTTCTACTCATTCGGTCGTTTTAGACATTCGGACGAAATTTGTTGTTAAGGAAGTTGCGTTATTTAGAAATTAGGTACGGTAAATAGCCCACAAGTCACATTATTTATTTTTAATTAATTAATCTAACGTGTAATAAGGTACAAAATACTTATGATTACTTTTAGTGTTCTCAGTAAAATATTAGGTACTACGTAAATCTTTAAGAAGTACATAATGACGGCAAAGTGATTAAAAATAGGCAAGTTTATTATTTACGGACGTACGTAAATGCCGTGACAATGGTCCTCTGTCATCGCCACAGTCGACACTCGGTTACGGACCGTGAACACATCAACTTAGAACTGACATCATGGATTCCTGAGCTAAACAAGATACGTAAAACACATATACAATGTATTTATTAAACAACCTAAAGTGGATTGTGTCAGTTATTGTTGTTTTTGGAGAATTCCGTAAGTTTTTGACGATGTAAATAATTTTTAGCTGACTCATCCGCTGTTAAGTGATTTTGTTTGTTCGAATGAAAGTGACTCAACGTTATTGTAGGTACAAAAGAGGCCACCTTAAGAGCTGATGAATCCTTAAGTGTTGCTACTTCATCTAGAAATACCACTGGATCGTACAGACGGCTGACCGATGATTTTGATCCTAATTTTATAAACAACAAGAAAATAATTGGGATTGATAAATTTCCCAAACATAATGATGTGATGAATGTAGATGTTTCTGCTAAAAATTTGCCAAGCAGAAGAGTATGTGGACCATTGTCAGAAGAAGAAAGAATATTTGGAGGAGAAAATGCAGCGATTGATGAATTTCCGTGGCTAGTGCAGATAAAATATGTCTTAGGTAAGTAAATGCTTAACATTTTTTTCTACAGACGTATGACTCGACTACTTACTTACAATACGAACTTCAATAAGATTTATGTAAGCTTTAAATTTCTGCTTACGCACCACAATGTTTACTATTATATATTTACTTAAAAGACTATTACTTAGTCGTTATTTTCACCAGATAGCGGTAAAGAAGTATACGCATGTGCCGGCTCACTAATAACGGATTATTATGTGATAACTGCAGCTCACTGTGCTGTAAATCTTACAATGTGAGTAAACATACAATTGCGTAACTATTAATTAGGTGGGTACATCATACATATGCACTGTGTACAGTCCAAGTCAAAAATAGCTACAGAGATTTAACAAATATTCTAAGTGAATCTTGTCATTAGGAGTTAGTAGAAAGATGTTCGATACGTGTTCTCAGATCTATTAGATACTTCGGCTGTACCTACTAAGCAAATAGAATCTTACCTGATGTTTAAATTTAAAAAGCTTTGTTCGTAAAAGTTTACTTTTTTTTAAATGTTGAAACTAGCAAAGAAGTAAGACTAGGTGAATGGAATGTGGAAACGGCACATGACTGTCATGAAGGCGTCTGCAGCGGGGCTCCGGTTGACGTCAAAGTGACCAAGGTGACACCGTACCCAGGATACAATAAAATGGACACGTTCAAAGGCGATCTTGCTTTATTGAAGCTTCAGAGACGTGTCAATTTTACAGGTACGCTTCATGTTTTTTTCCTTTTAACTTAACTTTAGGAAAGATCGATACTGAAACATTTAATCCACCATCAAAAATAAATCCAATTTCTTCGTGTGAAATCAATCAATTGAATCATTATGTAAATGAGGTTGATGTTGTTTAGAAAGTAAATTTTATTCTGATTTATTTGTGTGTTTTGATATTGTCAAATAAAAGAAAGTAATTTAATTTTGTAGTAAATTTTAACCTTATAGATTTCATAAGGCCAATATGTCTGCCAACATCCGAATCTACATCCAATCAAGATTATACGCCAGGCAGTTTGTACTGGACTGCGGGTTGGGGAAAGACAGAATTTGGTTCGTATAACTTATCAATATATTTTTTTTTTTTTATAAAGAGGCTAACAAGATGACCTCACTCCACCTGATGGTAAGCGGTAGTGAGATCCAAATATGAGGTCGACAGGCACAATAGACCATATTGAGCCTGTCGCACTCACCCTGAAAGCCGTGAAAAAGGAGACCACAGCTGCGGCAACAACGAGACAAGGCGTGGAGTCTCGCATTGGTATTGAGCTGTGCGGGTCGGAGTTGGCCAGTCCGCCGGACGGAAGGGCCCTCGTTTCTACGTGTCTCCCTGGCCGGCGGGCTGACCCGCTCCGCCCGCACAATACCGCCGCTAAGACTCCACTGGTCCGGCGTTTGCCGCAACAATGGTCCCCCCTGGCTCCGGTTCGTACAGTGCTGATCCTGAACGCGACCTGACCAAGAGAGGTCAGAGTCACTTGGCGGGTTTTACACAACTGTATGGTGGTAACAGCAACCGGTCGACAAAATGTCTCCCACCTGGTATTTATTATAAAATATCTTTAGGTTAAATGTTTTGTGAAGTCAACCGTAATTGTATCCGTAATTGGCCATCCTGTAAAAAATATTTGGCCAAGTACGGGTTAAACTAAGGAGATCAGGCGGAGTAGTCAAATGATTATAAGCCTGATCGCCCTTGTTTAGAGTAAACTTATGTCCATCGGTAGGGAGGGACACGATATGGGCTGATAATGGAAATAATATCTTAAAATGCAGAATATTTGTTTTGAGTTTCCTCTGACTGAGTGCAGATGAGAAAGCGATATCAAGTCTCTGGATAAGACTGACGCAGGACCGAAGTGCATGGCGTTCTACGGAGGAGGCCTGTACCCTGCAGTGGGATATAAGGGGTGATGATGATGATGAAGTGCTACTTACAATGCCGAATAATTTCAATATTTTGACGTCTCAACATTTATCCTTACCTATGCTGATTTCTTTACAGCAAAAAAATCGGCTGTAAAACGTAAGGTAGAGTTGGAATCTGTGCCGATTTCTGAATGTCGACTAAAGCAGCCAGTCTTGTCGGATGTCACTGCGCCTTTTGTCATCTGTGCTGGAGGCACCAAAGGAAGGGACACATGTGTCGGGGACTCCGGTGGGTCCTTGGTGAAGCAAGTCCACGACGGTAACTCCACAAACTGGTACCTAATGGGCCTTACCAGCTATGGATATAAGGAATGCGGGACTGAAGGCAGACCAGGACTGTATGCAAGAATCAAGCCTTACATGCATTGGATTCTCGAAAATATTGACTGAAATAAAAGGCCAGTCCTCATTTATTGCTATTTTATTTAACGTAAATTTTGGTAAACAATTTAATTTAATCAATTAGTTCGCCTTGCTCTTTAAACCAGAGCAGAAAAGCAAACTTTTATCATGAGCTTAACAAACAACAATTTAATTTCTTAATATGTATTAACTAAGAGTTTTCGCATTGTAAGATGACTCACACCTAACTTACGAGTATTGGAGTAATTTACTTTGGTAAATCTTAAAACTTAAAAAGAGCCTTATCTTCTTAAATCATATGTTGATATAATATAAGGTACAAGTATAACGACCTCTCAGTTTTCCTACACTTAAATGTGTGATTCATCACTACCTAGTAGCCTACCATTCAGGTAAGTGTGCTACATGCAAAAGTTATGACTAGTGGTGAACTCCATTTACCCATTTTAACTACCTATTTATCTCTATCTAAACTATCTATAGCAACTTCGGAATCCGAGTACAATTTATCATCGTCGATCCTGCTCAGATATTCCGCTACGTCACCGTTGAAAGTTTCCGCGGTGTCATTAATTGAAACCTTTCGAGACCGCGTGGGGCTATTGTAGTGGTAAGACTTGTTTTTGGAGTTTCGCTTTTTCCCGGACTTTCTGGGGGATATTTGGAGCATTTCGGAAGGAAGGTAGTGAGCCCTGGGCGCGTAGTATCTCTCGAAGAGCATCGGCTGCTGTTGGACTCGGCCGTACATAAGCTCCATTTCGTGAAGAAACTCTTCGCGCCTCATCTTCTCTTCGTCACGGCGTGTTTGCAGTCGCATTGCTATGTCTTCTTCGTGACTGTGGGATACGTAGATTAAAAAAAAACCGGCCAAGTGCGAGTCGGGCTCGCGCACAAAGGGTTCCGTAGCAGCAAATATAATAAAAATCAACCTATCTCAAAAACTATAAGAGATACTTTGATCAAACCAAAAATCGTTGAAAGAGTTAATTAGCATGCATCACCTCTATTTTTTTTAGAATTTTATACCCCGTAGTTATAAAAATAGAGGGGGGGGCACATACTTTTTACGACTTTGAGAGCTGATATCTCAAAAACCGTTCACTTTAAGAAAAATGTTTTTTAGAAAACTTTATATCATTTTAAAAGACCTTTCCATTGATACCCCACACGGGTATGTACATCGAAAAAAAAAAATTCATCCCTCAGTTACATGTATGGGGGGCCCCACCCCCAATTCTTTTTTTTACTATTTAGTGTCATATTTTTGTAGCGGTTCATACAACACATATTCCCATCAAATTTCATCACTGTAGTACTTATAGTTTCCGAGTAAATCGGCTGTGACAGACGGACAGACGGACAGACGGACAGACGGACAGACGGACATGACGAAACTATAAGGGTTCCGTTTTTGCCATTTTGGCTACGGAACCCTAAAAAAAGATGATTAAATGTTTGGGTTTGCCAATGTAAGATAGTACGGGCTTTCGTCTTTTCGCAGCAGTCGATGTAGGTACCTTGAAGTTAAAAAAAAATTAACAACGTTTACCATCCAGAGTTAACGTGGGTTAGAATCATCATCATTATTATTACTCACTGATGATTATTATCAAATCTTTATATACTACATATTTAATTATATTTACTACATATATCTTAACAATAAAGTAACCATAGGTACTCGTAGTATGCTCTTACTTGTTCTTGACGAGATGCCACGCCGGCTTCGACCTCAACAGCCGATCGCGGTGCCTCAACTCCAATCTCCGTCGTTGCTCAGCCAGCCTCCTAGCCGCATCCATCTCGAAGCGCCTCCTCACGGCCTCCGCCCTCAGCAGCGCGGCGAGGTTGGAGCGCCCCGACGCCGCCGTCCGCAGGTCGAGGGCGGAGTACGCGCGGGACCCGGCGGTGCCCACCGCGTTGGTGTCGCCGACGCTCTCTGAACACTTGCTCTCTTGGTAAATCTTTTTAGTGATGTCTTGCATCTGGAAAATGGTTAGGCAAGTAGAGATATTCTTATTTTCAAAAATAAAAAAGTAACGATAAGAAAAATGCCGACAATTTAGGCGATTTTAACCTTTTTTAGCTATCTTTTCCACCAGCAAAATAAATTTTACCAATAGAAATGGGCCTTGCAGACTAAAAGTTAATTACTAACTTTAAAATAAGTTAACTTAAGAAGGAAGGTGTACCACCTTCCTACTATAGGTTTGAAGGATTAATTAGCATGAGTCTTCTCAGATATTGTGATTTGAAAACGGTGTATCACAATTTTGTCGATTGGTAAAACCGAGATTCAATTCGCACCACTTTAAATGTTTTAAGATAAAAAGTAAAATTTTGGTTTTTTTAATTGCGACGGATTTAAACTCCGGGTCTGGGAATACCCCTTGTATTCCCAGACCCGGAGTTTTGAATCATCAGCTGATTTTTTTTGCCGAAAATAATTAAGTAGATACAGTTTCCAAATCAGACTTTCAAAACGGTTTTCCTCAGAAAACACTGGCAATATAAACACAACCTATACATTCTTAGTTTTTTACCTTTTTAGCGGCCCGATCAGCTGTGCTAAACCTGAACGGCTGAGGGCTGGTTGTAATAAGATCCTCTTTAGAACACTTGTCCCTTCGCCTGCCTTTCATAGGGCTCATTGGTCGTCTCTCGGAAGACGCGATGGAGGGCACGCCAGGCGAAGGGTCTATGGGGAGGTCGCTGTGGGCAGCCGGAGTGGACAGGCGGCTTCGGTCCCTGGCCGCCATTGTCCCTGGATAGTTGGATGCTCGCAACATTTCCTCTGCTCTGATGCGGCGGTTCATCGATCTATTTGTAGCAACAATAATATCACTTAGGGTACCTAATAATGTCGTCTTAAGTTCATTTTATTGGCTGTCCCAAAAACAATCAAGACAGATTTCTTTTTTTATTTATAAACTAGCTGTGCCAGCGACTTCGTTCGCGTTTCCCCCCGTTTTTGACACATTTTCCATTGTATCTTTGCTCCTATTGGTCGCAGCGTGATGTTATATAGCCTAAAGCCTTCCTCGATAAATGGTCTAAACAACACAAAAAGATTTTTTCAATTAGAACCAGTAGTTCCTGAGATTAGCGCGTTCACACAAACAAACAAACTCTTCAGCTTTATAATATTAGTATAGATAACTAAATAAACCTACTTTAAGCTCACAGTTATTCCAAACAACCAAAAAGAAAACGATTCTCACCTGAAAAAGTCGTCCTCTTTCACTTTATCGTAGAAATAGTTGGAGAACAAGTTTTTGGGCACCGGACGAGCCTTGAACCGCTTCTTCTTCTTGCTTTTAGTGACAGCGTGGATTGCGCGTTCGCACATACCGGGCAATGCCTTTTCCTCCCGTTTGGTGAAACTGAATGGTTTCATCTGAGCTCGTAACTCTGCTTCGCTGTTGATCTTTGTAAGAGCTCGCCTACAGAAGGAAGGGACCATATACTTTTTATATGCGGATGTCGCCACATATGTACTTATAAATCAATTTCTACAGAATACACGATTGTACTATTCTATTCTAATGTGCAATTGACATCAATTAGGTAAGTACAAACTTTCCTTGTAATATTGATAAGGAAATTAATGGCAGCTTAAATTCTGGCACGAAAAATCTTAATACTTCCAACAAATTTAATCTTGAGGTATATAGCCTGTCTAAGTTAGTAGAAATATATACCTTATTGGATATTTGTCTTATACCCAAGCCTTGTAAATACGACAGGTTATGCAATATGTTTTCCCAATTACCTGTCTACTATTGCAGCTACAAACTTATCAAATATCAAAGTTATAAATACATTAATATCATCGCTGTAAACAAACATTCCATGCAGTAAATACAGAGGTAAATAATACTATTTTCCCCCTATAACTTAGATAGATAGAGGACTGAGAAATAATTTAAATAATTAACTGTGAAGTGAAATCGAATGTGAAATAATAATAAGCTGCAACTTGCGCTGTAATAAGTAGAAAATACTAAATAATGGTAACTTAAACTAAAAGTTTAAAACTTAAAGTTACCTATTTAGTTACCATTTTCCCTGTGTTTTTGTTCCTACCTATTTTCCAAATATTAAAAATGTGATTTACTTTTTAGTGATTGTTAAAAACAACTTAGCATTTAAATAAATTATCACCCACCATTGGGGCGTTAACCCCAATGGTTTATGGTTTTAATATAAATAATAGTACCCACTACTGGTAACTAAATACAAATACTTTAGTAAGCTTACAAAAATAAAAAGGTAAGGTGAAAAGCATACTGGAAGTGCGTTTCGAGTGTGTAAACCTCATGGCCTGGTCTTCTAGTATTTTGTCGTAGAGTGGGATGCGCGACTCAATCGGAACTGGATTGGCACGGAACTGTCTTCTTTCGCACTTCTGATGAAGCATATCTTCGGAGAATGATTTACGTAAGCTACGTAACTCGTTTACAATCCGGTCTTCTTCATCCCTAAAAATACCAATATTTTACAGAGACAATAGGTACTTTGGTATATATTAAATAGATATAATGGTCCCGAGTGGAAATCCAACCCACGACTTTTGGTGCAAGTGAAAGGTGCACTGGCCAATACGCCATCGAGCCAGTGAAGTTTATCCGCGTGAAACAGTTATGAACGTTCATACCTGTTTCAAGATTCACCTACCTTTCGGTCATTTTAAATGGTTTTGGTATCGTTATACTTTTATTTTTCCGTGATGGTGACGCAGTCCGCCTTGTTCTAAGAGGACTAGATGGCATACTCTGAGTTTTGAAGTCATCGTCCATACTCAAGGGAGTATACTTCTTGCCTTCAAAATATTGGTCAAACTTCTGATCAATGTCGAGACTTTTTTCCAACTTTGCATCATTCCATGTTATTGAACATGCTGAGTGATTGCGCTTTGGCCTTTCACTTTTAGTTTTTTCTTTCATTGAACTATGTTTAATCGGTGTCACCTTTATATCGTCCAACATGCTTTTCTCCAAATCAGTAACTACAATTTTTTTATTTGATTTCTTCATCGATGCCGCAAGCGTGCCTATGTTCGATATGTTTTTAGTTTTAGGCACTTCTTTTCTGTCAGTTGTATACTGTCTTTTCAAGTGGTCATTTATTTTAGATTTAGTTTTCTTATTAGAAACAGCTGGAGGCAGAAATGTTTCTTCGGTTCTCAAATAATGATCGTCAGAAACTTTGTTGTCGAATCCGTTGTAGTCATTATCGGCCGCTAAATTCATCATTTTTTTCTTTCTTTCTCTCAAACTTTTTAGTGTGGAATAAAACTCTTCTTCTGGTAAATGATGGATGTCATTGTAGTCTGGTATGCTTCGATAAAAGTCTTTCAACTTTTCGGCATCGGTGTCCGGAGTGCCGGAACATACTGTGGAAGGGGACTCCACGGAGCATTGATCAAGCATCGGTTTTTTCTTACGTTCGTACGCGGTTTTCGGCATTTTGCTTATCGGATCTACCGGCTGTCTCAGACACGAATTCTTGAATACGCTATACCGATGCATCACAAACGTTATTTGCTGTAGGCGGCAACATTATAACTGCGTTGGTTTGCTCAGATTAAATATTAAAGAAACGAAAGCCTAGGGCTTGAAAGGGACGGTTGTTTGTTGTTTTAGGTACCTTGTCGTTGTCATGGAAACGCCGCAACCGTCGCATGGTAACATTTTGGAAACCTAATTATGGAGATCATAAAAAATACCTATTTATTGCTCAACAAGATAATTAATATTTTCGTTTTATTTCATTCCGGTGAAGGAGTTGACAATTACAAATTTTTATGTATATTGCATCTACATAAATAATTAATTCATGTAAT
Source organism: Maruca vitrata (assembly GCA_039566165.1). NCBI lineage: Eukaryota > Metazoa > Arthropoda > Insecta > Lepidoptera > Crambidae > Maruca > Maruca vitrata. The sequence goes on from CM076928.1 coordinate 7,289,813, forward strand.
CGTAATACCATTGTATGAACCTATCACATAAATACAATACATTATCTCTACCTACAAGTTCTTTGGTCTGATGTAAAAATAATAAGAAATCCTGTATAAATTTGTATTATCGTATGTGTAGTATTTGTTAGTATAGGTACATATAGTTAAGTCAAATATAACACTAATTATTATTATTTTATATGAATCTATAGCTAATCCTAAGAGCCATATCTGTTTAATAGTGTAGATTGATCTTTAAAGTTTTTCCCGGTACTTTTTAAGAACACCGGAAACATGAACTCCGCCATATTTAAATAGCAGCGTTTAGTTTAGAAATTAGACAATTGTTTGATTCTTATTTAATGATTTTTATATGGAGTAAATATCTCGATAAATGCAATTAATATTAATTAATCTTCAAGTATTGTGTTATATAAAAGAATCAAATATTGTTACGAGATTTGCAAACTGTTCGTTTTTTCCTCTGCTTATAATATTTAAAAAACAAAACGTCTTATCTGAAAAACAGCTGACAGTGACATTGACAATATATTACTCCGGTGAACCGAAATCAACAATTCCGAATAAAAATAAAAAATAAATACGTAAAAGACTATTTTAAACACGTAAAAACTAAAAACAGGTTTAAACTGAATATTTTTCCATTCGTCTGATACCTAAAAACAGCAAGCAGTATTAACAATGTTGTTACGACGAACCGCGCGCAGGTTGTTTACAACTGTTTCAAACAACACCAAGACTGTGGTTTCCTGCCGCGAACTGAGCACCACACATGATGAAAATATACGTGAAAGATACGACGTTATCATTGCTGGTGGAGGCATGGTTGGGTGCACCTTGGCATGCGCCATGGGTAAGTATTTAAATAGGTTAGGGAATAGTAGTTATACAATAAGGAAACCACAAACAGCATGCATGCAGTATGGGTTTTCAGACATACGTTAAATAATTCAATTTTGGCATATTGTCTTCACATCAAAATTAGATAGAGGGGATAGGCTTTTCAGATTACCCATTATCAGCTTTACAAGCAGCAGCTTGATAGTTTCAAATGTAGTTGTGCTACACTGCAGTGTTATATTATGATGCTGTTGAGTAGTCTGTATGACTATTGACTAACTTAACTGCCTCGTTGGTCCATTGGTAGCAAGCGTTGCGTTAGGACCGAGAGGTCCCCGGTTTGAATCCGGGGTCAGGCAAAATGTGTGTGAGTTTTTCTGTAATGAAATTACTCAGCCCGAAGTTAGGAAGTTGGCTGTTGAACGCCCGTGCCTCGGAAAGCACGTTAAGCCGATGGTCTTGCACCCGATCTCTCATCGGTCATGTCGGATTGCCGTCTCACCGAACTATGAGAGTAAGGGAATAGAGAGTGCACTTGTGTTTGCTCGCACACTTGTGTACTATTAATATGTCCTGCACACTTGGCTGATCTCAATTGTGATCGGCTCGTCGGAGATGGCTGAAATCAGTTGGACGCCTTATGACTATTGAGTAATCTATATGACTATCAGAATAATTATAATCAATGTTTTGTACACACACATGATTTGATGTCAATAAGTTGGTAAAATTTTATTCAATTATTGCCTTGATTTTAATTGTACATGTATAATGTTGAAAGTACTTGCTGCATTGTATCATGCATTAGTCTGACAAAGCCTGATAATGTTTTTTCTTCATATTTACTAATACCTATTTTATTAATTATAAATTAAACTGTTACAGGCAAAAATTCTTTGCTGTCAAATCTGAAAGTACTACTGCTGGAAGGTAGCCCACTACAGAACTATGAGCTGAAACCAGACTATAGCAACAGAGTGGTAGCACTCAACCAGAACACAAAGAGTTTGATGAACTCCCTCAAGGTGTGGCAGCATGTGGAGAAGGCACGGCTGCAGCCTGTCAGACATATGCAAGTAAGTTTCTACTAATTTGGCTGTAGACTGCAACATGACATAAATAAATACTTTTATGCCAATAAGATGTGGTAACTTCACATTTGACTAGAAATAAATCATACAATTTTTAATTTTTAATGGATGATCTAGCGATGTACATGATCATTCATTAAGACCATCTTTATAAACTATAATTATACTATTGTACCTTTGTTGGACTGTTTTAATGTTTTTGTTTGTGTCTTACTTGAACTATTCTGCTACAGCAATGAATAAAATATCAGTAAATTCCTAATTATTTTCTTCATGTGAATTACAGGTTTGGGATGCCTGCTCTGATGCACTAATATCCTTTAACAGCACTGACATGTTAAATGATGACATTGCATACATAGTTGAAAATGACCTCCTCCTCCATGCAGTGAACACAGAACTTGTGTCATCAAGTATAAAAAATGTCAAAATAGTTTACGGAGCCAAGATTGAAGGATATGAACTTTCCAAAGCAACTGAAACCTCTGCTACGGACAATTTAGTAAAGATGAGCAATGGAGATGTTTACGCTTGTCAGTTATTGGTGAGTTGCTTATTAATTTTTGCTTTCTAGACTGCAGGTAGTGATAGACTTAAGTGCGTGTCTGTGTAATAACATGTACTATAGTGTGATTTATTTCTATGATTATTAATCTAATACATCTATGGTCGGTGATAAACAAACACGTACATAATCAATATTTCTGCTGACAATAGATATGTATGTTATGGTCAATGTGAGCAATCGGTAATTATCTATAATCACCGGTAAATATAAATAATTCCCGCACATGGTAAATGTAGTGAATTATTCAAATTTACCGGTAATCATATAAAACTCCCGCACAAGTACTCTGCAATTCCAAATGTCACAAATCTCAAACCGATTTTAAGAGTTCCACTGAAAATTCTCTGCCAATTTGTTAATATTATTTAACTTTTTATAAGATAATATTTTTTTAAAAACCAAACATGAAGTTTGGTTTCTAGATACTTGACTGGTTTATTTTATAACTAGCTGTGCCCGTGACTTCGTTAGCGTGGACTACAGGATTTTACAAACAAAAGTTTTTTCCCAGTAACTCCCGATCCCTTAGGAATTTTGCAATATCGCGTCGCAAGTTAGCTTTAAGTCTATTAGGGTACCTGCTTGCCAAATTTCAATCATCTATCTTACGCGGTTTAAATGTTGTCAGAAAAGTTATTTATAAATACATACTTAACTACATAATCACCGAACAAACACCGATATTCATCACACAAATATTTGTCCCGAGTGGGAATCGAACCCACGACTCTTGGAATCGCCAGCCTGGGTCACTAACAAAACCATTTTTTCACCGAGCCAGCCAAGTCAGTTTTATTTTATTATTTACCACATTTACACATAAGGTATGGTAATTTTATATAATTACCGGTAAATGTGATTAATTCGATAGTTTTCGCCACCTTTACCACGAACACTAGTAATTATGCATAGTTACTGGTAATTATACAAAATAACCACTCTATCCACTTTTACCGTAACATGTATACCAATTTTAGGACAGGGAGATTCTTATTAGACTTTAGTTATGCACCATAATAAAACAAATGCTTAATAACAGTATTTATTTTGCTCTACATATTTTTACAAATGAAGTCTATATGGTTTTATACACGATTTTTTACATGTGCAGATATTTTCTAAACATAATTAAAAATCACCCTGTATATAATAGTAGCATTTTATGAATTTTAAAGTGTCATGGTGGTTTTCTTTCATCCAATTTGTTTTCAATTAATTTTAATCTGGCTTCAGTGGTTTCTGTTAATTTGATAACTTTTTTTGTTAACTCAGCCAATTGGGTTTTTATATCCACCATGCAAATTTCTTGAATACCATTTATGGTTAACGAGACTGGTCTATTTCTATTTTCCATGGAATTTGAAGTTGTCCTTTTTCTTCTCTCGACCTGTTGGCTCTCAGACGAATATCTGTCAAAGAGGTAACTTTTCCTCTTGACCATTGGCTGCCTTTCAATGTCATCATCGCCTGGACATTTCTTTACTCGGCATTCGTAGTTGTTGTTCTTCCGAATGCTCCTTTTCGTGTCTTTACGACTCGCAACCATTTTGTAAATCGATGCTATCAGGTCCTTTGGGATCTGAAATTAAAAAGTTAAGTAGGAATTTCTACGAACACACATAATTACTTTGCCTTTTTGACCAAAACAAGAATATATTTTGCTAACATTGGTTAATATTATATTTGTCTTCACTCATCGACATCTGTCTGACACTACACGCACCATTCCTAATAAGCCCATATCAACGCTTTAAAATTTTATTGCTTTATCCGAAATTTTCATAAGTATACTTGCTGATCTTAAACAAATATCATACCCGGTTTTCCCGTGGGTCATTAGGACGTATGTTGAGAGTGCGCGTGTGAGTGGCGGTCAGCAGAGCCCCCCACCGGAGCACCGAGATGAGCTGATGAGGAGCACACGACAGCAAGGAGCTGAACAGCATGCTCTCCAAATGGGCGACCAGCTGGGTCTGTCTCACTAGTCGGTCCAAACCCGCGCCTTCTTGTAACGCCTGCAAAAATATTAAAAAAAACTATAAAAGAAACAAAACATGCAATATCGATAGAATTACGGACGGAGTAATTAAAAGAGACACCAATGTTAACTCCAAATGTACTGTGATTGCAAATAATAAATATTACGAGTCGTGGACATTACACGACAAAGCAAGACTCGCATGTTCACACGCTATTCACTATTCACTTTTCATAGTACAAACCAAATTCACAGATTATAGTTTAAAAGTTAGTAATCGACTAGGTATGTTGTCTTACCTGGATATCACTTACGGCCAACCCCACCAAAAGATTCGTCAATATCATCGTAACTAACAACACGAACAGCAGGAATATCCCGTGCGCCGTCAACGGGTACTGTATCTGAGAGTCGGTCTGGTTGCTGTAGAATATGTCCTCGTACTCCAGCTCTCCCGACATCATCATGACGGTCTTCACCAGGCCGGCGGGCAGGTGGAACGCTGGGTAGTTGCTGAATAGCACGCTGAAGGCTAGACCGAATGCGATGAGCAGGCAGCTGTAGGCTAGCAGGAAAGTTGCGAAATTCACCGTCACTGGGGACAAATAGTTAAATCAACTTAAATTAAGACCATTATTTATTACTACATAAAATAAGGCTTTGTAGTTTATTGGACCCCGATTAGATCACAAGAAGAGTGTTTAGTTAACTTAAAAAAATACAAATTGATACTAATGCATATTGTGCATAGCAGATCGCTTAATGTAAAAAGTGAAACAAAAAAAAACGTATAACTCCCAAACAGTTACACATTAATATTGGTTTTAAATCTGGACTTGATTAGTGATACAGAAATGTAATATACTTACCTGTCGTAAACATTTGTACGTATAGACCGAATGTTGGAAATCTTCCAATGATCATCATTAGTTCCAGCCAACAAAAAAATATCGTGATAGCCGCGACATCGTGCTGCCAGTTAGAAGTATTGTCTTTTAGTACTACTCCATTATTGACGTCCCATGGTATCTGCAAAATAATGAGTTTTAAAAGAAATGTAATGTCCACAAACCTTGCAAATTCACGTACCAGAAAACACTTCATATTTAAGTTAGTTCTTTCCAAGAAACATCAAAAAGACAGCTAAAGCCAAATAAAGCCGTTTCAAAGGCGCTTACCGTACATAAAAACACTCCAAGTATTATTAAACATTGTAACCAGTTTTCCCATTGGCGGAAATATGCTGACCAATCTAAACACGCTTGAAAGATTTCCTTGGACATGAAACACAGGTTGAGTATAATAATGAGGTATTGAATTGGTCGCACGTAAGAAGGCACATCACATGTAACGTCTTCGCATAAAAATATTTCTGCAACATACACAAAAAACACATATTTATATTATTTAAATGTACTATGTTCGTTACCTCATAATAGAAAATACTGTTATACATACGCAGTATATAAAGGCTGTACAATGTTATAAATAAGGCGTGGTAAATGAAGCTCAGAACGAAAAACTTTCTTATTCTTCGCCATTTGAGGAAGAGAAAAGTTTCAGCGACTGGGTGCTTCAAAACGTCTTTTCGACCCACCTGTAATAATGGAAAAATATAAAGATAAAATAAAAATAAACAAAAGTGGCGACCATTTGAGGAAGCCATGTGTCTAGGAGTGGACTGCAATGGGCTGATGATGATGAAAATATATTCCGATAAATTGATCAGTCCTCCTGTAAATAAAAAAAGGATCGCAAAGAATATTTTATTTAGAACTAAATTCACGGGTTACAATAGCTGCAGGAGCATAATCAGATAAACGGTCTCAAACAATATGACGTGTGGACTGTGAATGTGACGTGTATGTCAGATATTATGTGGGATGAAATTAACACCCACATCGAGTGCCCTCTCAATCGTTTTGAAACATTAACGCATCCCAAGAAACGATTTTCTTACCTCAATAAAGGCGAGAAGCAACTCAGCCTCTCCTCGAGATAGACAAGGCACAAGAGGCCGGAAATCGATCGTCAGTTCGCAGTCCACGTCGCCCAGCTCGTGTTCGCTGACGTGCACAGCGTCGTCGAGCTTGCCGAGGTACCGAGGGATGACGTCGGGGACCCGCCGCACGATGAACGAGAGAGCCGACACGCCCCCGTTAGTGCGGAGGGTCACGTCGCCCCCGTAATCTGAAATGCAAGCGCAAACGAACGAAGTGAGAAAACCGCAGAGATTCAACAAAACATACGCTGTTGACGTCATCCTGACGAAACAATTGAAATATACAAATCTATAATCGGAATTCTTGTGCAATCCGCAGTCGTGCCTGTTTTCATATGCAACATAATGTTTATAAATCTCTGTAGTCTATTCTGTAGCTCAGGTCCATTGGCTTTTCAATCAAATATCAGAATTTTCTTAATCTCAAAAATATCACCCTAAGTTCCATCGATTTTCAATTCCTTTATTTCGTTTTACCTTTCCTTTTGAATAACCCAGAGCAAACGTGTTTATGATACTGAAACAATCAATCTGCTTACCTAATAAAAGGAGTACACAAGCTGAAAACTCGTTCAATGCAGCTATGTGTAGGGGAGTATACCCGAAATTGTCAGGTGCATTGGGGTCTGCACCGACTGAGAGCAGAAGCCTGGCCACATCGCAAGCGCGGGCTCCTCTCACTATGGCACCGTGTAGGGGAGTCCTTCCATCACCGTCTCTAGACTTGACATCAGCACGTCTGCTCACTAACAATTCTACAACTTCTACAGATTGTGCTAAAGCAGCTGCAACAGAAATAGGCGAAGAAAATTTATCATTGATGAATTGTATGTACTCGAAGGATAAATAAACAGATTCTCTCATAGCATTGGTTTAAAAGATTATATCACATAAAAGGAACATTTTCATCCTGGGACATAGGTGCATGTTTAGGTTCTAAGACCTGTGTTACGGGTCACCAGGCTACCCATTACATGTTCATTCAGAAGCATACCTAAGTGTAAAGGAGTTTGCCCCCTGAAATTTGGCCAGTCGATTCGAGAGCCGTGGTCGAGCAACAGTTGTGCGCACTCTGCGTGGCCATCTTCTGCTGCCAGGTGTAACGCGGTGGCTCGGCCAGGTCCCAAAGCCGCCCGGACGTCAGCCCCTGCGTCCAACAGCAACTTTGTACACGCAGCAGATCCTAGCGATGCTGCAACGTGTAGCGGGGTTTCAGTGAAAACCTGGAAAATATTTAAATTATGAATGAACGTGTATAATTATGATAATAACATTATTTGTGATTACGCCTTATGCTATTAAAGACACCGACTGATTTATCATTCGGGCTGGACTGGGTTTCTATTGGATTTGCATTAATAGTTTATTTTCTTAAGCTGACACGATTACTGTGGACATGTTTTTATGTTAATCATTAATTGGATTACGCATCCTATTTGTAAACCAAAAGCTTATTGATATGTCCAAAATTAAATAAGAACGTCAAGATAAACAATAGCATCCTTTGGCGTTACCTGTTCTTGAAGAATTACTTTGTTTCATATTTGTTTGGACCGACTCGGAATGATAGGTAATAATAACGTACACGTTTACGCTAAGGATTTGTTTAGACATATAAATCAACGTTTGGATTTGTTTACGTATTGCATACATGAGCTTAAACAGACCCACCTGTGGAGTATCGGGGCAAGCTCCCGCTTCCAACAACGCTTGCACGACGTCCGTTGCGTCGCTCAGCACCGCGTAATGCAGCGGCGATCGCTCACTCAAACCCGCGTTAACGTCAGCGCCATGGCTGAGCAACACCTGGAAAAATAATTATCCCTCTTGATCCAATTTTTAGGTCACACATTTTATTTAGACGATATCCTGTTTACCTTTACGCAAGTGAGCGATTTGGCGCTAGCGGCACAATGTAACGGCGTCGCCCTCCTTTCGCTGCACGAGTCCCATCTATTCGGGTCAGCTTGGTATTGCAATAACAATTTGACACTTTCTTCGCTACCCACTAAGCAGCTTAGATGCAGACATGTCCTGGAAAAGATTTCATATACATTTTCTCTTCTTTTATTTTTCTTTTTATTTCATCTGTTTTCAATTGCCGTCCTTACCTGCCAGCATCATCTGCACTATTCGGGTCTAGTCCTAGTTTCAAAAGTCTATCTAAGAGTGAACTTCTGCCCATCCAGCAAGCCCATAGCGCTGCTGTTCTCGATGCTATGTTAACATCTGGTCCCGTTACAAATGATATCACATCATCATAGTGCCCAGTCTCCACAAGTGCGAATACCTCTTCAGCATTCGGTAATTGATGTAGTGAAGTCTGTATTTCGTCTGAAACCGATGTAAATTAGGAGATTACATCAAGCACAAATATAATAATAGACGCTAATTTCGTTACAATAGTAATATTTACGTTCAAATTCGTCTTTTTTATCTTCAAGGTGTAGAAATAATTTTGGTAATAAACAGAGTTTCTCTTTAGTGATCACTTGACAACGACACATATTGGTCTAGAATTGTCTATTCTAACTTACCCAACTCCCAAATATCCCTCGAAGGTTTGATTCTCAGCCGTTCCGCTAGGTCGACGGCGTGAGCTGACTCGTCACTCGATATGTACCCTCCTTCGACTTCATCATCTGAGTCTTCTGGGACTTGGGTCATGCCAGCGCACCATCGTGAGCTGCCTTCGCGGTATATCTGATCACATCACAACATTCAGTCAAGTTACGACAACAATATTCGCGAGACTTCGTGATGGAAGAAAACTTGAACTAAAGATAGCCTCTTTTTCTTTGGCTCATGATTAAGGTTTCCAAATTTTTGAACTATTTAAAGGTTATCCTAACATGATATATCACGCACGTTACTTTTGTTTCTTTGAACTTTTTGACAAAAAAAGTAAGTAAAGTTCTCAGTATTTAGATAAAAGAGAAGCTTTAAATTTATCTTATTATGATAATGCGATACAATCCACAAAACAATGGAAGTATTACACTAAAATAAAAATTTTCAATGTTAGCTTTATAATTTATTTCCCCTTTATAATTATTACTAGGATCTGTCACTGGCACGTGCGCTACCGGGTTCTACATATTATCGAATTAATCCCATTTATATCACTTCAAAGAAACCAAAACATTTCATAACTTGTTCCTAAACACTTTTTCATACAACGCTTTCTTCACTGAAAATAACTAACGGTTTGTATCAAAAATAAATATCTATTCACTATAAATCTTTGCGTTTACGACTTCACATTCTTTCCGAAACAATCTAATTGGACACACTAAATTGGCAACATACACTAAAATTGCTTTATTTAATACCAAGACTTTATGAGATTTATGTTTAAGAAAATTGTCGGCACCTTCTTTTTGTTCCTCTTTCGAAAGACGACCGCGTTGCCCGACATCGCGGGATGCGCGTGAGTGCGTGCCATGCGCGCGCCTGACTGAAACTTCCACTTGTTCATTGATAACTGTCATCCCGCACACTCTAAACATATTTCGGGAATCGTGGGATATTCGCGGTAAATTAGCCAATCTGATTGTGTACGCTTCGAATGTCCGGATCATAAATATTTACGTTGCGTCGGATTATTCGCGGATACAATGAGACTCAACACGTGTAAAGAAAATTTGATTGGTATTTAGATGCGTGTAAGTTCTGTGAAATATTCTGCATTTATCTCTGAATTATAGCTAGGATTATTCTGAGATGAAAACACATTCAAAATTGGATAGACATATTTCTATCTGCCTGGAAAAGTTGCAGAATATTCCATTCAAATTTGTTTTAATTTTCTCTCCAATACAGTCAGGTTTTCTCTTATTTTAACTAAACCGTCAATTATATTATTGTGATAATATTTAATCATTGTTAAATATCTTTTATTCGTTTAATTTTCTAAGATATCATAAATCTGTTTTAGACTACATGCGCTATGCATTCATTATACTATTTGGCGAGCAACCAGTTACATTACACAAAGCGGGATACAGATTTGTCCTAAACACTCCAAGCCAAGTAAGCATCTTTTATGCCGGGAATTTTGCTGCAAGCCGCATAATACTGAATTTTTAAACAGTAGGTCCTATTCTTGTATACATCTCTGGAAATTACCTCATAGATAGAACTCTTTTTTGATCTTTTAAATGCCATCAGACTGTTTTATGTTACTATTCCTTCAAAAGTTTTAGTTGAAATTAAATCAATTGTAATGTAATGGTCAGCGTGATAGCTTTGGCACAACTGGAAATCGAATACGTCGAAACAACTTTGTCTGTTATATTATGACTCGGTTTATTTCCAACAATTGAATAGTTGTAAAATCCAATATTAGACCCGCCGCGAAGCGCGCGTGCCCAACGGCTAGTTAGTCTGAAGCACTTCAGTTAATGGACCATTATTAGGAAGTGTAAAATTATAAGCAGTACGCCCTCGTATTAGAATTCCTTTAATGCTAACATGTTGATATTATTACGACTTTATTTATAAACGTAATTTAAATTTAGATGATGCATAGTTCTGTCTAGTTTGTGAAATCTCGTTCAATTATTGCTATTTTAAAAAACAGAAAGGCCGAAAAAAAAGGTACTTTTCCAATTATTGTTTCGTTAGTTATTTCACTTACAGAGACCATTATTGCCTAATTTTCAGGATAATTTCCTGCACTATCTACCCAGAATATTTCTTATCATGATCACCATTGACTATTCATTGATTAATCATAATCACTGTATGACTAGCATCATGATTTACTAATATTTTCAAAAATGAGAATTCTGTTTGATCTTCATTCTTTAACTGGCTTCCGTTTTTTAGTTTTTATTTGTTTTTAGTATTATAAGAGATTTCATAATTTTACCAGAATTTATGTCTGTGTGCGTTTTAAACTAAATGGTATTAATCTGCAAATTATTTTTGACAGAAGTTCTAATGCTTTTGAGATAGTGTAGTCGCGCCGCATTAATCAAAGCGATCTATTTCTGCTTCTTTTTAGAAGTGTCTTGAGGTTTGCTCCGTTGTTGATTCTTGTGTCGATCAATGTGAAAAATTCAAAGATTTCGTTTAGTAAACAGTAATCATGTTTTGCGCAGCATTTTTGTGTATTTTAATATCATCGAGTAGAAACATGCACAACAGCTAACATTGAATATAATTGATTAATCGGGCCTTTGGTCTTGTAGCTTACGGAAGAAAGTTACAGTTAGTTACATTTGTAACTACTTATAGGTACCTACTTTGTATTCAGTTTTAACAGTTTCCACTTAAAATATTACCAATAATTGCGAGGACTTACCGGCTTCATGGTATCATAAGATTCGCAAATCATTTTCCCAGCAGTACTTCTTCAGCTATCAATCCATTTGTCCGCACTCCTATTTTTACCTGATGTTTCGATAAAGATTTGTTTAACCCGATCGCCTCGTCGGTTGTACCGCGACCCAATTCTGCGGTAAGTGTGTGCCGGCCGTACGTTAAGATTTTTCTCAGAAAATACCCTTTTGATGTGCGCGAGAGAAATAATAACGGTAACACTAAAAATAATTTTCACTCCTGTGAAGCTTAGATTGTTGCAGTTGGAAATGGATGAATAAAGAACTTATATTATTTGATTAGAGCACTTTTTATTTTATTACTTTGTTATTTAATTGATAATCTCATGAGTCACACACAAATATTTTCTGATTGCAATTTTGGTTGGTTTTTGATCAACTAAACTGTAATACTATATTCTATATTCTGGACTAGTATTCACGCGAATACGATCGAATCTATAAATCTCGCACAAACAAAGTAAGATATTGAATATTTTACGAAATTCCTTCAAAGTGTAGACAGTGTTTGAAACGCGGTTTGCCGAGAACTCGCAGTGTACTGAGCGGGAGGCCTTTGGTTTCCCGATTGCACACCTCACAACAAACACACTCCAGAGCCGATAATTACAAGCCGACCAAATCATCGGGCACGTTTGTTATTTCGGCAGCTATTCCTGCCTCTAATGTAACCGTAAATTAGTTATTATGACGTCGTTTTGCGCGGGATATAACGCGTTGCGTTTTTAAGCAATCGTCGTTACCTATCTACCTACTTACTTCAATGAAAAAAAAGTGTTACGAATTGAGCACCTCTTCCTTTTTATTTGAAGTCGGTTAAAAACAGGTTATAGATGATGATGATTGGTGAACATGATTTCAATAAATTCATCAAAATGTTCTTTATTATTTAAATATTATTGTGGTTAGTTACTGTCGCATACTGGTCAGTTGCCTATTCGTTATTATAACACGACAAATTATTGTCAAGATATTTGGACTTAGTTTTATACGCTTGATTACAGATCGGTGCTGATGGAGCGAACTCAGCAGTGCGCAAGGCCATGGGTGTTCAGTACCTGTCCTGGAACTACGACCAGATGGGTGTGGTTGCCACACTCCACTTGGCCGAGGTAACATCCTCTGGCTTATTTACAACGTGATTCAGACATTCGTTTTCGGAAGATCTGTGCTCTGTCACTATCAATCCTTTTGATTGAGATATAGACAGAGCATAGTCCGTTCTCGACACACTGAATTGATGATTAGGCAAATATGAACATTTCCCGATTGTTTTTTTAAAATATAGGTAATAATATTAGTAGCAAAATATTAGTCGTCTTATTCTGGTCCGTTATTCACTTAAATATTAGTTACTAGCTTTCCGCACGCGACTTTGTCCGCGTAGATATGTTTAACGGGTAAAACATTACTTCTTTATAGCGCAGTCGGTTACTCTATGCGTAACAGACAGAGAGACAGACAGACAGAGTTACTTTCGCTTTTATAATATTAGTAAGGATTAGAAAAGATTCACCAACATTATTCCAATGCCTCCTATTAAAGTTACCTTGAGCCCAGAGGGCCTTCTGAGACTATGAATCTAAACTGAGCTTGTACGCATGCTATCGTTATTGTCAAACACATAATATGGAATGTGGACGATACAATGAACAAGTGCGACACTAGATAACCTATCCATCTGGTCTGTATGATTTTAGACTTTCGCGTTCCATTACACTAAATATTAGTCTTTATTTTTTTTTCCTAACTGACTAACGATGATGGCTTGATGGAGCCTTGTCATCATCACCGGGCTTGCGGGGGAGCGGATGGCTCTCACCCTAGTCTTTATGGGTTTATCAGTTCCCTCGCGACCATGATCGGTGTAACCCAGTCGAAACGTCGGGCAGTAAGTAGCTATGTATTTACTACTCCTAATAACGCTCGTAGACGATAAAGATATACACCGTGAAATTTTAGTGGTTGTTTTCCCGCAGTAAAATGATTCTATCTCAGTAGCAAAATAGATTTGTGCAGTTCTCAAAAAAAGCCGGTTTTACGAAAGGTTTAACCGAAACTCGAAAGCTCGTTCGAACCGCTTTATTACTTAGGGTGTCGAGCTTCTTCAGCTTTAAGCATCGATTTCATGCGGCAAGCAGTACCTGATTACGTCACATCTTACAAAAGAACGATAGCTTCTCTCGTTTTTGAGTCGGAAAAATAATATTTTGAAAATTTGAAAAAAATAAATTTTTTTTCGAGGTATTATTTGCATGGTTCGATAGTATTACTAAAGGCAAATCGTTCTGCCATGGGAAAACAACCACTAAAATTTCACGGTGTATTATGTGGTTTAAGTTACCACCTGGTCCTCGTTTTCCAGGAGTGCGAGAACAACACAGCCTGGCAGCGGTGGCTGCCCACCGGGCCGGTGGCGCTGTTGCCGCTCGACTCCAAGCGCAGCTCGCTCGTGTGGTCCATCTGGCAGGACGACGCGAAACGCCTCCTCCAGCTGCCCGAAGACCAGTTCGTGGACGCGCTTAATGATGCACTGGTATGTAGATACTAAGGAGTTTTTTTTGGAAAGTATTAATAACTTTATACGACTAAATCACTAATATTTTAGTCAGTTAGTTAGAGTTTTATAGATTCTGAAAGCCTTTTTTACATTGATTAAAAGCAATTGTAAAAGCTTTTATTGTAATTTCCATTTACATATGGGGAGGTAACGCTAGCTTTAATTTTTCTGACACTTAAGCCATCGTGTTTAGAAGTACCTACCTCTGAAATTGTTTTATTTTATAAGATTCATTGCTAAAGCTTGTTTGAGCTGTTTTACTCAGTGTGTAGCATAATAATATGTCAAAATCTGTGGCAGTGTGTTAAACGTTCATTGTCAGTGCTACAAAATACAGTAGTTTTCATTTCTGCGATGAAATGTCTATAGCGGTTAGTGTGTATCACTAACGGAAGGTGGCGCCACCTGTGGTTCTACAGTTTCAAATTTTATTGGTTGCTTTCCCGCAGTGAAATGATTCTATCTCAGTAGTAAAATAGGTTTGGGTTTTTTTTTAATTCTAATCAATTAATACCGCGTATAAAAGGATGAACGAAACTCGTAAGCACGCTCGAACCGCTTTATTACTTAGGCGTTAGGCGTATAGTTTCTTTAGATTTAATCATCATTTTCATTACGCCTCATCTCTTCAAAGAACTGTCACTTTTTACGCTTTCGAGGTGGATGATTATTTTTTGCAAGGAGTTACTAGCCTGATTCGATAGTACTACTAAAGATAAATCGTTCCGCTACAAGAAAACAACCACTAAAATTTCACGGTGCATAAAGGAATGAGGAAAAAGTTCAACGGCATTGGTAGGTACTATCGGAGAACTTGGCGGTCGACCACCTATAAGGTGAAAATCGCTTGGCGCTTACGCGTCTGTCAGAGCAAGCCCCGTCCCCAAAACGTAAATTGTGGTCCGAGAGCCTGCAAGAATTTTTCGATAAAAGGATAAGTTTTCAGCTTGCCTCAAATACCTACCAAAAAAATCTTGCTAGCTCTTCTACTATTGGAACGTATTCGTAAACAAAGGGTCGAAGTGCTATTCTATTGGCGGAAATAACTAGTGGGCGGGGCTAATGGCGTTTAAAAAAATCTGTTTGAAAAGTGTACTACCGCCAAAATTCCCGGTTGTACATAGCTACTGGCTGAGTTGGAATGCGGAGCAGTATCATTTTGTTTTTAAATATCGAAAACGCTCCTTGCGTTCCAGTGGAAGCAGTACCCCCGCAGCGGGTCGGTGGACGCGTGCATGTCGTGGCTGGGCGGCTGGCTGCGGCGCGCGGGGCTGCCGGACGGCGCGGCGCGGCAGCTGCCCCCGAGCGTACGCGCCGCCGGCCCGCGCGCCGCCTTCCCGCTCGGCTTCGGCCACAGCGCGAGATACGTGGCGCCGGGGGTCGCTCTCATCGGGTGAGTGTAGTAAACGCAATGAAGAATTAAAGTTTTGGAGGTAAATTTAAAAGTCGAAAAAAAAATTTGAAAAAAATCGCATTCATGACCCCGCCTGAACGGGGATTGAACCACCGGACCTCCCGGAGTTTTGGAGGTAGTTGCCTGCCTCCACCTCCAACCATAATTAGCCATATATCATCACACTAAGCTGGCTCGACCACCGGAAAAGATGAAGAAGAAGACCGTGCAGTAAAGCAAGCGTATGGGTCGGTTCTTGGGCGCCTCTGGTACCGATGGGGTGTGGAGTTTTCAAAGGATCTGTGGAAGCTCCATTGTACTACTGGTCTGATTGGCGCAACACAGATGGGGCTTATTTTTGGTCTAGAAATCCATTTCTAATATTGAAAAGACAATTATAATAAAATTAAACATTTATTCGACGATTCAAATCAAAATTGGTATAGATTTGAATATTAAACGTGCGTTACCTAATGAACGCTCAAATCGTTTTAATATTCGGGCGTAAGAACCAATTAAATCGCTAATAATAAGTATTAATCTTAGCATAGACGTATTTCTACTTTCTATCTAGAAAATTATAATTGCAATTAAATTTTTTGAACTACAGAAGCCTCATTACGCACTCATAGCATCTGGACTTCCATTAGAAGAAGCAAAACATATTAAATAACAAAATAATAATTCTGAATCACCAGAGACGCGGCTCATCGTGTGCACCCACTTGCTGGCCAAGGGGTCAATCTAGGCTTCGGTGACGTCAAAGACCTCACAGAGTTCTTAGCGGACGCCATCTACACTGGCTGCGAAGTCTGTAAGTACCACTCTGACAAGTACAAGTATTTCTAAGACTAATCGTCGCCTTATCTTTAACAATACCTAGAATTACTTAGCGCTCGTAGTATCTAGTAGAATTTTCTAAACGATGCCTATTGTGTCAGAAATAACAATGATGTCATAATTTTTAAAAATGACCACGTGTTAAACGTGGTCCTGTTAATCTTTTCGAATGATTTCTAAATTATTGTTTGGGTTATAATTGAGTGTTTTTCGGAAGCCCTATTATGTCTTCCAAAATAATCCATGTTCATTTAAATTCTTAGAAGTGCAATTTTCAATAAAGCTTTTTTTAAAACTAATTATGTCATAATTCTTTCAAACCAGCTGAAAGAGAAAATTGTCTAGGAATAGAAAAAGGTTACTAAACCTTTAGTCAAGAGTAGTGGGTTCGATTCCCGCCCGGGACAAATATTTTATGACGAACATCAGTGTATATTTGTATTAATACCAAAGTTGTTTCTGATATCTGTAGCACAAGAGCTCAAGCAGCTTCCTTCGGCGTTGGAGAAATGTTCGTGATGTTGTGTGATATTTAATCTTCATTTGTTATCAAGGTATGTTATCCTTGTCCAATGGCAGCCCATCACAGCTGGCTCCAGAAGTACGAAAGCTCTAGGCAGCGACACAACGTGCCCACGCAGCTCGCCGTGGACGCCCTGCACCGGCTGTACACCGCGGACCTGCCGCCCGTGGTGCTGGCCCGCAGCCTCGGCCTGCAGCTCACCAACGCCTTGCAGCCTGTCAAGGTGAGGACTACACAGTCATATTAAAAAAAAAGCCGAATTGTGAACCTTCACCTTCTCTCTGGAGTCGGCTAAAAACTGGCTTTAGTGCTACGGACGGAACATTATCTTTTGGACATGTCACTAATCACACAATTCATCATCAGTCCATATACAGGCCTTATTGTACCTGTTGACCTCATATGTGGATCTCACTACCGCTTACCACCAGGTGGAGGGAGGTCATCTTGTTAGCCATTATAAAAAAAAAACGTCCCCACTGAGCGGCACAAGCCTACCCTAAATTAGGCGATGAGGTCTTTGTCAACAACGCTGGCCAAGTGCGGGTTGGTCGACTTTAAACAACCGTAGAATTTCTTCACAGGTGTTTCTTCTCAATATTAATTTAATTCTCTATAACACTGCACATTTCGAATAAATCTACTTACTTATAATACAGATGAACAATTTTGTGTAACTCTTTAACGGACAAAGGCAGTTTACTACCAACATTTGGACAGTGCCGTAACTAGGGCGGTGCCAGCGGTGCCCAGGCACAGGGCGCAGACCCTGGAGGGGCGCAAAAATGACCAAACCGGTATCTAGTCCTTTTTCTCAAGGGCGTAATTTTTTAAAGCTGGCACAGGGCGCATAAACGGCTAGTTCCGACACTGCATTTGGATATAAATCTTTAAACATAAGTGGACCAGAGCAATGAAAATTTTCAACATTCGTATAACTATTTATATTATTATATTTCATAGTGAATAATGATGAATTTTACGGATTTACGAATCTCATAAAAGAAGCCACCTCAAATTCGTTATCTACATCTACACTAATATTATAAAGAGGAAATATTTGTATTTTTGTATGTTTGTAATGGATAAACTCAAAAACTACTGGACCGATTGCAATAATTTTTACACCATTAGAAAGCTGCATTATTCAGAAGTAACATAGGCTATATTTTATCCCGGTATGGGAAGTAGTTCCCTTGGGACGCGGGTGAAATTATTTAATATAAACTAACGCAGGCGATATATTTTTTAATATAATTTGAATAATTCGGTCAATATATTTTCTTTACCAGATGTAATTCGTAACACCTTTTGTTTCTTATTGCGCAGTGTAAGACTGTAAGATAAACCTGAATAATTTAAGTGCCATTGACTGTGAATTTAGCAAGACAACTGATAAGATATCGGCTGATGAAAAGAAAATAATGCGTAATAGATGATTCCACTTTTACCTAAGCTTAGATATTATAAATAAGTATATAACACGAAATAGATTATTGAATAAACCACAGTTTTCGTAAAATGTTACGAGCTAGTAATTATTATTTTTCTACGATTCATTTTTATTCGTTGAATCTGTTTATTACGATATTTGTATACCTACGTTAGGTATAGCAAGCAAGTCCACGTTCTTGATAGGTATAAAAGTGTATATTAATTAATAACATTACTTAACCATTTGTCTCTTCATTTTAAAAGTATTAAAATTTTAAACGGGTTCAATATAATAGATAATTCGCTCTAACGATGTAAGGCAAATTACACCTACTTAGCGTTTTTGATATGCAAATAAATGTTCATGAACTATAAGTACTCATTGTATCATTCCAGAAAATGCTAATGTCTCATGCAACGACGTAGATGACAACATAAGGAATCAACGGATCGGTTATAAATAGTATAAGGATTGGAGCCATGGAGTACCTAAATATTCGTTAAAGCTATAATAGGATTGTTATTATATATATGTATATGTATTTAATTATAGCCACATTCTCGACTGACCCCTGTACTCGATGTATAGCGTAATTAAATGTAACTCATGAGTGCAATAAAGTTTCATTATAAAATTAAATGTTTTATTTTTTTATACCTACAATTAATATAAAATTAACATAGTAACTAACATAAGCTACCGATCGACTAATGTCCAATTTCACCAAACTGTGTTCGTTAAATCTTAATTATACCTGAGCCGCTCTAAGTTGGCCGATTTGACACTTTTTATTTTATATTTTGCATTTATCCTTGTTAAGAGGAACATATTTAGCGAATCATAAAGAACTACTTTTAAAAACAAGACGTTATTTCAAAATGTCAAATGCACCTAATTATCTAATTATTTGTCTTTTATTACTTAAAATAATTAAATTATAAAAAGAAAACGTAAAATTTCAACTCTGTATTTCGCTTTTACAAGGTTACGCCGTTTGACACGTTTTTATAGTGACGTATTGGGTAATACTCGCCAGGTATTTTTAAAAAATAGGATGAAGGATTTAATAAGTATTGTAGGGCAAACTGTATCACTCATGGCACCCCCCAGTGATTGTACTTTTTCCTTTCATTTTAAATATGTATTTACTTTCGTAAATACATTTTTGCTATGAAAAGAACTTCTATTTAACGGCAAATTTCTACGTTTACATGTTGAAATACTTAATTTTACGCTTATTTTTAAGTAACGTCTTATGTTTTAAAAGCTTTTATTTAACTTGCTCTGTATGTTTGTTCGGGTGGAATCTTGCAACTCAATTTTGAAGTACTTATCCTGAACCGATTAAGCTGAAATTTGGTATGTATGTTTAATCTAGGTGACAATGCATTTTAAGCTGTGTTATGTCATTCTAAATTCAACATGGCGGAAAATATAAGATGGCGGTATAGGTATTTTTGATGCATCCCTACAATATGGGTATCAAATGAAAGGGCTTGTTGAGTATTACACGAAAACATGACTAAAAAGTAAAAAATTGCGATAGCTAGAATGCATACTAGATAGATCTCGCGACAAGCTTTTATATCACATTGATCAGTTGCTTAGTTAGGTTTAGTTACTTAGGTTTCAGATAAAAAGTTTATTTTATTCTTTTTAGCGCATTAAAATAAAAGCTTTTTTTAAAAGTTTTTTTTACATTGATTTTATTTTCTGTTGGACTTAATCAACAGTGAAAGTTCTCGGTAATTTTAACGTGAAAAAGTTTGGTGAGGAGTGCGTTCGAGTTGAATTATATACGATTCCAGGTAACCATTTGAAGGATATTTTAGCGTAAATTTTTAAAAATAAAAGATTAGTGTTTTCGCAGTTTTTGCTATGTCAATAATTGCATTAAAAAATATATTGCAGCTCAGTCTTTGGCAGACCTGTTGTTGTCTGTTTGTTATCTAACGTTAGTCCAATTGATTTTTGAAGCCAAAGACAAAAGTCAGCATTAGATGCCAATCACTATACTGGTAACCTTATTTTAAAAACTAATATTATTTAAAATAGGAACCTGCAATTCGATTTATACGCTGCTGTCTATTCAGCCTTTCAGTCATCTTTCGTACTTGTGTGCAAAGATTACGTTCCTCCTGGTGAAAATGGGACCATCTCAGAAGTGAACTTTATCCAACTAAAAAATTTTTGAAATCCGTCTATGTTTGACGAAGTCATCGGTGAACATACATAAAAAAAAATTATACATGCAGACGAATTGATAACCTCCTCCTTTTTGAAGTCGGTTAAAAATAAATACTGTGTGTTAATTAGTCCTTGCTTTGTTATAAAGTAGAAATAACTGTTACTTATATACTTCGGCAATTTTACCGTTGTCCCTCACTAGTGCAGTCAGTCTGACATGTGTCAAATCGGCCAACTTAGAGCGGCTCTGTTATAGTCATTTACTAAAGAGTTGTTAATAATTAACGGGCTGTTACATCATTAAATGTTCCAGGAAAAAAATTAACAGGCCGTTATTAAACTGAACATTTAACTGAATGATTTGTAAGTTACTCACTCTTTTTTTAAATGCAACCGAATTGAAATGCTCATTCGTGACATGTCATTTAGAGGGAGTTCGGTAATATTTTATCTAGTCGCATAAAACGTCCCTTGTTGCTACGCGACGCGACCAATTTCAAACGTCGTCGTTTGCTCCGAGGGATTTCAACGAAATGGTAACTACTTTTGATTTAAACCAATTGAGACTTCAAAAAATATTAATTAATTGCACATACAATTACTTACTAAAAATAATTTAAGGCGCCTAAGTAATACCACCAAATATATAAACTTACCGATCTGACGGATATTCCGATTTATCTTCAATCTTTTTTCTTTAGGTTTTTTGTACAAAAATATAGATCAATAGAAATAAGAACACTGTTCTTTAAAAAATCTTGGACCTCGTACTATTGTGTCTAAGTTGATAATCTTAATTTTCTAAAACATTATTTTCGAAAATAAAATTGTATACGGTATAAAATTGTCCCTCTTAATTTTAATTGTCTGTTACGGTCTAACGGACCTCTAGAGCGGTGATTAAATTTGACGGCTTGTTATGACAAATAAACACGCGTTTACTCGTGGTGGGACACTCGATAATTTTAACAGCCCTTTAACTGACTTAACAATACGTTAAATATTTAACAGGGTATGGTGAAACTGGACCTAAAGGTCGTATCTAATAGGGAGCCGAATATTGACCTGTAACATAACGTTGGAATGTAGTAAGTTCCATTCTACGTATACGAACTGGATAGGTACTTTTTTTAAATTTTCCATTACATTAAATTAAACTAAACGATACTGTTTACCTTTAAAAAGTTTAAAATGATTTATTTTAATATTTTTCCTAAAGACGCCGCAATAAAATGAAAAAAGTGTGCAATAAAATTATTTTCGTTATTTCATCTTAGCTGAAAAAGACTATAGGATGTAGTATTTATTTATGAATCTTGTTTAATCTTTATTATAATAATATGCTAAAAAAAATCACACCAAACTTGTCCCAAACATGTCTTGTCAATTGTTTTGATTGACAAAAACTTAGGCATCAGTATCGATCACCAATCCTCGAAATAAATAAAAAAAATAAGTTACTGCCAGCCAATATATCATCGAAGATTAGTTTAAAATGCGAAAATGTTCAAGGCAACTGCATTTGACATATTAATTTTATGGGAGGGCAACGTAAACAAGAAAAGAAGACTTAAAACAAAAAAAAATAATAAGTACCTAATCACTGTTGAAAGATTTTTAACACGTTTTTATTAGGTCTACCTTTCTGTATCTACATACCTATGTAATCAAATCTAAGAAAACTAATTTACCCATCTTCTAAACATTATGAAAATTGGCAGCTGTCGAGCTGATCTGATGATGTAGCCGGAAGATATGAACTGGAACTTCATGATGGATGATCGTATCATAGCCGTTTTTAGACTTGTTAGAAAGGTCTTGTAATGAACTTTGACCACAAAACTAAAAAGTATAAAATAAATAAATAGTAAAAAAAAACAAAATAATCACGCTTTTATGTGCACGTAAAAGTCAAAAATAAATTACTTACGGGTATTTCAAGTTGGTTCTACTCCTGGGCTGAAGTGTACCTAAACTATGTGCTTTTAATTATAATATTTAATAATAATCTTTCCTGTTCCAGAGACCCACGCTATATTGTTGTCTTTGTTAATTTTTAATGCATCTTTATATCGTTATTTGTATAAAATCTGATCAATAAAATAATGTAGCGTAGTTTGTAATGAATGATACAAAGAGTTTAGATTTTTAAATTCGTTCGAGTTACTACAAAAGCGATCTTTATTTGGTAAAATATTTATTTCTATGTTTAAACCTAATTAATCAGAATCGGCACTTTAGAACTCAGACTCTAAAATCATGTTCACAGTAGGTAACTGTTGTAGACCGAAATAAATAAAACAAACGTACCATATTATAGATTAGGCATGCCTACGGAAATTATTATCTTTGTAGGTACTTCTAACAACCTACTTTTGAAAGTAGCTATACATGTTATCTAATTTAAAATTTGCTTTATGCTTCTTGCCATAATCTGCTATTAATCCCATTACACATAGGTATATGTGTACATTCATAACATAGTGTATTAATTTAATAAGTTATCAGAAATTACAATTAGTGTAAGAAGTAGGTGTACATGAGTATACCTCTCCTACCTACTTACTACTTTTAACAATTTCATCATCTCATCTCATCAATATCTGAAGTGGGTAGACTAAATGATAAATAGGTACACACATTAACTAAGTACTAATTAGTTAAGTAGATACCTACATAGTTTAATTAGGTAAACGTTTTGCCCACTATATTTAAATCTGTGGTTTTGCTGTCGAAATTATCTTTTGGACATGTCTCTAATCACACAATTCATCATCAGTCCATATACAGGCCTTATGGGTGAGTGCGACAGGCTCAACACGGTCTATTGTACCTGTTGACCTTATATGTGGATCTCATTACCGCGTACCACCAGGTAGAGTGAGGTCATCTTGTTAGCCATTATAAAAAAATACGTCCCCACTGAGCGGCACAAGCCTACCCTAAATTAGGCGATGAGGTGTTTGTCAACAACGCTGGCCAAGTGCGGGTTGGTCGACTTTAAACAACCGTAGAATTTCTTCACAGGTGTTTCTTCTCAATATTAATTTAATTCTCTATAACACTGCTCATTTCGAATAAATCTACTTACATACTTATAATACAGATGAACAATTTTGTGTAACTCTTTAACGGACAAAGGCAGTTTACTACCAACATTTGGACAGTGCCATAACTTGGGCGGTGCCAGCGGTGCCCAGGCACAGGGCGCAGACCCTGGAGGGGCGCAAAAATGACCAAACCGATATCTAGTCCTTTTTCTCAAGGGCGTAATTTTTTAAAGCTCAGGCACAGGGCGCATAAACGGCTAGTTCCGACACTGCATTTGGATATAAATCTTTAAACATAAGTGGACCAGAGCAATGAAAATTTTCAACATTCGTACAACTATTTATATTATTATATTTCATAGTACATAATGATGAATTTTACGGATTTACGAATGTCATAAAAGAAGCCACCTCAAATTCGTTATCTACATCTACACTAATATTATAAAGAGGAAATATTTGTATTTTTGTATGTTTGTAATGGATAAACTCAAAAACTACTGGACCGATTGCAATAATTTTTACACCATTAGAAAGCTGCATTATTCAGAAGTAACATACGCTATATTTTATCCCGGTACGAACAGTAGTTCCCTCGGGACGCGGGTGAAATTATTAATATAAACTAACGCAGGCGATATATTTTTTAATATAATTTGAATAATTCGGTCAATATATTTTCTTTATCAGATGTAATTCGTAACACCTTTTGTTTCTTATTGCGCAGTGTAAGACTGTAAGATAAACCTGAATAATTTAAGTGCCATTGACTGTGAATTTAGCAAGACAACTGATAAGATATCGGCTGATGAAAAGAAAATAATGCGTAATAGATGATTCCACTTTTACCTAAGCTTAGATATTATAAATAAGTATATAACACGAAATAGATTATTGAATAAACCACAGGTTTCGTAGAATGTTACGATTACGAGCTAGTAATTACTATTTTTCTACGATTCATTTTTATTCGTTGAATCTGTTTATTACGATATTTGTATACGTTAGGTATAACAAGCAAGTCCACGTTCTTAATAGGTATAAAAGTGTACATTAATTACATTACTTATATACCATTTGCCTCTTCATTTTAAAAGTATTAAAATTTTAAACAGGTTCAATATAATAGATAATTCGCTATATCTATGTAAGGCAAATTACACCTACTTAGCGTTTTTGAAATGCAAATAAATGTTCATGAACTATAAGTACTCATTGTATCATTCCAGAAAATGCTAATGTCTCATGCAACGACGTAGATGACAACATAAGGATTCAACGGATCGGTTATAAATAGTATAAGGATTGGAGCCATGGAGTACCTAAATATTCGTTAAAGCTATAATAGGATTGATATTATATAGTATTTAATTATAGCCACATTCTCGACTGACCCCTGTACTCGATGTATAGCGTAATTAAATGTAACTCATGAGTGCAATAAAGTTTCATTATAAAATTAAATGTTTTTTTTATACCTACAATTAATATATAAAATTAACATAGATACTAACATAAGCTACCGATCGACTAATGTCCAATTTCACCAAACTGTGTTCGTTAAATCTTAATTAGTCATTTACTAAAGAGTTGTTAATAATTAACGGGCTGTTATATCATTAAATGTTCCAGGAAAAAAAATTAACAGGCCGTTATTAAACTGAACATTTAATGATTTGTAAGTTACTCACTCTTATTTTAAATGCAACCGAATTCAAATGCTCATTTGTGACATGTCATTTAGAGGGAGTTCGGTAATATTTTATCTAGTCGCATAAAACGTCACTTGCTACGCGACGCGACCAATTTCAAACGTCGTCGTTTGCTCCGAGGGATTTCAACGAAATGGTAACTACTTTTGATTTAAACCAATTGAGACTTCAAAAAATATTAATTAATTGCACATACAATTACTTACTAAAAATAATTTAAGGCACCTAAGTAATACCACCAAATATATAACCTTACCGATCTGACGGATATTCCGATTTATCTTCAATCTTTTTTCTTAAGGTTTTTTCTTAAACGGAATATTGTACAAAAATATAGATCAATAGAAATAATTGGACCTCGTACTATTGTGTCTAAGTAGATAATCTTAATTTTCTAAAACATTATTTTCGAAAATGAAATTGTATACGGCGTCCATCTTAATTTTAATTGTCTGTTACGGTCTAACGGACCTCTAGAGCGGTGATTAAATTTGACGGCTTGTTATGACAAATAAACACGCGTCTACTCGTGGTGGGACACTCGATAATTTTAACAGCCCGTTAACTGACTTAACAATACGTTAAATATTTAACAGGGTATGGTGAAACTGGACCTAAAGGTCGTGCCTAATAGGGAGCCGAATATTGACCTGTAACATAAATTTGGAATGTAGTAAGTTCCATTCTACGTATACGAACTGCATAGATACTTTTTTTTAATTTTCTATTACATTAAAATAAACTAAAAGATACTGTTTTCCTTTTAAAAGTTTAAAATGATTTATTTTAATATTTTTCCTAATGACGCCGCAATAAAATGAAAAAAGTGTACAATAAAATTATTTTCGTTTGTCAAACGTAAAATTCGTGATTCAGAACACAATGAAGTGTCACAGGGATCATCTTAGCAGAAAAAGACTATAGGATGTAGTATTTTTTTATGAATCTTGTTTAATCTTTATTTTTCATCTAGCTCATTTTTGTATACCTACCTACAGTAATTATAATAATATGCTAAAAAAATCACACCAAACTTGTCCCAAACATGTCTTGTCAATTGTTTTGATTGACAAAAACTTAGGCATCAGTATCGATCACCAATCCTCGAAATAAATAAAAAAATATAAGTTACTGCCAGCCAATACATCATCGAAGATTAGTTTAAAAATGCGAAAATGTTCAAGGCAACTGCATTTTGACATATTAATTTTATGGGAGGGGCGACGTAAACAAGAAAATAAAAGTTAAAACAAAAACAAAATAATAAGTAATCACTGTTGAATGATTTTTAACACGTTTTTATTAGGTCTACCTTTCTGTATCTACATACCTATGTAATCAAATCTAAGAAAACTAATTTACCCATCTTCTAAAGATTATGAAAATTGGCAGTTGTATGTGATTTTGATGACCATACACTAATATGGTACTGTCGAGCTGATCTGATGATGTAGCCGGAAGATATGAACTGGAACTTCATGATGGATGATCGTATCATAGCCGTTTTTAGACTTGTTAGAAAGGTCTTGTAATGAACTTTGACCACAAAACTAAAAAGTATAAAATAAATAAATAGTAAAAAAAAAACAAAATAATCACGCTTTTATGTGCACGTAAAAGTCAAAAATAAATTACTTACGGGTATTTCAAGTTGGTTCTACTCCTGGGCTGAAGTGTACCTAAACTATGTGCTTTTAATTATAATATTTAATAATAATCTTTCCTGTTCCAGAGACCCACGCTATATTGTTGTCTTTGTTAATTTTTAATGCATCTTTATATCGTTATTTGTATAAAATCTGATCAATAAAATAATGTAGCGTAGTTTGTAATGAATGATACAAAGAGTTTAGATTTTTAAATTCGTTCGAGTTACTACAAAAGCGATCTTTATTTGGTAAAATATTTATTTCTATGTTTAAACCTAATTAATCAGAATCGGCACCTTAGAACTCAGACTCTAAAATCATGTTCACAGTAGGTAACTGTTGTAGACCGAAATAAATAAAACAAACGTACCATATTATAGATTAGACATGCCTACGGAAATTATTATCTTTGTAGGTACTTCTAACAACCTACTTTTGAAAGTAGCTATACATGTTATCTAATTTAAAATTTGCTTTGTGCTTCTTGCCATAATCTGCTATCAATCCCATTACACATAGGTATATGTGTACATTCGTAACATAGTGTATTAATTTAATAAGTTATCAGAAATTACAATTAGTGTAAGAAGTAGGTGTACATGAGTATACCTCTCCTACCTACTTACTACTTTTAACAATTTCATCATCCAAATGTCTAAATATCTGAAGTGGGTAGACTAAATGATAAATAGGTACACACATTAACTAAGTACTAATTAGTTAAGTAGATACCTACATAGTTTAATTAGGTAAACGTTTTGCCCACTATATTTAAATCTGTGGTTTTGCTGTCGAAATTATAAGTACAAAGAGCAATATACATTTGACATTCAAGGTCTCTTGGACCCCGGAAGATAAGACCTCAATACACAATACGGTCAACCTTAACTATACTGCGACTAAGAAGAAATTCGTTGGGAGCAGCTGTTCCCCGAGTTGCAACGGATGTAATGGCCGCCAAGTGACGTCACAGCAGCGCAATGCGTATCCAAGGCTCACGTCCGTAGCCAGCTGCGGCAGACGTTATTGATATTTTATCTGGTGTTGATAAAGACTATATTCGCATGCGCATTAATAAGCCCCGTATTGACTGACTCAACTGCTTCGCATGCGTCGAATCATTGTCTTTTTGTTTTGACTTATTCAGGGAATATTATTCAAACATTATCATCATAACAATAGGACTTCAAGCTAATTGCTGTCTATATACCATAATGAATAATGTCTGAAACTACCACAATGCCTTCCTAGTTAAGTAGTTTATTAACTAGTGTCCTAATAAAACTCCAAAATGTCATTATTTTATTCGTACCTATCTTTATTCAATGATTTTCATGATTATTTATTTAAATTATTCCCGTTTTTCACCACAAATTTCTGGTACAAAATTATTTCGCAAGGGGTCTAAAATTCCCACGTGAATAAGAAGCACCCTAACTGGTTAGACCCCGGTTTTTTTTCTGTCCTTGGCTAATACCGTTGAAATGAAAGGAACGTTCGTTATTTTTACCTGGGGTGAACTTTTTAGGTAGGAACATTGTTTGTTGTCGACATTTAACAAGTCGGGGCCGGACAGGCATTTTTATACATCACACGTTTTCAAATATCTATATAGGATTACCCACTCATTGACTGAGTTGTCTTAATTAGCCTTGATCGAAATAAGAAGTAACTTTAATATTATAGCTATTACTTACCTACATGAATACCATGTTAATGAATTATGGAGAGAGATTTAACCATTTATTTTGGTCTACGAAGAAATAGTGTCCTCTTTGTTTGGTTCATACCTACCTACATAAAATGCCAATCTAGAACGTTATGTTACTAATTATGAATAAACTTTCTTTTCACTACACCTTGCTAGTCATAATTTATAGATCATTGACTCATGGTTTAATTGATTGTCTCACGTCACACGTGTTGTTTAGTTAGTAGATGGGTCTCCATTCAACCTTCCATGGCAATAATTTGGGCATTATTGGTACTTTCATCTTATAACGCTATCAAACAGAATAGACCAGTAATTGTTTTTATCTTTGGTGCATTAAAGAATACTTAATGTTTATCTTACAAGTTGAAGCAATGCATGACCTACTTGTTAGACATTAAGGTCAATTTAAAAGAGGGCCTACTTACTGCTTGATTATTTAATTAGTAGGTAAGATGGCTATTTATAATGGTTTGCAAAATCATTCCGCTAATGGAATAGCTTGGGGATCTCCCAGAAAATTCTCCTCTACAGCATGGTTTCCCCCCACCTCGCTACCCTCACCATATCGACCAGCTGAGTAACGTAGATTCGTTCGGATATAGAATCTGTGTTAGCAATCCACCACACCTTTTGTAATATTTATTTTAATCAAATTACGTTTTTGGATATTTACCATTTAAGATGTGGTTTTAACATAACAGATTGATGTTAAAACCACGACAGAGGTGATGAGCATTTTCTTTATAATATTTTTTGATGTTTTTCAGTAACCTTAATCCCAATGACTATTACGTTGTAAAACCTTTAATATGATAAAAATATCACATTAAATTATTATATTTTTATGCAAACCAAACCAAATAATATTTTTTACGTTTAATAGTCACATAAAATATATACCTATCTGTCACCCCTCTGGGAATAAGACTTGATATATTATTATGTATGAAGTATGTATAAAATATTGTCATCATAAATAACCCGACATATTTTTGATAATGAAGTATGCGTAGTAGGTACGTAATACTTATTTATTTATAGCTTACGAAATAATAAGTACCTATTTGTATTTAATTTCAAGTTTATGACTTTTAAAAGTGACTATACTCAGAATGTATTTACGAAATGCGCATATTGATCCGTCTATTTTCGTTGAAGAACGGCGCATGGCGACTTGCGTTGTATGCCGCCATTTTGTGGACAACTGCGCAGTAGGGGCGTCAGGTATAAAAGGCTGACATGACGTCAGCGCCCACATTCATTTGTTGGTCGTGGTGCTGTGTGTACGTGACGTGTTATGTGGAGTGCTCCTGGGTTCTACAGTGAAATATAGCCTGTACGGATTCAGGTGTGTACATTTTCTGCCCTATATCTAATCATGGGCTACAGTACAAAAGAAAAATCTGTTGTTGACTTTTGCGAAAGTAAAACAGAGTCCCTTACTAATTGGGTTCGCCAAGTTAAAAGTAAATCGCTCTGTGCGAAGACAAAGAGAAAGCGTGACTTGAGGATAATCGCCATTTTGAGTCACTCTCTATTGCGCGCCGAGAGTGAACTAGTTATGAAACAAAGAGAACGTGCCAAGCGGTGGGCCCAGATGCAAGCTGATCTGGGATTGTGCAATAAGGAAGAGGAGGTCGCCAGGCAGCAACGAGAGAAAATCGATAATCTATGGAAGAATGATCTTAGCGGCCTAGATAACTTTTTCAAAGAATTAGACAATGTCAAACCTGTTCTAGTAAACTAAAGATCTACATTAGGTAATGTAAATGAAATTGTATCTGTGATATACTATGTAGGATGTTTTTCTAAATTACAGTCCCATTGCGTTTCGCGTGGGTCTGCATCCGTTGGCCGCCATGTTGGCGTCGCAGGGGCGCGCTCGCTGCTAGCAACAATATGGGTTTGTAACGGTATCATGCATTTATTTAGTTGGTTAGTTAGTTCAATTTTATTGTAAATGTTTCAATTTTCTATTTTCTAAATGGTCAAATTGGAATTGTGTTTATTCATATTGAATAGAGAGACATAAATTATTGTAACATATGTTTAAGTATGAGAATAAAAGAATTTTACAAAAGAAAAATGTGTTGTCAATACTGTTTTTTGTTTGCTGTAATTTCACCGTACACAAATTTATTCCATGAGTCACCATCTTCACTTCGTGGAGTTGGCCGTGGCGGCGATCGAGTTGCTGCGCAGTAAGCAGGGGCGCGGGTGACAGCGCGACGCTGCCGCTGCGTACATACTTCGCACTCAGTGCTGCGGCGCGTGCTATATGGCGTGTGGACACAAACCTCTCGAACCCAGTTGTCAGCCCACTAGGTAAAAGTTAGGAATTGCGTCATGATTTCATCACTTGCGAGGTACTCTCTATTGGCCCACCCGGGCCCTTGGATAACATTGTCTTTAGACCTCAGAATCCAGATCGGAGAGCTGTGCGGGGCAGGCTTTCACGCGGCCGTCAGTCGCGGCGGAGAATTTGAGGTCACGTGAGTCAGTACACTGACGTACCAATGACGCATCCTGCTTGGTGAGTCACATGTTGATGTAAATGTGAATGGAAAATTGTTTTTCGAGTAAACATCAATTCGATTTTACAACACAAGACTTTGAATTTCTATTGAATCTATCTAAATAGGTATCTTTATTACTTGAAAATTATAATGAGACTTCAGTTTAGGGATTCTCAATATAAAATGTTAGATTAGGTATGCCTTCGGGCACTTTCTTCGTAAACATGCAACTCTTCAAACAGGCCTTGAAGTACTAGCGTAGCGATACCGTAGCTTCGAGGAGACGGGCGGTGAGTCCTCGGAGGGTGCGTCAGGAGGAGGAGGCACGGCGTGTGGCGAGGCGCGTCTCCTTCGAGCGGAGCGGAACAGCCCGGCCCGGCCTCCTCGCGCGGACCCGCCGCCGACCGCGGGCCGCTGCTGCCAAGGTACAGGCGGCGATGCCTCCAATTAGGTAACCTCTGAACCAACATCTTTTCAGATTAAGTAGGCAAAACAGCAAGTGCTGCTTCTGACATTACGTACTGTGTGATCTAACTCCTATACCGCATGAATTTACGCAACATTCAAGTGAAGTTATGATGAAATCAAATGAACTGTGGGCTGATAAACATTCGAGACGCTGCACTGATACGAACACAATAATCTCTGGAACTATTTAAGATAACTAAATTATTATGAAACTGGCTAAACTTAAGTACTATAATGATGAGAGAAGAGCGAGAAGATATTCGTTTATTCATAATGGTGAGTTTACTAAGTTGACAAACCTTTTTTTTTTTACAAGATATAGCAATTTCTATAATTACCTGCCTTATTTCTATAAGGTATACTCAAAGATCTATCTGTTATTCTTCGTAGGTAGTATTCCATGCCTAATGAGTGCGTACTAGAACCTAAGGATCAAACTGTCAGTTTACCTTGTGAATCACGTGTTAGGTAGGCAATATTGAACACTTTACTTATTTGAATGTCGCATTCACAGCTAACTGGACTCGGGAGCCGAGGCAGTCGCGTACTGCAGCCTCGCACCGACCCTGAGCGAAACTGTTTCAAGGCCGAAGGCTATCCGTCTCCAGTTGACATTAGCGAATGGACCAAGCAAAGATAAGTCCGTGGTCTACACTGATATTTAGGACTATAACTACCTACCTAAGCTGTAATACTGGAGTGTGATCTTACTGAAACTTTAATTTCGACGTTGGGTGCAATTTTTGATAACTGACTGGCTGTGTCGAAAAGACAAGTTGGTCTAAGAGCTGCGTTACAAAAGATAGGTAAGTGGGAATCTGGTTTGCTACCAATTCGTTAAAAAACACTGATAATATAAAAGAGCGCTTCGTCTTTCGCATAGTTGTGATGTCAGTTTTACATTTATTGCATCTAACATTACTTAGGTTTACTCTTATCTACTCGGTACGTAGCATATAAGTTTAAATCAAATTAGCAGTTGTGACATGGCTAAACTTCTCTATAATTGCCTATCTAAGGATGGCACCTTCACTTTAACTTTTGTTTTTCAGATTCAATATAACCTCAGTACCTACCTACATTTGGTAACATTAAAAAAGTACCTACCTACTTATCTATATTACCTACTATATCATTGAAATATTATGGTCTTCAGAATATATAAGATAACAATTCACCAGGAAAACGTGCACCGTTTTTGTTAAAAGAAACAATAATTAACTGATTATTTTATTTTAACCACAAGTATGGTCTGTACGGCTGTACAAGTAGTGGTAACGTAGGATATTAAATTATATTGCAAGGTAATATGCTAAATGACGTTATGCTGTTGTACATAATAATCGCTTATTGTGGCTAATGTTCCCTTGGGAACGAAATCCTCCAAAACATTCACAGGTTTTTGTAACTTACTTATCTACCATGTCAATTTGGTGCTTTTGGATTGGAAATCTGGGCCGAAGCTATAGAACAATCTACTTACAAAGTACATCCATTGACATTAACCCTTCTGCGCCCATATCTTCGGACAATGGAGTCAAACATTCGGACATTTTTGTACTTCAGTCCGATTGCATCATCTTTCTGCTAGTGTTCATCACTTAAGGCATTGAAGGCCAAACTTCCAAATAAACTCAAGTTAATCGCACCGCGATATAACGAAATGGATAAGGAATTTTTGTAAAACAGGCAAAGTGTAAAGGTATTTTTCAGTATACAGTATGTTAGTAACTATTTTACAATGGATTTTTTTTTTCATGAACTATCTGAGTAATGTTGTAACTTTACTGCATTTTTTGGTTGGCACGTTAATCTATTTATTTGTAACATCTAGTAATATATAGATTCAATTAACCGGCCTACTTACTTTTTTTTAAACATGTCTATTTCGTTGTGGCTTTCCATGTTCTGTGCAGCTAGGTGGCTGATTTCCTGTAGAAATAAGCATGCCGGTTGCAATTACGAACCTCCCAACTGTGAATGAGCATTTGTACACGATATGGAAGAATGCAGTTTTCCAAAAATAGATACGACCTAATAGAAATGACATGGATTAAGTTTCGCACAATTGTCTTGCATCATGGGTTGTGGTAAACCATTTTTGTTATTTTTATACTTGCCAATTCCTAATCAATATTCCTAGGAAGATTGTACCTCCTACCTGTTTCCCGCATTATGTATGTGCCACTTAGAGATAGTGCTTGGGCAAGGAACACTTGATGATGACATAACTGCAATGTGCTAACAAAATCTCGGCTCAACCGAATGACGTCAACAATCATCCTATCAAGATGGATATCAATCTTCAAACAAAAGAGTTGGCTAACTAAGAATAATTTATGTGTATTTATTTCTGAACAAATATGCCATGGTACGTAGATACTGCATGTTTTTGGTATTTTTTTTCTTGTGGTATTGAAATGTAATTATAATTATAGGCTGACTCACCGAAAAAAGGCACAACCACCGTATACAGTACAGATTCAGTTTTATCTAGTATTATCAATAAGTGCATTTTTCGATGTGCATCTGCACTAAGTGTTCTTTTTTTCAACTTTTAGTAAAAGAAGTGAGATTTATAGGATATTTAGTAAAAAATAGTAAAATTTTATAGCATGGGGTCACAAATTTCTAAAACTTGATTTAAATTAGTTATGACCAAAAAACTGGAACACTCAATCCAGACGTTTCAGTAAATGTGCATATTCTCAATCTCAGAAAGTACTAACTCTGAAATAATGTTTTTTATGTTAGAATTTAGTAAAGAATTTCTTAAAACTTTTAAGAAATTACCAATTCGCTAGGGTGTCAGATTTCAGATTAGTGGCGGTCTAAAAGGATCACTCAGTTCAGCACTTGTCTGAACTGAGTGATCTTCAAAATGTGCGTATAATTGGAGAATTACTTAAATGTAAACATTTTATCTTGTAGTTTGCCTCTTTCGCGAATTCGTAAAATAGAAATAACGGCTCAAAAAGCTTTACCTTGAAAAATAATCAAAAGGAGATTTTTTCGGAACGTCTGAACTGAGTGTTCCTTATATGCGGCTTTACAGACTCATATAACCCTCTTCCATTGAAGCAGTTTAGATCAATGGTTTTTACTATTTTTTTACTAAAATATTGTAATATCGTCCGTCGCTATAAACTATATACCTTAAGAGAAAATCAATTTTTTGTTTTTGTAAAGGAGGTTATGTTGTAGGGTGACCACAATTTATAATGATTAATAAAAGACCATTAGTTAAATTAGAAAATTAGTTTTATCTATACTAATATTATAAAGCTGAAGAGTTTGTTTGTTTGTTTGAACGCGCTAATCTCAGGAACTACTGGTTCGATTTGAAAAAATCTTTATGCGTTGTATAGACCATTTATCGAGGAAGGCTTTAGGCTATATAACATCACGCTGCGACCTATAGGAGCAAAGATACATTGGAAAATGTGTAAAAAACGGGGGAAACGCGAACGAAGTCGCTGGCACAGCTAGTTCAAGTATATACATCTCTGATCTCTGCCTACCCCTCTAGGAAAAAGGCGTGATTTTATGTATGTATGTAAGTACATACATTCGATTAAATTAAAAGTAAAAATAAAATTCTAAATATGTTTGTATTTCGCTTGATTGTATTACATAGCGACCCGTACATCTTTCTACATAATATAGGTATTTCACCCCGTAAAAGTTACTTTACAAAACACCTATGTCCAAAAAGATAACCTTACACTTTACTTACCTACCATACTGGTACGGTGAGAATTTTGTAGTTTTATTGAACACGCCTCGCGCTCTAGACCTTAAAATTATTATCAGTGTTTCTCTACTATATTATTAATGTATTAAGTATATAAACGTTTCAGTTATTTCACTTTATCTTTTAAAAAATCCGC
The DNA here is from genome assembly GCA_039566165.1 of Maruca vitrata. Lineage (NCBI taxonomy): Eukaryota > Metazoa > Arthropoda > Insecta > Lepidoptera > Crambidae > Maruca > Maruca vitrata. Next base: position 7,325,577 of record CM076928.1, read on the forward strand.
ATGAAAATCGTTTGCGTAGTTTTAAATAAATGCGATAAAACGAAGTCCAAAAAATTTAAGATTGTAAAATAAAAAAAGTGTTGTGCCACACTCGACATAGGATAAGGATAAGTAGGTACCTATAAATATCTGGGACTAAATATAATAAATATCTGGGACATTTCCACACGGTCGTCTGACCCCAAACTAAGCAGAGCTTGTACAATGGGCGTCAGAGACTGATATACATACATATATATTTTTAAATACATACTTAAATACATAATCACACCCAGACACGGAACAAACACCGATGTTCATCACACAAATATTTGTCCCGAGTGGGAATCGAACCCACGACTCTTGGAACCGCCAGCCAGGGTCACTAAACACTGTTCCACCGAGCCAGTCAAACCTACCTACCTAACCTATGTATCGGACTTTTTTGGACATATTTTTAAAATCTACAATTAATTAGAAGATTAGGGGCTGTTTCACCACTTGCTGATAAAGTGTCAGATAGACTATTCGTAACTTATCTGCCAAATAAACTACAAATTGTGGTTTCACAGGTCTCGAATAGCATTATCTGGCAGATAAAGTGTCGGTTAAACTATCAGCCGATTCAAGTGGCTGATATAGATTTTAACTAAAGGATACAAAGTAAGAAGTGGTTGGCGGGAAAAAAAAGTTTTGTGTTTTGAACATTATTACGTGCTTTGCGTTGATATTGCAGTCACAAGTAACACAAAAATTCTAACATGGATTTATTTGAATTTTTAGAAGACGAATTCGATGAATTTTTCGATCGTATTACGCGACCCCAAAGGATATCGAAAACACTACAATAATGCTTAATTACAAAATACAATATCCTATATTATAATAAATAAAATATGTGTAAATAACTTGCAACATTGTTGTTGTTAAAGTAGAGTAAGAGGGTTTTTTGTAATCCTCTACTTGAATCTTATACATCTTATGCAATGTATGTGATGTTGTGTAATATTTATTTATTTATTTTATTTAATCTTAAAGAAAACACGAAGCACTCATTGTTTCATATGTGTTCATGTTTCCCCTAATTCTTTATTTAATAATTTAATTTTTAAAAGAAGCTGTTGTTTTTCCAATTCATAAATATTCTCTTTATGATCTTATTCCTTCTCCAAAAGCATTCTCGCAATTTGTTTTGGTTCCAGCTCCTCTGTAACAAGTTTTCTTTGAATTTTTGCAATTCTAATTTTTCTTCAGTTAACCGGTCAAACAGCCTTTTTTCCTTTGGTTTACCTACAACACCAAAAGTATTATTTTTTTAAAATTAAAACACCATAAATATTCCAAAACATTTGTTCTAAAAAATTAAAAATCTACATCTTTGTTATTAACAATAACAAATATTCTTTTGTTATAAATAGAATAATAGTTTATAAAGTTTAAAACAACTTACTCAAAACTGGATGCTTTTTACTTTTGATGGCTGTCTGATTCCACTCTTTCCATTGCCATTCTAGTCTATCAGAATGATCTGAAAGTACAAAAATATATAATTTAATATATTTACATAATGTCATTATAATAAAATAAATAATTTGACTCAGTTATGAGACAGGACTCTATTCTTTCTCTCTTTGTTCTCCGCAGCTTTGGGCCATTGTGATTATAATTTTTCTAGTATCACATTATTATAACAATGCTTATATTAATATGATTATTATAAGAGCCAACACATTTATTACTAATATCACCAATTTTAGTTTTTTATTAAAAAATTATGTAAATAGACAATAATATGTACACACAACATGTTATTTGATAACAGACAATATATGTTATTAGATAACAACAACTTACTTTGGAGGAGTGTGTCATATTGTGACTCAACACATACTTGTTTTTTGATGGTTCGCTATCTTCTTGTCCTATCATTACTATATTTCTACTTGTCTGCAAAAGAAAACAAAATAAGTAAGTAACAGTAACCTATATAGAAATTAACATATTGCTCTACTACAAATTTATCTATTGAGTTAATGACTGGCTCAGTGGAACAGTGGTTAGTGACCCAGCCTGGCGGTTCCAAGAGGTGTGGGTTCGATTCCCACTCGCAAAAAATATTTGTGTGATGAACATTGGTGTTTGTTCCGTGTCTGGATGTGATTATGTATTTAAGTATGTATTTAAAATATATATATATGTATGTATATCAGTCTCTGATGCCCATAGTACAAGCTCTGCTTAGTTTGGGGTCAGATGACTGTGTGTGGAAATGTCCCAGATATTTATTTATTATTTATTTTATATGTCACATCTGCTGGTGGCTTTACACAATGTTCTTCGGCTGGCACCCAAGTTGAAGTACCTGAATATAATAAATTTTTTGGTTATTAGTCTTAAAACTATGAAATTCTAAGGAAAATAGTTAATATAAATGTGGCACATACTTGGTAAAATCAAACCGACTTTCGTTTCCCACAACAGAAAGAAGAATCATAGATTTGATTTTTTCCTGCACAGTCGTCAGAGGTGGAGCTGTGCTGGTACCTCCACCAATTTTATAGCGCTCAGCTCGAACCACAACACTCTTATTCCTGTTGTCCCTCTTTATTGCTTCATATTTTAGTTTAAGGTGCTTGTGGTCACGAAACACTGAACCAGATGCACTATTGAATATCTTTTCAATTTCCTTCCAAGCTTTTTCCTTGTCGTGCCAAGTGGTAGCGTCACTTTTTTATTTTCTATTATACGTTTTTCCGTCTCTATTAACGATATTAAAAGGTTGGTTTCTTCTGCAGAGAAATTATTACGCCTTTCACGCTTCTGTTTTTCCATTTTTGTAGAAACCAACAATAAGTAACAACCAAATATAAGAAAGAGAAAATATAAGATAAAATCATTTTCGCGATCAAAGTTATCAAAACGGCAAACATCAAACCGCGAAAAATAAAATGACGCCTGCGTTTCGTTTCTGGTAATACATTTGGAATGCAAACGTTTTAATTATATAAATAATCTTTTATTTTCATTCTTCAATAAGTAAATTATACTTGAAATTATAAAACAGAGTGGAAATAAGTAATTTGAAATAAAAATTATTTTGATTAATATTTTTTCAAAATTGTTTTTATATGACTATAACATAAGCGTGAGTAACGAAACGCAAAAGAGTGACGTTCCATTTCAGCGACTATACGGTAGTTTCCTAAGTCTGATTTTACATAAAATTTCACAATTAACTGTAAGTTATAGGTAACTGAATAACATTAGTCAAACGAATTAAAAATTTCTGACGAAATGAGACAATAATAGACATTTAAAGTTGGGTGGGAAAGTCCATTTCAAAAGTGCGAAAATTCTCCAAAATAACTATGCCATCTTATAAACTACAAAATTAGTAGTAACTTTCACTATGAACACATATTCGTAAACGCAACATTTGATATAGCTGCGGAATAAAGTTCTTACGATATGCATACAATATCAAAAGCGGTGACGTCATAGCTCACTGTGACATTTGTATGAAGCGTTTTGAGCTCGCCCAAATAATGTGCTATTGAAATTGTAATATCTCCGGGAGTTTTCCAAATATCAAACCATTCTTTTAACAGTACATTTGCAATTGTGTGGTGCATCCATCTGTATCAAAATAAAAAAATAGGAAACTACCCTATTATCTGGCTGATATATTTAACCGTAGACAGAGAAAAGTTTACTCTGTCTACGTATTTAACTGTCAGATATTATAACCGAGAGTTTTATGGTTATCAGAAGATATCTTTATCTGACAGGGTGTGAATCTGGGCGTGAGTGTGTGTGTGAATGTCAAAATTGGTAAAGCTCATTAAATGAAGATTTGGCCGTATGATTTTAAAATCAAGGCCGTTAAACCGTTATTTACTACTATATCTATCAGATAACTATCTGAAACTTTACCTGTAACCGGTAAAACAGGCCCTGTTTCACCGGTTCCGGTTCCATCATTTTATAGTTTAGGTAGCGTACGCAAAATAAGTAACTTTTCTGGTTGATTTTTAACACCTTGTGTCCGAAAAACCCAAATATTATACGGAAGCCTATTTATGTTTTAACTAAATATAGCCATAATGATAATCTATAATGATAGTGTAGCTTTCCAACAGTGAAAGAAATTTTCAAATCGGTGCAGTAGTTTCTTTGGCTTTACAGATTGATATAAACCTCTTCCTTTGAAGCTGTTTAGATCAATGTTTATAAAAAAATATTATAATCTAAGATGTCATCCGTATAAACTATATGCTTTAAGAAAAAATCCATTTATAGTTTATTTAAAGGAGCTAATATTGTTTAAAAGTGTTTACGTTCTGTGATATCCATGTAAGTGTCCTTTAACATTTTATTCGTATATATTTTATATATTATCCGTGATTATGTTTATGAAGTAAATCGGCGCGTATTTTTTGACGGCCGCGGTTCGATTTATTAATAAACTTCAAAGGTTTGCATGAAATAATAGCCAATATCAGATTACGTACAAGTATTTTAATACGGTTACAATTATTTTAGTATTTTAGTAATTTGATAGCTTAAAATAAAGTAATTTTACACCTGATACAACCATAGCTCCGTTCCGTTCCGTTCAAAACTTTTTTCTTCCCGCGCTTTTATTTTTTTAAATGCCGAATTCAAAAATTATGTTCGGAAACCCTTATAACAATTATCGATATTGTTACCGTTTTTTAATATTATATTTTAAATTATTGGTTAGTAAAAGTTTAATGTTCGGTTAAATTATAATTTCGTATTGCGGAAATAAATAATACTTAATTCGATTTTGATATAAAATATAAGGTATCAATATAGTAAGTACGTATCAAAAGGAAATTAAAATATCTAAATTATATAATAGGAGAAACTGACTGACTGGCAGATTGACATATCGACGCACAGCTTAATCGGCTAAGCGTAGGCACTTGAAATTTAGAAGGGACGTAGCTTATGTACTGTAGAAGTGTGCTTAGAAAGGAATCCCCGAAATTCCCACGCAAAAACAGGAATTAGCGGGAAAATCTTTTTGTACGAAAAATCTTAACCGCTAAAGTTAGATGCTTGAAATTTGGCATGCAGGTACTATAGCAAATTTTAAAAAAATCTCAGAATATTAACTTGTGTTTGTCTTAATAAATACATAAAACGTGATTTTCTATTATAGATGATAGTACCCGGCCGGTTTTTTATATTTTTATAAGTATAAGTAAGACAATATTGACTATTTTACAGGAAGCGCCAAGCTATAAAACAGCGGGGTCGCAAGCCGAAAGTGGATAGAAAAACACAAAAACAGATATTTGAAAAATATGCTGAGGCGTTACATGGGCCTAATATCAAGTATAATGATCCCATCTTTTCAAATATGGCCATAGAACTAGGTGCCAAAATGACGCCAATGGCTTTATATATGGCATTTAAAAAATTTAATACAAATCCCGCAGCTTACAATGAAGAAGAATCGCAGGAAAAAACATCAGGTGATACTAGTCGCAGTTCAACTATTTCAACCCCAGTTATTAATACTCCCAAAGATGAAAATATAATTGCAAGCGGTGAAAACAAAATGTTTACCTTTGATATAGATATATATGATATGAAGAAAATTTCACCTTTGAATGTACATAGGAAAAAAAAAGATGGTAACTTTCAAACATATAAAACTTTACCAAAATTTAAATGGTCTGATATGGTTAAACATAAACTATGGTCAAACTCCAAAATAACATGTACGTGGGTTTTGAAGAAAAGTAATATTCAAAATGATAACATCAAATTGAAAGGTCATTGTAGTCAGTGCTTTGCGCGCATAGAAGTATCGACGTTAAAAAAAACTGAGAAAATACAAACATTTATCTGTAGTGTACAAAACATACAAAAATCTTACAAACATAAGCCGTTAAAAAAATCTAAACTTACACCATATACAAGATACCAAATAGCTAAGAACTTAAAATTTAAACCTGCTATTTTAGTTCGTCATGAAATGGCTTCAAAGCTGATGACTGACGTACACGATAATATTGAGCCGCCAGTATTGCTGTCTATTTCTGCCTTACGGCAAATTAATCGGAAGCTAAACTTGGAGATTTATTTGATGCAAATCTTTTAACGTCACTTATTATCATGGCTAAAACTTCAAATTATGCAAGCACTTTCCGTGGAATCAATGTTCATCCACATTTTCACATTTACTACTGGTCAGATAAAGAAATCGAATATTATAAAATGTATATCGAAAAATTCGACAAAGTCACTATTACAATTGATGCAACTGGTTCTTTTTTCGAAACTATATATCTACCAGATGGTACCCAATTAACAAAACCATTATTCTTGTACACTGGACTCATAACTGGTAATTCTAAACTTAAATCTGTACCTGTTCTGCAAATGATCACAGATTCACACAGTGCAACATCAATTTCTAATTGGTTAAAAAAATGGATGAGTGATGTAATTCAAGTGCCTGATGAAGTAGTCACTGATGATTCTTCTGCTTTACTTTTGGCTAATACTCAGGCGTTTACATCTTATAATAGTACCAAAGACTACATTCAGCAGCTATATTTAGTTTTGGAGGGAAAAACCGCAGCGTTACCGGAGACTTTCATTAGGCTTGACACAAGTCACTTCGTAAAAACATTGCACAATTTAACTTGTTTTAAAGATCTTAAAGACAATCGTGTAAAATATTTTTACATACATTGTATTTTAATTATCAAGAAATGTGAGAAATTTGCCGTTACAAAAGCAATAATTGAAGATGTTGTGAAAATTTGTCTAGGTCAATATGATGACAATGATATATCTGCAAAGACTGTTACTATTGAGGCTAAAAGACGCATTGATAATTTGATCGACACCACTGAAGATACCACAACAGCGACAAATGAAATTAAAGAAGAGATTTTAGAAGAAAATATTGAAGATGACGAACTGTTTACTACAATCCAAAGACTGGAAAGCATCGAATTGATAACATGTTTGATGACTTAGTAAATTTCTACAAAAAAACATTATACCACACAACGAAAATTCTTATTATTATCCACCGTTTATGTCAACATTTAAGAGATTATTGTGTAAATTGCCGTTATGGTCTAATTTATTATGTCCTTTTTTCAAATCAGTTAATAAAACCCCATCTTCATCAGCTGTTGAAAGTTACTTTAAAACTTTAAAAAATCTTATATTTAAAACTAAAATATCAAAACAAAGGATTGATCGGTTTTTGAAAATTCATATAGAAAGTCTAAATGGGGAACTCAAAATTGCTATGAACGATTTATCACAAAACATTAATAACAAAAAAACTACAGCAATCAAGATTTCTAAAAAGCGAAAGCACGATAAACATGTAGAATTAAAAAAAGAAAAAAAACAAAATGTCCCACTCATCAACGATTTCCTACCGATTCTATATTTTGTGATGAACCTTCTTATACCGAAAATTGGAGAGGAGAGGTGAAATTGGCCGAAGCGGTAACAAAAACTAATGATATAAAATTTATGAAAAATGGTAACTTGTGCAGTTCAGTTTATAACGATAATAGTGAAATTCAATTAATTAATACCTGTGCCCTAGATTCTGTTATGTATATTTTGTGTTTAGGGTACATTTCTAATCAAAATATCAAGAAAAGCATAGATATTTCCAAAAATGCATCAATTGTAAAATACATTAAAGGTTTGTCTAATAATGAACGACATGAAGATGTTTATGTAATGAGGTCTCGCATAGCACTACAGTATTTTACAAGAGAAGAAAAAAGTGTTATAAACGTTGACTGCGCTTGTAATGCAACGTACATAGTTGAACATGTTTTGTTAAATACAATCTCCAGTGCAGTTTTCACAAAGCAATGTTTAAATAAATTATGCACGTCAACGAAGGTTGCTAGAGAGTTGGTATTTCTGTCCATTAATATAGATATAATAAAAATTTTCGGTATTCCTAGTTCTATACTTAGACGCAATTTGTATTAGCGATGAAAAAATGTGTGTTTCATGCAATTCCAATCAGGAAGTGATGACTTACGATCTTTCTATGCTCATCTCATTAGACCTAAATGGGACAGGAGAACTTTATTTAAGGGATTTACCCGAAATAATAAATTTAAAAAATAAATGTTACAAATTGTTAGGTGTCACAGAATTTGTTCCAGCGAAGTTGCCAGCTAAGCTGGGTCATTATAGGGGGCATGTCTGTAAACACAACCGTATGAGCTGTTATGACGACATGATGCAAAAAAAATATTTTAGTCCAGAAGAACCCATCCATGTCCATACAGTATCATATGGAATAAGTACCACCAGTTTTGTTTAACCAAAAAAACTAATCTTATTTTTTAAATTAATTATTTTGATGTTATTTTTAGTAAATAAATAAATATCTATACTCTTTTTCACCTAAGATGACCCCTGTGACACTTCATTGTGTTCTGAATCACGCATCTTACGATTGACAAACGAAAATAATTTTATTGCACACTTTTTCATTTTATTGCGGCGTCATTAGGAAAAATATGAAAATAAATATTTTTATACTTTTAAATGACAAACAGTATCGTTTAGTTTCATTTAATGTAATGGAACATTTAAGTTCGTAGTACGTAGAATGGAACTTGGTCAGAGTTACTACGTTCCATTCTACGTATACGAACTGCATAGGTATTTTTTTAAAATTTTCTATTACTTTAAATTAAACTAAACGATACTGTTTCCCTTTTAAAAGTTTAAATTATTAATTTAATAATTTTCCTAATGAAGCCGCAATAAAATTAAATAAGTGTGCAATAAATTCGTTTGGCAATCGTAAGGTGCGTGATTCAGAACACAATGAAGTGTCACAGGGATCATCTTAGCTGAAAAAGACTATAGGACATTTCCACACACGGTCATCTGACTCCAAACTAAGCAGAGCTTGTACTATGGGCGTCAGAGACTGATATACATACATATATATTTTTTGAATACATACTTAAATACATACTCGGTGGAACAGTGGTTAGTGACCCTGGCTGGCGGTTCCAAGAGTCGTGGGTTCGATTCCCACTCGGGACAAATATTTGTGTGATGAACATCGGTGTTTGTTCCGTGTCTGGGTGTGATTATGTATTTATGTATGTATTTAATAATATATAGGTATGTCTATCAGTCACTGACGCCCATAGTACAAGCTCTGCTTAGTTTGGGGTCAGATGACCGTGTGTGGAAATGTCCCAGATATTTATTTATTTATTAATCCTTACTAATATTATAAATGCGAAAGTAACTCTTAAACTGTCGTTTTTGTTAGGACTTTCGCTCTTTGACGTCTAAACGGCTGAACGGATTTTGATGAAATTGAGTTCGGAGATAGATAGTAACCTAGAAAAGGATATAGGCTAATAGCCTATATTCATGCTATCGTACTTAAGGCGTAGGCAGTAGGCAGAAAACTAATTAAGTTAGTGATTTTTAATTGTTTGTTTTAATAGTTTACCTTATTCACGCCTTAACGTCTGAACGGATTTTTATAAGACTTGGTTAATTTAATAATAGGATTCTAACAACGGACACAGGCTACTTTTTACGGATGGAAAATTCATCATTCCTGCGGAAATCTAGCTAGATTTCCTTTTCCATTTCAAGAATTTATGTTTTTTTTAAAACTGAGTGTTATTAAGACTTCAAGTTAGTATTTGATCAATTTTCTAACTTAGAAAGTAGGTAGGCGCCATAATTTAGGAATTTATGATAAAATTTGGATGCAACTGTCTTTATTTGTCAGTTTTACTCGGATCGAAACTTAGTGACATTCCATCACCCTACTTAACTTATATGGTGGCAGGTAGCTGATGTTAAGGAGTAACTAAGACTACTTTTAAGTTAAAAAACAACAAAATCCTGTAGTCCACGCGAATGAAGTCGCGGGCACAGCTATATATTATATAGAGATAGAGATATACCCGAAGCGAAGCGAGGGCGGGTCGCTAGTTTATTTATAATCACACCCAGACAGGGAACAAACACCGATGTTCTTCTTGTGGACTAATTCCAATTCCACAATTAATTATTGTTTTTATATTGCTAGTGAACAGTTTTTTTAGGTAAACTTCTATAGTGTGGTGGTTTCACTCTTTTCGCGCATTGTTTACTAGTTTTTAGGTTAGAATTTTATTAGTCGAAAATGTCCTTGTGGCCAATATGGCTCACTAGGTATGGCCTATTGGCCTATGCATAATATAATCTGTCTGCAAGTGAATATTTTTTTCTTTTTAAGGAAATGGCCCTAGGCCATATTGTCTTGCTATGTTAATTTTTTTACAATTATTAAAGATTAAAAAAAAAGTTATGTACTTAAAGTAAATTTCTAAAGATAATAATATAACCTTAAATTTATAATTGTTGAATACTATTAAGTTCAAAGGACTGAATGAACCAATAAAGGCTTATGGTGTGCCATATTACCAGATGTTACCTATACTAATATTATATAGAGATAATGTTTGATTGTTGTTTGTTTGTTTGTTTCGAATAGGCTGTGAAACAACTGCACCGATTTAAAGTAACTCTTACGGGTGTGAAATATATTCGCTATGTAATAACACAATCATAAGCGAAATACTAACATATTTAGGATTTTATTTTTACTTTTAATTTAATCGAATGTATGTACTTGAATAAAACAAATTTTCTAATTTAACTAATGGTCTTTTATTAATCATTATAAATTGTGGTCACCCTACAACATAACCTCCTTTACAAAAACAAAAAATTGATTTTCTCTTAAGGTATATAGTTTAAAGCGACGGACGATATTACAATATTTTAGTAAAAAATAGTAAAAACCATTGATCTAAACTGCTTCAATGGAAGAGGGTTATATGAGTCTGTAAAGCCGCATATAAGGAACACTCAGTTCAGACGTTCCGAAAAAATCTCCTTTTGATTATTTTTCAAGGTAAAGCTTTTTGAGCCGTTATTTCTATTTTACGAATTCGCGAAAGAGGCAAACTACAAGATAAAATGTTTACATTTAAGTAATTCTCCAATTATACGCACATTTTGAAGATCACTCAGTTCAGACAAGTGCTGAACTGAGTGATCCTTTAGACCGCCACTAATCTGAAATCTGACACCCTAGCGAATTGGTAATTTCTTAAAAGTTTTAAGAAATTCTTTACTAAATTCTAACATAAAAAACATTATTTCAGAGTTAGTACTTTCTGAGATTGAGAATATGCACATTTACTGAAACGTCTGGATTGAGTGTTCCAATTTTTTGGTCATAACTAATTTAAATCAAGTTTTAGAAATTTGTGACCCCATGCTATAAAATTTTACTATTTTTAACTAAATATCCTATAAATCTCACTTCTTTTACTAAAAGTTGAAAAAAGAACACTCAGTGCAGATGCACATCATTTTTCGTTGTGTTCAGTAATTCATAATGTAATAGGCTGCTTCTGTAGCCATAAGTAGGATAATCAAATACCTATTGTTTGTTTAGACACTGACCTTTCCAACAAGATGGAAAATATGGTAGAAGAACCAAAAGGTACTGCCATTTAATTGAATTGAAATGAATTGATTAAAGAAGCATTTATTATAAGCTTTTATAAATGCGCTTTGAAAGCGCTTAATTTGGGATAGCTTTTTGTGTTGTTTGTTTAGCCCAGGTTCGTGGACAAACTATTAAAGTCAAAATAGCAAATGCAGCCGGGAGCATGATACCAATGAAACGGCTGATAATATCCACTTTAGACAACTGACTGAAGACTGAAATTGCATTACCTAACACTACAAGCCATTTGGTACCCTACATTTCGAAAAATGGAGTATTTGAATGTATCGACGTGGAACGCAGAGCTAGTATATTTATTACGTCAAATAGGTACCTAATGAAGCTAAATTTGTGCAAAGCATCTACTATGTAAATATAACTCAAAAACACACAAATCATGCAATGGCGACCCATTGAGCGAATTTGGTGATGGCAGCTAATAATTGTAAACCATAAGGTAACAGTTGCGAATAAACAGTAGTGTTGCGAAGAAAGCACGCACGTAATTTTATGCAATAATAGTTGCCACTTTCAAATGGAGGTACGTGCTGCTGTTGCTCGTTTGTTTCATCATCAAATCGCTGACCAATCAGCGATGGCACGCGGTCTACCTTCTAGGTGATCAGTAGGTACCTAACATTCATTAAATAAAATCCTTGGACACTGACGAAGTTGGTAAATATTTTTTTAAATTCCTGAATTCGTGCGGCTGCTGAACTTAAGGTAATTTAGGCATTAAAACAACTTAAAGGTCGACTGTAGACAATGCTTATGTTCTCCTGAGCCGATAAAATAAAAGGTATTTCTCTCGCTTTATACTTAACTGTTCGAATTGGTGCTAATGCACCCTTATCTGTGTATGAGGTAACTGTTATCTTTGACAGTAGCGGAAAACGAGTTGCACCTTACTAATCGGACATTCTACACTGACGAGCTGAATACCTACCCACATAAATTGAATCGAGGTCTTCGTCCAGCCGGCATGCGAAGAAATCAATTTGACTTCCAGCCCTTGGAAATAGGTACACTCTCTTAGAAACAGGACCTTGCTAATGAACGGGCATCCAGTTTGCTGTACTGCGGTGTCAACATTCTTGGCAACGGTGGCAACGTGCTATAATATAAAGTCGGTCCGAGTATGCGACAAGAAGTTCAAAGTACCTGCGGAGGTATGATTAACTTATTTACATAATTACATTTTGTATGCATAATAGAAGTAGTACAATAATGTATCTATGTATTTGTAATAAGTTATTACTATTATAATAACAATTTGATCTCTTGTTTATATCCAAGGAATGATTCCTTGGACTCAGCAATTCGTGCACTTGGTATTTTTGCAGTTTGAACACGAACACGGTATTTCCCCAAGGGCAGTCAATTTGGTTTAATTTCACAAAACTGTTCAGCGGGTGGGGCAGTTTTCCCTGCTTTCGTCACCTAAAACAACTACCGGCCGGCGGACCGAACCCAGTTATGTCACACGGTAATAAGACTTCCGTAGATACCTACCTAGTTTATACTTCATATCGTCAATTTTTTAGCGCTTAACGCAGCCTGATTTATTGTATCAGGATAGGCCCAACTTGGAAAATTTAGTATTTTACAGCCTTCCTGTGATCGAAACCACTTCAATTGATGAGAGATGCAGACAGCGTACGTCTACGTAACGAGTAAAGTAGTTACAAATACTATGAGTTTGCTCTATAAGACATGAAATCAAAAAGATTTTCTCCAATTGCGTCGGCTGCAGATATTTAATTGAAAAGGAGCACGTAACTAAATAGTGGGAACCATATATGTATGCCGAGACGTCCAAAAGGCCACAATCCGTTCGCTTCGAATTTTCGCAGGTAGGGCGTCGGCGGACCACATACGTCGGCATTTCTGTAATGACCATCGGATGATCTTCTAAAAGAATCTTATTTCCGCCTGGTAACGTAAGTAAACGAAAAATATAATCGTTTGCTCCAAAAAATCTCGAGCTATGCAACCTCGGGAAAAGTATGCGTATGATTTTTTCACAGTGAAGCCGTGGAGGTCTGCCTAACTTACTCTATTCCTGGACCATACTTAGTATTGAACACCAGACAGGAGCAGCATTAAAACTTAGTAAGAGACGGATGACTTGAACCAACAAAAACTTCACAATGCCTTGTGGACCAGGATAAGAAACTACTAGTCTAACGGACACAGTAAAGCTTAGCTGCAGCCAGAGAGAGGTGTGTCATTGAATTTACATATAAATGTATGTACTTTGCATGATCTAATTTCCAATCCACCTCAATTTTGCCTATTCGTCTAGTACCTATTAGTGCTACAGCTTCGTGAGCCAACAAAAGTGTGAGTTGTATTTTCACAGTTTTGTCCGGAAGCACTATGGCATCGTGGGTTTCGGGCGAGGTGTCTGCTAAGTCTTCATGAGATGAAGGTACCTTCTTACCGACCGACGTTACGGATAAGTTTAACAAAGTATTTACTGTAGTGTTATGCTTTGTTATGGAAGGATGAGGAATTGAGGATATTTCATAATTCAGCTCATGAACGACGAAATAAAACATGAATATCAACATACAAAAACATTAATGACACTGCAGCACACAACACTGGAATAGTGCGATTTAAAATCACCACGAAATATTATATACCTACGTGTTTATCAGCACCTTATATCGGTGTAGGTACTTGGCATAATCTGCACCTGACCTGCAGTAAGCAGGAAATGGTTGCAAATCTTTGCTTAGTTTTTACAGCTCGAAAGCGTATTATCCGGGAAAGCCTGCCACGAAAATGCCTGCTGAATCTCGCAGCACCTACCACTAAGGATCTCATGAAATTGGGTAATCACGAGTTGATGATCTTGATAAATATTTTTTATTGCAATGTGTGATGAAGATGAAGTTAGGAAAACGCAACACCGGTGTTTAGTATTATTGCAGTTTTTGGGCGTATTATTCAAGAATGCAGTACGGCGCAGGCAAAAAATAAAATATTACAATAGAGAGTATGAAAACCATCATGTACCTACTATGCATCACTACTAAGCAAATGCGAAGCAGCTACGCCTCTGGTCTTGCATGGCAGCATGGATCCTTGCACAGCGTAACAACCGTTTGGCCAAGCATAGGTATACATCTATAGACTATTACAAATATTTTATATAAAACTCTACCTTAATGCAAAATATGATATATTGATATCCAATTGCTAGTAAATAAAGCGCGATCAGCACTACCTACTAGGCAAGCTACATTTTGTAGTGTAGGTATCCTTAATTGATATTTTCCTCTTAGACATTCACCTGCGTTTGTACGCGGTGCTAGCCTGCAAGCAGTCATCAAAGCAAGAATATCTGCCGAGCTGCTAATTGCAGCTGCTGTAGCTGTAGTTGACGGCAAAGTTTGCAAAACTTCACGGGCTCAGCGGCTCATGGAGGCATCTGTCACGCTGCTTGACTGCTATCGAGGCTACGGGTCATGGATATGCCTGCTTAATTTTGACTGCAGGGAGCCGAGCAACTGTTCAAGCAACAACATAACTGCATGCAATCAACGGGTCACGGGTGCACCTGTAGAACCGGCAGGCACCAGTTTCTTTAGCAGTTACGGATGCGCTTATAGATCTTATGGCTGCGCCTCTAGACTGCAAGCAATCTTCTGGTAATAGAGGAGGCTGGATTATTTGATCGCAGATAGTCTTGTCAGTATGGAGGAGTCTGCTAGATTGCCTGACTGCAGGCAGTCACCGGACAGTGGAAGTACACAGGAAGCTGCCTGACTGTAGGCAGTCACCGAACCGTGGCAGTACACGGAAAGCGGCCTGACTGCAGGCAGTCACTGAACCGTGGCAGTACACGGGAAGCGGCCTCACTGCAGGCAGTCACCGAACCATGGCAGTATACGGGAAGCGGTCTGACTGCTGGTAGTCTTCGGACCGTGGCAGGTCACGGGAAGCGGCCTGATTGCAGGCAGTCTCCGAACCGTGCCACGTCACGGGAAGCGGCCTTATTGCAGGCAGTCTCCGAACCGTGCCACGTCACGGGAAGCGGCCTTATTGCAGGCAGTCTCCGAACCGTGGCAGCACACAGGAAGCAGTGTGACAGACAGTCACCGAACCGTGGCAGGTCACGGGAAGCGGCCTGACTGCAGGCAGTCTCCGAACCGTGGCTGGTCTCAGGAAGCGGCCTGACTGCAGGCAGTCTCCGAACCGTGGCAGTACACGGGAAGCGTCCTGACTGCAGGCAGTCAACGGGTCACGAGTGTACCTGCATAGCTAGCTGCCTGACTGCAGTAAGAAGATTGCTTCTTTTCTTGCAAGGTAGGCAATATGTTATTCAGGTGTAGGCCAAAACAGAAACATACTTGATTTGATATTTAAATGATAGCAGAAGTAGCGCTTCACTCGTAAGTACTTAAATTTGGTCTTTACAGTTGGACGACCACAGAATTCATCGCCTCCCTAACACAGAAGTTCAACGGCGGCTGCGCTGCGACTACGGGTACCGCACTTAGCCACTCCGCTGCAGGCTTCGCCTTTCTGAGTGCTGCGAATGCAGGCTCCGCCTATCACGCCAGGGCAGCTGCTCCAGGCAGTCACCGGTTACAGAAAAGTCAGCCGAACTGCAGAAAGTCGTCCGGGGCGACTCACGTTAGAAGCTGCGGAGATAGATTTCAGAAAGGAGATGGCTTCTTTTCTTATAAGGTAATAGATTAATTAGATCTCACAACTAACATATTAACATGTAACGCGTGACTTACAATAATACATGCACTCCTAGAATCGTAAGTAATAAAATGCCCGTCTTTACTTATAGTTGGAGACAGCTACAGAATTTGTTGCCCTATTACCATTGGAGCTATCGGCGGCATTCACCACCTCTACATCAGGGCAGCAGCTACGGACTTAATTGCCTGAACGCAAGCAGTCACCAGGTCAGGGTCGTCGATGCGAAGCTGACTGACTGTTCGCAGGGATGAGGTGTGAGTTCGATCCGGTCACATGGCTGCCTGCTGAACTGCCTGATTGTAGGCTTTCGACAGTCAAAGGGGCGGCTGTTACACTGCCTGACAGCATGCAGTCACCAGAGCGTGAAGGGAATCTACAGGAAGTCTTCGGGTTAAAAAGGCGTCTGCCGCCATACAGGCAGTCAACTAGAGGGCTGGCTGCTACACTGCTTGACAGCAGGCATTCGCCAGTTCGTGAAGTGGAGTATGCTAAACTAGCTGATTGCAGAGGCAGTTAAAGGGATGAGAAGGCGTCTGCCGGCATGCCTGACTACAGGTAGTCACCTGGTCTGGAGGATTCTGCTCAAGTGACAACTGCAGGCAGACGGCCAGTCAGAGTGGCGGCTGCTACACTACCTGACAGCAAGCAGTCGCCAGGTCGTGAAGTGGAGTATGCTAAACTAGCTGATTGCAGGCGATTGCCTGAGGAGGCGTCTGCCGGCAGGTCTGGAGGATTCTGCCAGTCAGAGGGGCGGCTGCAACACTGCCTGACTGCAGGCAGTCGCCAGAATGGCGGAAATCTGCAGACCTGCTTGACTGCAGGCAGTCTCCGAGTGGAAGAGATGTCTGCCGGCATGCCTGTCTGCGGGCAGTCGCCCAGTACGAGAGGCTGCTGCTACACTGCCTCGTAGCAGGCAGGCTTCAGACCGTGGAAGGAATCTGCAGACCTGCCTGACTGCAGGCAGTCTCCGGGTTGAGAAGGCGTCTACAGGCATGCCTATCTGCAGGCAGTCGCCGGGTCGTGAAGGCCGAAATCTGGAGGATTCTGGTGGAGTCGGCCAGTCAGCGGGGCGGCTGCTACACTGCCTGACTACAGGCAATCACCAGACCGTGGAGGGATTCTGCAGACCGGCCTGACTGCAGGCAGTCTCCGGGTTGAAGAGGCGTCTGCCGGTATGCCTGACTGCAGGCAATCACCAGACCGTCGAGGGAATCTGCAGACCGGCCTGACTGCAGGCAGTCGCCGGGTTGAAGAGGCGTCTGCCGGTATGCCTGACCACAGGCAGTCGGACAGTCAGAGGGGCGGCTGCTACACTGCCTGACTGCAGGCAGTCGCCAGACCGTGGAGGGAATCTGCAGACCTGCCTGACTGCAGGCAGTCGCCAGACCGTGGAGGGAATCTCCAGACCTGCCTGACTGCAGGCAGTCTCCGGGTCTCCGGGTTGAGGCGGCGTCTACCTGCATGCCTGTCCGCAGGCAGTCGCCGGGCCGTGAAGGCCGAAATCTGGAGGATTCTGGTGAAGTCGGCTAGTCGGCGGGGCGGCTGCTACACTGCCTGACTGCAGGCAGTCGCCAGACCGTGAAGGGGAATCTCCAGACCTGCCTGACTGCAGGCAGTCTCCGGGTTGAAAAGGCGTCTGCCGGTATGCCTGACTGCAGGCAGTCGCCGGGTTGAAAAGGCGTCTGCCGGTATGCCTGACTGCAGGCAGTCGCCGGGTCGTGAAGGCGAATGCCGAAGTCTGGAGGATTCTGCCTACGTGCCTGACCACAGGCAGTCGGCTAGTCAGAGGGGCGGCTGCTACACTGCCTGACTGCAGGCAGTCTCCAGACCGTGCAGGGAATTTGCAGACCTGCCTGACTGCAGGCAGTCGCCAGACCGTGGAGGGAATCTCCAGACCTGCCTGACTGCAGGCAGTCTCCGGGTTGAGGAGGCGTCTACCGGCATGCCTGTCTGCAGGCAGTCGCCGGGTCGTGAATGCCGAAATCTGGAGGATTCTGGTGGAGACTGCCAGTCAGCGGGGCGGCTGCTACACTGCCTGACTGCAGGCAATCACCAGACCGTGGAGGGAATCAGCAGACAGGCCTGACTGCAGGCAGTCTCCGGGTTGAAAAGGCGTCTGCCGGTATGCCTGACTGCAGGCAGTCACCAGACCGTCGAGGGAATCTGCAGACCGGCCTGACTGCAGGCAGTCGCCGGGTTGAAGAGGCGTCTGCCGGTATGCCTGACTGCAGGCAATCACCAGACCGTGGAGGGAATCTGCAGACCGGCCTGACTGCAGGCAGTCGCCGGGTTGAAGAGGCGTCTGCCGGTATGCCTGACCGCAGGCAGTCGGACAGTCAGAGGGGCGGCTGCTACACTGCCTGACTGCAGGCAGTCGCCAGACCGTGGAGGGAATCTGCAGACCTGCCTGACTGCAGGCAGTCGCCAGACCGTGGAGGGAATCTCCAGACCTGCCTGACTGCAGGCAGTCTCCGGGTCTCCGGGTTGAGGCGGCGTCTACCTGCATGCCTGTCCGCAGGCAGTCGCCGGGCCGTGAAGGCCGAAATCTGGAGGATTCTGGTGAAGTCGGCTAGTCAGAGGGGCGGCTGCTACACTGCCTGACTGCAGGCAGTCGCCAGACCGTGAAGGGGAATCTCCAGACCTGCCTGACTGCAGGCAGTCTCCGGGTTGAAAAGGCGTCTGCCGGTATGCCTGACTGCAGGCAGTCGCCGGGTTGAAAAGGCGTCTGCCGGTATGCCTGACTGCAGGCAGTCGCCGGGTCGTGAAGGCGAATGCCGAAGTCTGGAGGATTCTGCCTACGTGCCTGACCACAGGCAGTCGGCTAGTCAGAGGGGCGGCTGCTACACTGCCTGACTGCAGGCAGTCACCAGACCGTGGAGGGAATCTGCAGACCGGCCTGACTGCAGGCAGTCGCCAGACCGTGGAAGGAATCTCCAGACCTGCCTGACTGCAGGCAGTCTCCGGGTTGAGGAGGCGTCTACCGGCATGCCTGTCTGCAGGCAGTCGCCGGGTCGTGAAGGCCGAAATCTGGAGGATTCTGGTGAAGTCGGCTAGTCAGAGGGGCGGCTGCTACACTGCCTGACTGCAGGCAGTCACCAGACCGTGGAGGGAATCTGCAGACCGGCCTGACTGCAGGCAGTCGCCGGGTTGAAGAGGCGTCTGCCGGTATGCCTGACCGCAGGCAGTCACCAGACCGTGGAGGAAATCTGCAGACCGGCCTGACTGCAGGCAGTCGCCGGGTTGAAGAGGCGTCTGCCGGTATGCCTGACCGCAGGCAGTCGGACAGTCAGAGGGGCGGCTGCTACACTGCCTGACTGCAGGCAGTCGCCAGACCGTGGAGGGAATCTGCAGACCTGCCTGACTGCAGGCAGTCGCCAGACCGTGGAGGGAATCTCCAGACCTGCCTGACTGCAGGCAGTCTCCGGGTCTCCGGGTTGAGGCGGCGTCTACCTGCATGCCTGTCCGCAGGCAGTCGCCGGGCCGTGAAGGCCGAAATCTGGAGGATTCTGGTGAAGTCGGCTAGTCAGCGGGGCGGCTGCTACACTGCCTGACTGCAGGCAATCACCAGACCGTGAAGGGAATCTGCAGACCGGCCTGACTGCAGGCAGTCTCCGGGTTGAAGAGGCGTCTGCCGGTATGCCTGACTGCAGGCAGTCGCCGGGTTGAAAAGGCGTCTGCCGGTATGCCTGACTGCAGGCAGTCACCGGGTCGTGAAGGCGAATGCCGAAGTCTGGAGGATTCTGCCTACGTGCCTGACCACAGGCAGTCGGCTAGTCAGAGGGGCGGCTGCTACACTGCCTGACTGCAGGCAGTCGCCAGACCGTGGAGGGAATCTGCAGACCTGCCTGACTGCAGGCAGTCGCCAGACCGTGGAAGGAATCTCCAGACCTGCCTGACTGCAGGCAGTCTCCGGGTTGAGGAGGCGTCTACCGGCATGCCTGTCTGCAGGCAGTCGCCGGGTCGTGAATGCCGAAATCTGGAGGATTCTGGTGGAGACGGCCAGTCAGCGGGGCGGCTGCTACACTGCCTGACTGCAGGCAATAACCATACCGTGGAGGGAATCTGCAGACCTGCCTGACTGCAGGCAGTCTCCGGGTTGAAGAGGCGTCTGCCGGCATGCCTGACTGCAGGCAGTCACCGGGTCGTGGAGGCGAATGCCGAAGTCTGGAGGATTCTGCCTACGTGCCTGACCGCAGGCAGTCGGACAGTCAGAGGGGCGGCTGCTACACTGCCTGACTGCAGGCAGTCGCCAGACCGTGAAGGGGAATCTCCAGACCTGCCTGACTGCAGGCAATAACCATACCGTGGAGGGAATCTGCAGACCTGCCTGACTGCAGGCAGTCTCCGGGTTGAAGAGGCGTCTGCCGGCATGCCTGACTGCAGGCAGTCCCCGGGTGGAAGAGGCGGTCTGCGGTATGCCTGACTGCAGGCAGTCGCCGGGTCGTGGAGGCGAATGCCGAAGTCTGGAGTATTCTGCCTACGTGCCTGACCACAGGCAGTCGGCCAGTCAGAGGGGCGGCTGCTACACTGCGTGACTGCAGGCAGTCGCCAGACCGTGAAGGGAATCTGCAGACCTGCCTGACTGCAGGCAGTCTCCGGGTTGAAGAGGCGTCTGCAGGTATGCCTGACTGCAGGCAGTCGCCGGGTCGTGGAGGCGAATGCCGAAGTCTGGAGGATTCTGCCTACGTGCCTGACCACAGGCAGTCGGCCAGTCAGAGGGGCGGCTGCTACACTGCGTGACTGCAGGCAGTCGCCAGACCGTGAAGGGAATCTGCAGACCTGCCTGACTGCAGGCAGTCTCCGGGTTGAAGAGGCGTCTGCCGGCATGCCTGTCAGACAGAGGGGCGGCTGCTACAATGCCTGACAGCAGGCAGTCGCCGGGTCGTGAAGTGGAGTATGCTAAACTAGCTGATTCCAGGCAGTCGACTGGTCATAAAGGCGGCTGTTGTTGTCGTGAATCATCTAACTTCAAACCACTCCAGTGCCCGTAAGCATTGATCAAAAGAGCTAATGGTTCATTCCGCAAAGTCAATATTCGTATCATCCTGCATTTGAGTGCTTATGACCAAAGCATGATTGATTTATTTATGTCTAATCGCAATTTGCGTGCAAATATCTATAAGAAACCCTTTATTGTGTTTTTTATCGTTTATTTTGTGCATTCCTTCTTGTGTGAATATTTGCATTGAGTGTGCCTATGTTATATCGACATACTATACAAATACATATTTTATGTTACAATTTCAAACGACGTGAGTAACAGCTAATATTTGATTTCAGAACTTGGTAAGACAATTTTATAAGAGATACATAATTAGATGTAAAGAAAACTTTATTACTAGCTATATCTGCTAAAATGTTATGTGGTAGTTATATCAATTAAGTTATTTATTTCGTATGTTTTGTTAATATTCATATATAGATCACCACCCGCGGTAAGTCATACACTAATATAATATTTCGTAGGTTAAGATAACTAAACTTTTCTCTTCAGATCAGGTACAAAATTTGACCAAAGGCTTCACTATCTATGAGTGATAAAGTATCACATAATATTATATCACTGTTTCCGAATGGCATGCGAATTTTCTGGGCGAAATGATTAATCAATTACGAATTCTAAAAATATAATCTGCATATATACGGTGTGAAGCGGAATGTATTCCCGACAAGTTCGGAGAAATTAAATAGTTCGGTGAGTCCTCTAATATTTATTGTCAACAGGAAACCTTTAAGCATAGCATAAATTTTGTACTTAACGGGAGGTTACAAAATGAGTTATTAGAGTAATAAGTTATTCTGAGTCATGGGACCTCAAACATATACACAGAAAAAACTCTCATTATTAGCATGATATATTATTACGGACGAAGATTAACGAGTAGCAATGATAAATATTGGAATCACTAAAGTACGCCTATATTGATAAAATTTTGAAAATCAGTCTATCATCGATTATGAGAAACATGTAAGTATCTCGGAAGGTATGTAATAATATTGTTTATGAACTGTATAATGCCTACAATAATGATAAAGCGATAATGATAAGTAGCCTCTTCCGACCTTTTGGTATGTACTGTACACATAATAACCAAAATTGTTATAAATGTACCCTAAATCTTCGTAAATAATTTATATGTAAGTACCAGAGAAAATACCTTGAACTTCGATAAAGAGAACCCGGGAAAATACAGGGTTAAATAATTTATTTCCAGCTTCGAATTCTCGTAATGACTATAAAATATAAGGTAATAAAATACTTGCATAAGAAGCTATAAGATTACGTATCGAGGGATGGTCCCTAATCAGGAAGCTGATATCTTTATACGGTAAATAGTACATAATGTCGTCTACGTATTTAGCATGAAACAAAGATTCTACATCAATGGAAAATTTATAGTAATGATCTGGAATAGCAAACAACTTGTAAAAGGTCCAAAATATTTACATAAGTGTTGACAATGATAACAAAATCCACTTACAAATAAGAAATTACCTGAAATAGGTTAAGAAAATATATCGGAGGTAAGTGCTCTAATGAAAATTGTCTACAGGATAAGGATTGAATCGGCAAACAAAATATATGAAGTGAAAGACACTGTTAATTTATATAAGAGAAACAATTAAAGTGAATCAACAAAGAGGTATGTAGGTTTGTGAACGGTCCTTTAGTCGTTAAGTCATTTTTTTTCAGCTCTATTGACTATGAAATACCTAAAATATTTCGTAAATGGAAATAAAGATACCGAAATCAAGTCTATCAAAGAATTATAATAAATCATTATTTGTTGTTGCAAAATATTGTAATAACAATGAGGTAAGTGTTTCTAACCCAACATTGTCTGCAGATTCCTATCACGATTTTAAGCACTAATTATGATTTTTTGAAAAAACAAAGAATGTAAACCATTTTTTGCTAATATGGATCATTTCGAAATTGAAAATTATGCTTACTACATTGAAAGTTTTTACATTAGAAGGCTAAAGGATGAAGGTATTAAATATGACATGACATGTTGAGGGCGGGCTGTCAAAGAGAAGAAAGCAAAAGCAAGCCTGAGAAAACAATATCGAGAGGTAATAAAGATAATAGAGAAAAAGACAATGGCGAGGAATGCAAAAAAAATAATCGAAATGCGTCGTTAACAAGAGATGATGTGGAAGATGAAGAATGAGGACATCGACGCAAAAAATAAAAAAGACTGAATAAATAAAAATGCGAGGCAAAATGAACGTGAAAAAAAAAGACATAAAGAGCAGACTTAAATGCGGCTTAGCAGATGAAGAACGATATAGCAAAAAAATTAAAGGCGATTTAGAAACAAAAAAGTCAACGCCAAAGAAAATTACCACAGAAGAAAAATACAAACAGGCGGTGATGAAAATGAAGAAAGAAGTCGAAGATGCGGCGTGGAAGATGAAGAACGAAGACGAAGAGGTGTCGTGGAAGATGAAGAAAGAAGACGAAGAGGCGTAGTGGAAGATGAAGAAAGAAGACGAAGAGGCGGCGAGGAAGATGAAGAAAGAAGACGAAGAGGTGGCGTGAAAGATGAAGAAAGAAGACGAATGTGAAGAAGGAAGATGAAAAGGCGGCGTGGAAGATGAAGACACAAGACGTAGAGGCAGCAAGGAAGATTAAGAAAGAAGACGAAGAGGCGGCGTGAAAGATGAAGAAAGAAGACGAAGATGCGGCGTGAAAGATGAAGAAAGAAGACGAAGATGCTGCGTGGAAGATGAAGAAAGAAGACGAAGATGCTGCGTGGAAGATGAAGAAAGAAGACGAAGATGCGGCGTGGAAGATGAAGAAAGAAGACGAAGATGCGGCGTGGAAGATGAAGAAAGAAGACGAAGATGCGGCGTGGAAGATGAAGAAAGAAGACGAAGATGCGGCGTGGAAGATGAAGAAAGAAGACGAAGAGGTGTCGTGGAAGATGAAGAAAGAAGACGAAGAGGTGTCGTGGAAGATGAAGAAAGAAGACGAAGATGCGGCGTGGAAGATGAAGAAAGAAGACGAAGAGGCGGCGTGGAAGATGAAGAAAGAAGACGAAGATGCGGCGTGGAAGATGAAGAAAGAAGACGAAGATGCGGCGTGGAAGATGAAGAAAGAAGACGAAGAGGTGTCGTGGAAGATGAAGAAAGAAGACGAAGATGCGGCGTGGAAGATGAAGAAAGAAGACGAAGAGGCGGCGTGGAAGATGAAGAAAGAAGACGAAGAGGCGGCGTGGAAGATGAAGAAAGAAGATGAAGAGGCGGCGTGGAAGATGAAGAAAGAAGACGAATGTGAAGAAGGAAGATGAAAAGGCGGCGTGGAAGATGAAGAAAGAAGACGAAGAGGCGGCGAGGAAAATGAAGAAAGAAGACGAAGATGTGGCGAGGAAGATAAAGGAATAAAATCAAGAGGTGAGCAGGAAGATGAAGACAGAAGACGAAGTAGCGGTGAGGAAGGTGAAGAAACTAGACGTAAAGGCCGCGAAAAGATGAAAAAAGAAGACGAAGAGGCAGCGAGTAATATGAAGTAAAAATACAAAGAGGAAAATGAAAGGGCGGAGCCAGGAAGAAAGAAGACTAAAAGGCAGCGACGAAGATGAAGAAATAAGATGACGAAGAAAGAGAATGATGAGGCGGCGATGAAGCTGAAGATAGAAGACGAAGAGGCGGCGTGGAAGATAAAGAAAGAAGAAGAGGCGGCGTGGAAGATAAAGAAAGAAGAAGAGGCGGCGTGGAAGATGAAGAAAGAAGACGAAGATGCTGCGTGGAAGATGAAGAAAGAAGACGAAGATGCGGCGTGGAAGATGAAGAAAGAAGACGAAGAGGCGGCGAGGAATATGAAGAAAGAAGACGATGAAACGGTGAATATGAAGAAAGAAGACTACTTTTACAAGGTGAGAATTAGTATTAAATCTTTTTTTATATAAATTATGTTTTGAAGATAATGTAGAAATTATTCAATACTAGTGACCCGCCCTCACTTCGCTTCAGGTAAATTTTACATAAAACCCTTCCTCTTGAATCACTCTTTCTATTGGAAAAAACCGCATCAAATTCCGTTGCGTAGTTTTAAGCGCACATAGGGATATAGGGACAGAAAAGGCGACTTTGTTTTATACTATGTAGTGATACAAAAAATAATGTAATAAGTCGAACAGTAAAATACA
Organism: Maruca vitrata; assembly: GCA_039566165.1. NCBI lineage: Eukaryota > Metazoa > Arthropoda > Insecta > Lepidoptera > Crambidae > Maruca > Maruca vitrata. The sequence goes on from CM076928.1 coordinate 7,351,011, forward strand.
AAATCTTAAAACCCTTGATAATTAAATAGTTATTCCTTTAAAAGCATAATAATATATTTTAAAGGAATCTACGCTCTACATAGACTAACCACTTTTTTTTTTGTTTTCAGGTAAAATTCATATTTCGTACATAGAAGACTAATAATAAAGACAGTAAAGTGGTAGAAATATCGGAATGAAAGTTATAGACGAGCCGTCTCGTTCGGAACTGAGAATTAAACGGGAGACAAATCAATCGGCAGAAGAAGAAAAGAAGACATTTTAATCAAATTGATGACGGCGAAGAAGATAATCATAAGGCGAAATGAAGAATACCGCTAGACGGCGAAAAATATCATTACACGAAGGAAAATAAAATGTACCACCACGAGAAGACCACTCACTTGTCGGAAATAATACCACTATGGCGCAGAAGACACTGCTAAGGATTAGTCGAAGAAGAAATGCCAACGGAGGAAGACTACCATTACAGCGAAGAAGACTACTACAGCACGCTGAAGACGAGTACGATTAGACGGCGAAAAAGCATACCACTAGAGGCGAAGAAGACTACGACTATACGGCAAAGAAGACTAGATATTAGATGGCGGAGAAGAATACCATTGGACAGCGGAGAAGAATACCATTGGACAGCGGAGAAGAATATAATGAACGGCGAACAGAATATCATTAGTCAGGGGAGAAGAATAACACTGGACGGCGAAGAAGAATACCACTAGACGGAGAAGGAGATTACAATTAGACGATGAAGAAGACTAGCATTAGACAGCGGAGAAGAATAACACTGGGCGGAGAAGATCACTAAATGGCGAAGAAGACTTTAGACGATTAGACGGCGAAAAGGATAAGGTAAATATTAGATATAGCCTCCTGTTCCATATATCCCTACAGATATATCTGGAATGGTAGAGACAACCAAAAAATGAAAGAGACAACTTTTCCCCCTACTAGTAACGTCAAATAGAAAAAAAATACCTCTAGATATTTATCGGTATGGATATGAACACGGGTTATAGGTTACAAATACGGTTACTTGTTTGTTTGGTATTGTATTAATAAAAAACAGATAAAAAATATTTATTACAACAACAAGGCAAGTTACACAAAATAGAATATTTGCTAAAACTATTACAAAAAAGATTAGCCTGAAATTGTTGACAGACTATACAATGTGTAGGTATTTACTGTGGCACCAAGACTAGAAAGCATCTGTGTCGTTGGTGCATTTACGCTTAACATAATAAATGTGGCCTCTTTACACAATATAATTTCTAATTAATGATACTATTATTCCTTCATAATGGATAATGACATAAACTACTTAACTTCTTTTAGAATTGTCTTCCTAGCTACGAATTTTCCTTTGTTCCCAACGAGTAACACTGTAACCAGTAACACTGTGACTAGTTGGGAGAACTGTTTTCCTTTTAAACCAAAATCCATATGATTTAACATCTATTTCATGGAACAAGCTTCTACATAGCTTGTTCCATGAAACAGAAGACTTCTTATATTTATTTGGCTTCTTCATCAGAGGCTGATTTAATACATAAAATGTTTTTTTTACAGGTAACATAATATATGAAGAAGATCCTGAAAACATAAACGCCTGCAGGAATCAAGGAACATTCTAGATTCAAATTATGAAATGAATACATATAAAAAATAAAATATATGAGTTATATTATGTATTGTGTTTATTTTGTCCCTATCTATCGGTCATTTTAATTTTGATAGCTGATCATATCATTATATCCAAAGATATTAGTCTAAGATCTCGTATATAGAACGACCTTCACCGAGATGCTTATTTAATGAAACGTATTTTATATTAAATTTAATATGTACATACATACATACATAAAATCACGCCTTTTTCCCTGAGGGGTAGGCAGAGATCACTTCGATCGATCCACTTTTCACTTCTGTGGGAAACGTGACGTACGGGTTGTGGACCACGTCGCCGCCATTCTGCCTTGTGCATTGTTCATTGCGTTCCCACGAGTATATAAGACGGGGAAGGAAAAGGGGAGGAAGGATACTATCGCCTCAGATGATTTGGACTGAGTCCATCGTAGCTCGAGGAGCCGGGGTCGCTTACCCGTATACCGTTCACCAACCATCGGACAGATAGTTGTGACTGGTATCCCCTGACTGCTTTAATATGTCAATAAATATAATCCATATGGGTTGCCTAGCAAATTTCAGTCCAGAGTATGTTTCATTAATAATTAAAAAAAAATATTTTTCTGAACATTTCACCGGTATGATTATTACATAAATTCTATATCAATCGAAAGTATGAAGCCCATAGAATACACAAATGTTAGGTTGCCTATTCTTTTCCGGTCACAACTATCGGGTTGTTGCCAGGTATAAACAGGTACATCTGAGGGCCTACCATGAGTTGGCTATCGTAAACTTACGTACGTTAAAAACCTATCGAGTTGTTTTTTTCATGGCCGATTGTAGTTCTTCGCGTAACCACCAGCCGGCGCGTGTCCGTCTGAACCACTGGACCAAACAAGATATTTGGATGAGACCATGTGCACTATTTAATACCTTTTTGCTACTATTTGATACCAATCATGAAATATTTGGTACCTGTATATTAATATCATTATTATATAAATTAAATGGCCAGTCATTCTGACGTCAGGTTGACTGACCACTTTTGAGTTTTCATAGTTTTAGCGTTATATTTATCACTTTGTCAATGTAGTTATTTAATACCTATTTGCTACCTTAACATATATTTTTAACACAATTTTGGGAAGCTTCTCTAAAAAGTTATCAATAAAAAATCATTCAAACGCATGCACATAATTTACAAATTTTTATGTCAGAATAATTGCTAGTAACTTTTTTGTAGGCGCTCTGTAGCTTATGAACGAGTTGTCGTTGAATAGCTATAGTGCTTCAGATATTTTGTATTTATATAATTTCAAGTAATTTAGAATGTGCCTGCGTACTCACATATTATTGGGGGCGCATTTTTTCACATAATTTTTTAAGTCATAACATTGGAAGTCCGAAAATGTTTCTCATAAAATTTTAAATCATAATCATCATTCTTCATAAAAAAATTATTCCTACATTTTGAAAATCATAATCATTGAAATTCGTAATATCACTAATCATAATCATTGATTCATAATTTCACTAATCATACTCTTATGAATTATAAAAAGGTTAAGGTAAAAATGAGAGTACGCCTTAAGTACTTGGTATAAATAAATTAAATGGTTGTTTTGAAATGGTCCAAAATAGGCAATATTTTGCTACAAAACTAACGTGACAGAAACGAATCGCTGCAAAACCGACTCCACGTAGTCTTGTCTGCCCTACCCCTAAAGTGTAATTCCAAAGCCGGAGTTCCCCGTTATGAATGTAATAAATAGTATATCATAAGTAGGTACTTTGTAAACTCCGTTCTGATCAGTTTACCACCGAGACAAAAACTGCTACGTTTACGTACTTACTTTCTTTGTTGTCCTCGGTGGTACCCGCTTCGGAACGGAAGAATTTGATCTTGGCCTAACTGGAGGAATGATGATTCCAGGAATTACTCTTATAATTACGGTTTGAGAAGACCGAACAAGAAGAACGCGCTGGCGGTTCTTCAATATCTGCGGTCGAGCAATCATCTGGTGGCGATCTCCATCTCCGTCCCGGGCTACTACCACTGGACCTACAGGGGAGTGCCTATGTAATTAGGAGCAAAAGCAGACGGCCGTACCCACGTCCATACAAATTTGTGTGCCTCCGACGGGTTAGCGGGAAATAAATATTTTTTATTTTTACTCAACCACCTCGTTTTATTCCTACCCCAACTTAAGGATTCGTGAGGCGACAAGTATCAAAATGTATTGTAAGTAATAATATGGGGTCCATATTGACTCTCATAAAATTTTAAATCATAATCTTTGTCTTCATACCGATTTGTGTTCATAATAATCACTCTTCATAATTTTGTTACTCCTAATTTTGTTTGTCATACTTTTTTTTTGTTCATAAAAGATTTTTCCTAACATCGGAGCTCATAACAGTTAATGATCATAATTTCTTTATTCATATTGTTTCTACCAAGAATAATTTTAAATACGATTTTTTTCTTTATCATATTTAATGATCATATTGCTTTAATGAATAATGATGTTACTAAGAACATGAACACAAACTGTCAATTCCTATAATCGCAATTAATAAAAATCATTTTATTAGTAAGTGGTAGGGCAGACAAGACTACGTGGAGTCGGTTTTGCAGCGATTCGTTTCTGTCACGTTAGTTTTGTAGCAAAATAATGCCTATTTTGGACCATTTCAAAACAACCATTTAATTTATTTATACCAAGTACTTAAGGCGTACATACTCTAATTCATAAGAGTATGATAAGTGAAATTATGAATTTCAATGATTATGATTAGTGATATTATGAATTTCAATAATTATGATTTGCAAAATGTAGGAATAATTTTTTTGTGAAGAATGATGATTATGATTTAAAATTTTATGAGAAACATTTTCGGACTTCCAATGTTATGACTTAAAAAATTATGTGAAAAAATGCGCCCCCAATAATATGTGAGTACGCAGGCACATTCTAAATTACTTGAAATTATATAAATACAAAATATCTGAAGCACTATAGCTATTCAACGACAACTCGTTCATAAGCTACAGAGCGCCTACAAAAAAGTTACTAGCAATTATTCTGACATAAAAATTTGTAAATTATGTGCAGGCGTTTGAATGATTTTTATTGATAACTTTTTAGGGAAGCTTCCCAAAATTGTGTTAAAAATATATGTTAAGGTAGCAAATAGGTACTAAATAACTACATTGACAAAGTGATAAATATAACGCTAATTCTATGAAAACTCAAAAGTGGTCAGTCAACCTGACGTCAGAATGACTGGCCATTTAATTTATATAATAATGATATTAATATACAGGTACCAAATATTTCATGATTGGTACCTATCAAATAGTAGAAAAAAGGTATTAAATAGTGCACATGGTCTCATCCAAATATCTTGTTTGGTCCAGTGGTTCAGACGGACACGCCGGCGCTGTACATGTTTTTCATAGACGTAGACATATTTACGTAGTCGATATCGAGCGCGTAAGTTTTAAACTCATGGTAGCCCCACTGGTATCCGTCAGGATGGCGGACGTATGGTGAGCGTCAAGATGGCGGGACCACGTCTGGTATTGAGAAAATGATGCCACCAGGATTTAATACAGAAATAGTACCAATTTATACTTTCGTAGAAAAATTCTACACCCAATGAATTTGAAACTATTCGATGGAGAAAGTGGTCCCGCCATTATGACGTCAAAATGGCGGGACCACTGTTCATTCAATGAAAAACACTGGATATTATCTTAAACTGAACACACTACATTTTAATACGATTTAGTACGACTACGTTTAAATCATATTATACCTATAAAACGGTTATTTCAATGAAAAATAAGTATTTATACATTGACATTTGAAACCGCCTACACAAAAAGTATCTCTCAGTCAGTTATCATTTTTGGCTCTTATAATTTATTCAGGCGTTTGTTAACATTTTACTTAAGAAGGGTTATTCTAAGTTTCTTTATTTTAATTTTTATACATGTTGGCTACAAAATAAAAAGTGCATTAAAATTTTTAAGCAAATAAACCTATAACTGAATAACCAGGTATTGAAAAAATGATGAATTCAATAATTAAATTAAAAAGCGACAAACCCTGTTTTAACTGATTTCAATAAAGGAGGAGGTTTTTAACCCTCAAATTTTATAGGCAAATGTACTGCGTTTTATATATTTTCTAATGTTGAAGGAAGGGATGAAGGATATTGCCTTCAGGTTCATAATGTCCTCTTGTCCGAAATTTATCATTTTTCAATACCTGGTTATTTATGTTTATTTGCTTAAAAATTTTAATGCACTTTTATTTTGTAGCCAACATGTACAAAAATTAAAATAAAGAAACTTAGAATAACCCTTCTTAAGTAAAATGTTAACAAACGCCTAAATAAATTATAAGAGCCAAAAAATTATAACTGACTGAGAGATACTTTTTCTGTAGGCGGTTTCAAATGTCAATGTATAAATACTTATTTTTTTATTGAAATAACCGTTTTATAGGTATAATATGATTTAAACGTAGTCGTACTAAATCGTATTAAAATTTAGTGTGTTCAGTTTAAGATAATATCCTGTGTTTTTCATTGATTGAACAGTGGTCCCGCCATTTTGACGTCATAATGGCGGGACCACTTTCTCCATCGAATAATTTCAAATTCTATGGGTGTAGAATTTTTCTACGAAAGTATAAATTGGTACTATTTATGTATTAAATCTAGTCCAGTCAAATTAGCATCTAAATTATGGGTAAGGTTGCATTAATTCCCAACAAGCTGGATTTTTGTGCAGGCCTTGAATACGTCATTACAAATGATATGTCAAAAGTCCCCATAGATCCGACGTGTGCAAAAAAAATATTCATGGTCAAATGTCACAAATATCAGTTTTATGCACTTTTGAGCGAAACGGTAAGTTTTATCCTAAAAGTATGTATGACAAAATTACTTATCACCTAATTATCTATAAAAATTGTCTTACTTTTTACTCCTAAGATTCACCATTTCAGAGATAAAGCGATGCACAAAGTTGAAAAAGTTGTATTTTCAAATGCTGCCAGGCCCCGTGCGATTGTGCTTGTGCTAGACAGTTAAAATTTTCACGAATGATGTATTCCAGTTGGCTGTATAACACCTAATACTAAATACAACATTAAACTATCACTCAAGGTGGGCTCTTTTTTTTTTCTCTACGAAAGCTTTTTTTTTATTTGCTCGCACTTGGCCGGTTTTTAACGTGGTAACCACGTTAAGCCATGGTCACCACGTTAATGTGGAATAGGTTTACTAGGGTAACCACGATAAAAACCATCCAAGTGCGAGCAAATAAAAAAAAGCGTTAGTATGAGAGCCCACCTTAAGTGATGGTTTTATGTTGTATTTAGTATTGGCGATAATAGAGGCAACTGAAATCCATCATTCGTAAAAATTTTATCTGTCTAGCACAATAGCACGGGGGCCTGGAAGCATTTGAAAATACAACATTTCAACTTTGTGCATCGCTGTATCTCTGAAATGGTGAATCTTAGGAACAAAGTGTAAAGACAATTTTTATAGATAATTAGATGATAAATAATTTTGTCATACATATTTTTATGATAAAACTTACCGTTTTGCTAAAAATAGCGAAAAACTCATTTTTTACCTTTGACCTTGAATAACATTTTTCCTTACAGGGGAAAGATGGGGAACTTTCAAATTTTGTTTTTAATGATATTTTAAGCAATCTTACCGATTTTCAGCTTGGTGGGAATTTATGTAACTTCGAATGTCTAAATTGACCGGACTAATCCTGGTTGCATCATTTTCTCAATACCAGACGTGGTCCCGCCATCTTGACGTTCACGCCATCCTGACGTCAGAATGGCGGGTTGTTTCTAAACTAATTAAACTATTTTGATAAACCAAATACCAAAAAAATGTACGTTTTATGTTCGTTTAATCTTATATACTAAATTTGTGGCTTTGGGTTCAGAACTACGAAATATGAATTATTTACTGATTACTGATGTTGTCCTAAACAGGGATACATAACCTTATTTTTATCAAAACATCTTTGTTTAGGTAAATAAATGCAATAATTATAGAAATATATATCAGAAAATTTATTTCGAAGGATAAAATTCGATTACGTCACTATAAATCCCTTATAATGCGCCTATTTAATATGAATAGCAATTGCTATACTCTATTCCAATTATGAAGTTCTTTTTGACATTTCGAAGAACGTAACTCTGCACGTTTCAAATAAATCCAATTTAGTATCTCATTTTGTGTTTGGTACTAAATCGTCATTTGAAAAATATACAATTATACAAAAACACTCTACAATTTTTAGTTGGTTGGGACCTCAGTCGCACACATTCACTCGGAGCAATATTCGGACGTTTAATTCGGAAGATACACGAGTTTAAAAATGCAAGGAAAAAGTCGCGTGGTTGCCGCTCACCGCGCTCAGCTAGCCAGCATCCAGGCTCCATGTAAGCGTCACTGGGGTACGGACGGGGAGTCAATATAATCCTTACTAATATTATAAATGCGAAAGTAACTCTGTCTGTCTGTCTGTCTTCACGCCTAAACGGATTTTGATGAAATTTGGTATGGTGATAGATGATAACCTAGAAATGGTTATAGGCTATAAATAATCACGCCATCTTTCTTAGGGGGTAGGCAGCAGGCAGATAACTAAATTGAATTAGTGATTATTAGTCGTTTTTGTTAGGATTTTTGCTCTTTGACGTCTAAACGGTTGAACGGATTTTGATGAAATTTGGTAGGGTGATAGATGATAACCTAGAAATGGTTATAGGCTATAAATAATCACGCCATCTTTCTTAGGGGGTAGGCAGATAACTAAATAGAGTTAGTGTTTTTTAGTCGTTTTTGTTAGGACTTTTGCTCTTTGACGTCTAAACGGCTGAACGGATTTTGATGAAATTTGGTGTGGTGATAGATGATAACCTAGAAATGGTTACAAGCTATAAATAATCATACCATCGTTCTTAGGGGGTAGGCAGTAGGCAGATAACTAAATTGAAATGGTTATAGGCTATAAATAATCACGCCAACGTTCTTAGGGGGTAGGCAGTAGGCAGATAACTAAATTGAGTTAGTTAGTCTTTTTTGTTAGGACTTTTGCTCTTTGACGTCTAAACGGCTAAACGGTTTTTGATGAAATTCAGTAAGGTAATAGATGGTTATCTCAAAACGGATATAAGATAAAATGATCACGTCATCGTACTTAGAGGGTAGGAAGTAGGCTGAAAACTGAATTTAATTAGTGATTTTTTTATGGTTTTTGCTGGGAGTTTTGCTCTATCATGCCTAAACGGCTGATCGGATTTTGATAAAATTTAGTTAGGAGATAGATAGTAACCTAGAAAAGGATATAGACTATTAATATTCATGCTATCATACTTTAGGCGTAGGCAGTAGGCAGAAAACTAATTAAGTTAGTGATTTTTAATCGTTTGTTTTAACAGTTTACCTCATTCACGCCTTAACGTCTGAACGGATATTTATAAAACTTGGTTAATTTAAAAATGGGATTCTAGACACGGACACAGGTTACTTTTTACGGCGGGAAAATTCCTTATTTCTGCGGAAATCTAGCGTGATCGTGTCAAGAAGCGCATGACGGCATAGCTACTGAAATGATTTTGATGTTTTTTTTAGTATTTGATCATTTTTCTAACTTAGACGGTAGGTAGGCGCCATAATTTAGGAAATGTATGATATAATTTTGATGCAACTGTCTTTATTTGTCAGTTTTACGCGGATCGAAACTTAGCGACATTCCATCACCCTACTTAACTTATATGGTGGCAGGTAGCTGATGTTAAGGAGTAACTAGGACTATTTTTAAGTTAGAAATCAAAATCCTGTAGTCCACGCGAACGAAGTCGCGGGCACAGCTATCTATATCTATACTAATATTATAAAGAGGAAAGATTTGTATTTTTGTATGTTTGTAATGAATAAACTCAAAAACTAATGGACCGATTGCAATAATTTTTTCACCATTAGAAAGCTGCATTATTCAGAAGTAACATAGGCTACATTATATTTAAAAAAAATTAGGGATCCTTACTAAAACTCCAAAAATCGTGTATACCGACTTTTCAAAAGCATTTGATAAAATATCGCATAATTTACTGATAAGTAAACTAGAAATCGTCGGTATACACGGTGATCTTCTTCGTTGGCTGGCCTCGTATCTGCGTGATAGATCCCAGGCGGTGGCGGTCAAGGGCTACACTTCCACCTTTGTCCCAATAACTTCTGGGGTGCCGCAGGGATCTCATCTGGGTCCTCTGATGTTTAACATTTTTATAAATGATGTTATGAGGTGTTTTCATAACTCGAAAGCACTTTTATACGCAGACGACACAAAAATATTTGCCTCCGTTAACTCTATTGATCAATCTAGCCTATTTCAAAAGGATCTAAATAATTTTTACGAATATTGCATATTAAATGATCTGAAACTAAATATCGAAAAATGCTATACAATAACCTATACTCGAAAGAAAGACCCGATGAAATTTCCATATAGTTTCAATGATATCTTGATTAAAAGGGTTAACGAAGTGAGAGATCTAGGAGTGTACCTGGACTGTAGACTTCTCTTTGCTTCGCACATTGATAAAATAACATCTAAGGCCTACAAAATGCTAGGATTTGTTTTCCGACAATGTAAGGATTTTAAAAATATAGCCACTTACATTATGCTGTACAACTCATTAGTAAGGAGTGTTTTGGAGTATGCGTCCACCGTTTGGAATCCCGTATATGCTACTTATGTAGATCAGGTCGAAAGGATTCAGAAGAAGTTTATAAGAAGATTAGGTTATAAATTTCGGGACTCTGCAATGGAGCTTGAAACGTTGGAATTGCGTCGAGAACACAGGGATCAGGTATTTTTATATAAAATTTTAAACAACATCATAGATTCTCCCTTTCTTCTCAGTCATCTCTCGTTTAGATGCCCTAGGTTGAGTGCCCGATCAAAGCAGTTTTTCTGTTCCATTATGTAATACTGAATACGCTAAGAATAGATTTCTGGTTCGAGTTTGCAATAAACACAATTTGCGCTACAATCACATTGATATGTTTAATTGTCAACTTTGTGGTTTTGTTCGGTCTGTTAAAAAAGTTAAGTAGATATTAAGTACCCAGTTTCAATTACCACAGTAAGGTAAATGTAAAGTAAATTGAGTTAAATTGTATAATAACTATATTTTCATACCTACATATATACTTATTGTGAGTCTTCGCGTTTATATGTAATAATATAATTAGTGGAAATTGTTTTGGCTAATGTATTATCACTATCATATTGTCATTAGTAATATATTGTGCTGTATGTTTCCTTAAATAAATAAAATAAAAATAAAATAAAATAATGTAACCCAAGGTGTAAAAAATAGACTTGAAAAATTCCTTACGTCGCCTGCGCTGCGAAAACTATTGAAGATAGAACAAAACCATTTACTAAGACTTTGCAGAACTCATAATTATCTACAAAAAGTGTCGCGACAGCATATGTCTAAATATTATGGTTATGTCACAGCAAGCGGTTTTTTATTCTAAAAATTTAATTTATATGCCGCCGCTTGAAAGGGCTCTTTATTTGTACCTTGGTATTAATCCTTATCAAAATAAATTACTTTATATTCAAGACGGCTTCAACACCTTTTTATTACTTTTTGAATTATTCAATTCGGACATTTAATTCGGAAGATATCACGAGTTTAAAAATGCAAGTATTAGAAAAAAGTCGCGTGGTTGCCGCCACCGCGCTCAGCTTGCCAGCATGCGATGTAGGCTCCATGTAAGCGGCACTGGGGTACGGGGGAGTCAATTTAATATGTAAATAATAATAATATTATAAAGAGGAAAGGTTTGATTTTTAGTTTGTTTGTTTGTTTCGAATAGGCTCCGAAACAACTGTACCGATTTGAAAACATCTTTCACTGTTGGAAAGCTACACTATCCCTGAGTGTCATAGGCTTTTTTTAGATAAAAAAAAATAGATTTCTCTTACGGGGTTAAAATATATTACATAGAGATAGAGATATCCCCGAAGCGAAGCGAGGGCGGGTCGCTAGTATATTATACAGAGATAGAGATATATCCGAAGCGAAGCGAGGGCGGGTCGCTAGTAATACATAAAGACAAATCATGCTTTAAATTTTGGTAGTTTAATAAAATCGATTTCATTTCCATATAAAATATTATCGATTACCAAAAATAATTGGAATAATTTGATTGTAGGACATCTCTACAATTGTCAAAATCAATGTGTCACAGGGATCATCTTAGCTGAAAAAGACTATGGGTGCGTTTAGCCGATAAAAGACTGGTCAGAATCTGAGAGTGCTGAACAGCATTTGACAATTCTGACTACAGTATCGGCCAGAACCATGCTGAGTGGAAATGAGAGAAGTGAAGTTAGCTGATATTCCGTCATATGACGAATCAATCAATCAATCTGAATATCGCCACTTAGCATTCCTCAGCCGCGTCAGCCTATGCTACTCAGCAATCGCCATTTTTCTTTCTGTGCTGACAAGATTTTGTATCGGCTAAACGCACCATATAAGTCATTGAAAATACCCTTGTCCATAGAGAATACTTATACATCGGATACCCTTGTCTCACTCTCACTATACTGTACATAATGGGGTAGCAACTGTCAAAAGGCGCTAGCGTAGCTTGTTCCCATAACAAAGCGAGATTTATATGGTAGCGAGAAGTTTTCTTCAGTTTGTAGAGAAATGACACTTTGTGCAGTTCCAAATTGTAGTGCAGTGGGAAACCATTTATTCCCCAAAGACTTAAAAATTAGAAGACTGTGGCTGAAAGCAATACGTCGTCCTAAATTTAAGCCAACAAAGTATTCGAGGTTATGTCATGAACATTTTATTTATGAAAATTATAGCAGATACACAGGTACGTTGTTTTTAAACAAAAATATAAACCTACATTTTGTATACAGAGCAGATCAATTCTTAGTATCAATATTTTATAATTTTTCAGGTGTCGAACATCAACACAAATATCTTAAGAAATAAGCTGTTCCATCTGTATTTTGTTGGAATAAAAAGGAGCCGACTATACAAGCAGAGGATAGAGCACAGAGATTACACTCCCGAAATGTTTGGAAAATTTTATTTCAAGACCAGCCATCAACTTCCTCATCTCAAAGTGTAATGCATGAAATAAGTATTTCAAAAGATAGATCTGCAGAGGGCAGAGTCGGAGACAGTGTCCATGCCCAATACAGTTTCAACCCAAACCTCCAACATTTTACGGTTGTTTTCCACAGAAATGTTGCTGGCAGACAATGAAATGGTCAACTATTATACTGGCTTAGAAACAGTTTCAAAATTCCATTTTGTATTAAGCACTTAATTACCAATGGCTTATTATATTAAATATCGCTGAAGTAATAGAGGAAGATCCCAGAGCCGCCAGACATCACTTATTTTCTAATGGACAAAATATATACGATTGAGTAGTGGTGGGGTGTACTATCATCATATGACTAGTTGCTACCTTGACCAGACGGCCATTTTTCAGATATCAACCAATCAAGGTACATAGAAACACTGCTTACCTCACTTAAATTCTGATGGCTGATTTTAACATATATTTCACACAATATCATTAAAAATCAGGTTTTATTACTCCCAGACACATGCGGTCGGCGGTTTTACCTTACAGACGCTTTAAAGCTATGAAAAAATTTTTACTTTTACTTAATTTTACTTATTTTGTGATGCTTGATTTTTATATATGTTATTCAAACAACTATTTTAAAACGTTTTGCAAACGGACAGACCGATCCAAGGGGCCAAACATTCACCAGACCCAAGTTGTTTTAGATTTTTTTTTTAATTGAATTTAGTTAAGTTTTTCTAATAAAATAGTTTGTAAGGTACAATTCTATAATTATTGCGGTCAGATGAGCACTTTTTAGTTGTTTGAATAACATATATAAAAATCAAGCATCAGAAAATAAGTAAAAGTAAAATTTTTTTCATAGCTTTAAAGCGTCTGTAAGGTAAAACCGCCGACCGCATGTGTCTGGGAGTAATGAATCCTGATTTTTAATGATATTGTGTGAAATATATGTTAAAATCAGCCATCAGAATTTAAGTGAGGTGAGCAGTGTTTCTATGTACCTTGATTGGTTGATATCTGAAAAATGGCCGTCTGGTCAAGGTAGCAACTAGTCATATGATGATAGTACACCCCACCACTACTCAATCGTATATATTTCGTCCATTAGAAAATAAGTGATGTCTGGCAGCTCTGGGATCTTGGACCATAAAGTAATTGGTGTCACAGTTGAAGACCAATTCCTCATATTGTTAATAAAACTGCGTCAAAACCGCAGACAACCAGAATTTGAACTTAGTGAAATTTTCGGAATCAGCAAAACAGAAATCTCAAAAATTTTTGTAACTTGGGTCAATTTTGTTCATAATTTATGGAAACTTATAGATCTATGGCCAAGCAGAGAACTAGTCAACTTTTATATGCCAGATAGTTTTCGTAAGTATTATAAGTCAACCAGAGTAATAATTGATGGTACTAAAATACCTATTCAAAAGCCTGGTCACTCAGACTCCCAAAATACCAGGAGTTTTATTAAAAGAAGACCTAAAGCTAGAGAGCCAAAGATTCCATATTGAAAGGCTGATAGATCTCACCAAAACTTATAAAATACTTGCCGCTGAGTTAAATCAGTTCTATGTGCCTTTAGCATCTAAAATATCATTTGTATAATGTTATGTAATTTCAGGGAATGTATCATGAATAAAAGATAATAATTATTTTTACATTTACAGTTTTATTTCGAAAACCTGTTATAGTTAAAATAGAGGTATTTATTAAGAATTTCCTCAACTAAATAATTTTCATAGAAATCATCCAATTTTTTATCATATTAGCAATAAATTTGTCATCTCTGTTGACGTACAACACTTTCATGTCCTTATAGGTATAAATAATTAAATTGCAAAAACGCTTGCCAGTACTGTATCTATAACTGTCCCTGTATTTGATAGTAATAAGGAGTAGTCTTCATTAATTAAAGTACATATGTTATTTTCAATTATCAAATAAGGGACAGTTATATGATTGATCTCTTGAAACCGGCTTGCATATGGGCAATTTATTTCCATTATGGACTCATCTAAAAGTCCATCAGGCGATGCTCCTAAAATGGCTCTTCATAACTTACAAAAAGGCCACATGGCTCAATGTGAAGGCCATATTGCTCGGAATATTTTTTTATGCATTCTTTTCGTTGATTATGCCATGGCTGGTTGCCCTTGTACGGACACTGTCTTTGCTTTTGTTTATTAATAGGCAAGCATATTGTTTTTTTGTTGTGTCTCTAAGATGACATACAGTTTTTTTTTCCTAACTGACTAACGATGATGGCTTGGAGGAGCCTTGTCTGTATTTGTCTTTTATTACCTAAAATAATTGAATTATAAGAAGAAAACGTAAAATTCCCACTCTGTATTACGCTTTTACAAGGTTACGCCGTTTGACACGTTTTCATAGTGACGTAGTAAGTATACCAGGTATTTTTATAAATAGGATGAAGGATTTAACAAGTTTTGTATTAATTCAATCTTCTGGATGTGAATAAATGTTTTTAATAAAAAAAATATAATTAGACCTTGCTTGGTTATAAAGTGGAAATAACTGTTACTTATATGCTTCGGCAATTTTACCGTTGTCCCTCACTAGTGCAGTCGGTCTGACATGTTTAAAATCAGTCAACTTAGAGCGGCTCCGGTATAATACTAGATTTCTCAACCTGTTATAATTAACCCTTCTATTAGATCCGCCTTTTTCCTCGCAATGAAGCTCCTCGTCTCTTCAGTTCATCTTTTAATTCTTGTACTCTCCAAGTAGAATACATCGTTAAAAACGCTCGGAAATTCACAAAAAAAATCGGGAAACGATATCACAACAAATGTCAAAAAAAATGACAGAGAAACAAGCTATAGTAGCGCCATCTGCGATTAGCTTTGACCGGTCGGCCCCATTACATAGTTATAGTCATTTATTTTAATAATTTTGAGTCTATGCAATTTGTGTTGGAAACAGATAGAAGGCCAAGTAAACATTGGGAATGACCACAGACAACATATTGATACTAAAAATAAAACCGTTTAAATTTTATCGGGATGCCCTAGTAGCTGATGACGTCAAATTTAAAAAACCACATGTCAATTTGACATTAGCGGCAGTAAGTGACAAATAAATTGAGGAACAAAAAATTAAATACTGAACCGACTAGAAAGAAAGCAGCGTTTTCGGTGTAAAAATTCTAAATTCTGTTACAAACAATGTCTTACCAATTATACAGAAATACAACAATCGGAAACACTCTACAAGAGAGTTTGGACGAACTGATACAAGTAAATATAGTTTGTTTATAGATTTGAAGGCCAACTGTGCCACAACCTATTTTGTTTTTTTATTAATATTGTTTAAAATTTCAGTATGGGCAAATTACACCTGCTTTGGCGGTCAAAGTTTTGCTTCAATTCGACAAATCTATCAACCAGGCTTTATCTAACAGAGTCAAATCAAGACTTACCTTCAAGGCTGGGAAATTAAATACCTACAGGTGAGTCTCAATCTGGCTCGTAGGTGGTTTAATTGTCCTAAACTATGGATAAAATTAAGCGACGTATATTTGATTGAGGTAATATTATTTCTATGGTAATCAAAATTAAATGACTTTTCAGATTTTGTGACAATGTGTGGACATTTATGTTGAATGATGTGGAGTTCAGGGAAGTTCAAGAAGTTGCCAAAGTAGATAAAGTAAAAATAGTCGCTTGTGATGGTAAAAGTGAGTATTTTATCATATAATTGTTACTACAACATTGAATTTTGTAAGATTTCCTACTTAAATTTCCAGTTGAAAAGCTTATGTCCCAATTAAAGTGATTCAGTAATGGTTTTTCCGCTTTGTTGTTTATAATGAATTTTCCTACCAGTCAGATTCTAATACAAGTTATTTGATAATATTTTAAACTATTGTTTATCTTTTCCAGATGTGGAAGACCGAAGATAACCATCAGTGATAATAAAATGTTAGTCTTAATTTTCTTTCTAATATGAGTAATATTACAGAACATCTAATTAATTGAATTCTTAAGCAAATTGTATGTTCTATGTAACAGGGAAAACAAATTAAATGATACTTTATTAATAAATTATCTCAGTGGCTATATCATTTGTTATTTCAAATAATTAATTCCTGTCACCCTGAAGCGAAACCTATTATAGACCTAATTATACTACACTGGTAAAATGAGATTGTATATAGGAATAGCAAAAAAATATGTAATGGGAAAATAAGTCCAGTTTATTCTCAGTTTTAGACATTTATTTAAAAATAATGACAATCTAAATAATATATACAATGATGTACCTATTTAATAATTAACAGATCTGGAAAGCATATGATTAAACCAAATGTAACCTAATTTACCAACGACGAAAAAAAAGAGCAACACATTTAGTTAAACTATGTAAACAATCCAAAATTATACAGGTACCTATCTAACATTATTATCATATTCAAAATAATATAGTACACCTTTGAAAGAAAAAATTAAAGTAAAAAAATAACCATGGGTATTTATTGTCCCATTAGATACTACAAAAAAAAGTAATAGTTCTGTTGCTTATTCATAATTTTGTGTATAATGAGACCATTACAAATATTTTACTACCATAACCATGATTACATCTTCAGTTGAATAGTATGTTTACATTATGTTTTGAAATAACTTCAGAAGTTTATCTTTTTTATGAGATACCCGTAACAATCCACCACCTCTAAATTGTTTGAGTAATTATATATGGGCAAACCGTCACCAACCATGGCCCTATTCAATAAGGTGTAAAACTACAATTACTATTCATTTAATATTGGCGTTCCTTACCTATGTTGTGGTTTTATAGCCATTGTTTACGCAATTCAATTGCATTCATTGTTACCATACAAAACAACACCTATAAAATGTCATTCATACAATAACCTTTTGCAGTTGGGTTTTAGGACAATTTTAATTCGAAATAGATTGGTATCAAGTGGTTTCTTCTAAGAAATACCACTGGCCAGTTATAAATACTGACTAATGTAAATTGTCTTTGTGCATTCTCCATTTTCTCCATATTTATTTATAGACCCTGTTCGGGCGCATATCGATGGAAAAAATAAAATATACTACTATAATAATAACAAAATAATATACAAATAAACAAATTATTATGTTTATCACTTCTAGGAGTTTATGTGATAAATCCATGTTAGACACATCAATAAAAACGAATTATTGAGAATATAATATTCAATACCAGAAAATGACCGCACAACAATAATTATTAATTATATATTTTTGTTACATATCATGAAATATATAGAACCCCCTTTAATGATGTCATAAATTGTACAGTACTACGATAAACATATAAAAATAATAAAGATGTACTGACTATGAAATGATTAAACAATTGTGCATTTTATTTCATACCATAATTTTTGAATATTGAATTCGATTGGTACAAATAATAACATACTGTTTTTGGCAGCATAATATCCAAAGGCTCCAACCAAAGTCCAAATTTGCTCAAAAGCTGGTGAACTAGTTAAAATGATGTACCACAGAGTAGTTGTTATAAACTGCAGTAACTATAGGTGTATTAGCTATAAATAATAATTTATGTATCTAATACAATCTCTAGAATTAAATGGCAACATTTTTTTTATTGGTCGGCTGGGTAATTAACTGTAGAAATGACATGAAACCGCTAGTAGTTCTCCCCGTCAATAGCCGCGGTGGCAAATAAAGCTTAAATCTTTTCAGTCAAATGTCGGTAGAAGTCGGGCTGCGCCATGAATCACGCAGTAGAAAATGTTATTCTAGCGCAACTGGTGATCCGATGCTCCATACAGAGCCTTTTGCGTTATGTTCTCTGACAAATGTAGCTAGATGGCCTAGGAAGGAAGAGTAGCCAGTAGTTCTCTAAGCGGCTTTGGGCAAAACATTTTAAGTCTGGCAGACGTTGTCTGGCCGCGGAGGTTGCGGGTCACGCAAAATCGAGGTGAATAATGAAGCTTGTTTTTCAGCGCCTATACGCTACAGGAAGACGGCTGTAGCAGGTCGTTTGCAGCACAAATGGGCCAAATTTAGAAAGTTCACTCGTCCATAATATTTTTACAACGTAATCTCGTGTGTCCGCGCAGTAGAAATGCGACGAGGCGTGGTCTAGAGGTAGCCACGAGTAACATCTGGCGTAGGTAAATGTCGTGTCGCGTTCTACGCGCAGTAGGTTAGGTCTGCTTACGTGATAATGATATATCTGCTGCAGAGGGCGCTACGAGCAACACAACTGGCTTCGATTAACACCGCATGTTTTCTTATTCTCAGAAAGAGAGCGGCGAGTTAGGCCCGCTTGCGGGATAGTGATATATATTGTGCACGAGCAACACAACTAGCATCGATTAACACCGCATGTGTTCTTATGCTCAGACAGAGAGCGGTGAAGTTAGGTCCGCATTATCCCAACGATATAACTGGTGCAGAGGGCGCCAAGAGCAACACAACTGGCGTCGATTAACGCATGTCTTCTTATGCTCAGTAAGAAAGCGGTGAAGGTTAGGCGAACGTGTGTCTATGCGCAGTAGGAGGGCGGCGAGGTGAGGTCGGCCAGCAGGTCCTGCTCGGCCTCGCTGAGCGCGGCGCGGTGCTTGGGCCAGTCGTCCTGGTGCGTGCGCCGGAAGTCGGCCAGCGCGGCGCGGATCGTCGCCGGGATCGGGTCCGGGGCGCTCGTGTGGCGGGACAGCTCGGCGAGCACGTCGCCTAGCCTGCACGATTCATTAGATTTAGTACACACAATACATATGAAATGTAGCAAATTACATAGCTACTTACTGCCCGACGTTTCGACTGGGTTACTCCAATCGTGGTCGCGAGCTCGCTCGCGTGTAGACCCATAAAGACTAATATTAAGTGTAATGGAACGCGAAAGTCTAAAATCTTACTTATGAAATGAATGAAACTTTGATAACGTCGAAGATTTTTGATGGAAGTCGACTGGCACATGTCATGTATCAAAATAAACGCGTCCAGGAATGAATTAAGGACAGTTGTGAGAGTATCATGTATGGCTCGATAGCGCATTTGGTAGTGCTCATTTGCGATGTTGTATCATATTTATTGATCAATCTGTATGTGTATGTTGTTTACAAATATTTGGGTAGATAGGGTTACGTCTATGTAGCACTCTTATATGTTATGTCTGTATGCCTTACCTAGGTCCCAGGCTGTAGGGCCGCGACGCGAGGTAGGCGCACAGGCCCAGCACGCCGCAGTGCCGCTCCACGAGCTGGCGGCTGCGGCAGCTCCTCATGAGGCCGCGGATGGTCTCGTGCTCGTCGGGGAGCGCGCGGCAGTGCATCAGGCCGGTGAGCAGCTTGGCGGCCGCTTGCCGCACCTGCAGAACGAGAGAGTTTAACGGATTCCATACACATACATACAATCACGCCTTTTTCCCAGAGGGGTAGGCAGAGATCACTTCCAGCGATCCACTTTTCACCTCTGTGGGAAACGTGACGTGACGGGTTGTGGACCACGTCGCCGCCATTTTGCCTTGTGCATTGTTTTAACAAAGTCATTGCGTTCCCACGAGTAGCAAGGATATATGACGGGGGAAGGATACTATCGCCTCGGATGATTTGAACTGAGTCGATAGTAGCTCGAGGAGCCGGGGTCGCTTACCCGTATACCGTTCACCAACCACCGGACAGATAGTTGTGACTCCTGACTGCTGCCTGACGGATTCCAGGTTTGACTCAAATTAGATGGGTGAATGATATTGGGCGTTATTTATCGATGCCGTCTATGGATTCAGTTAGGCTTCTTATAGAGAAATTCAGGCTCCACGAAATGCTGATACGACTCCGAACGAGACTCCGTAGAACTGGCATAGATAGGTAACCAATAATAAAATGGTGGTGTCAGCCAGACAAAACCTTAATAGTAGGGTTGGCTTTATGCTGCTGCTTTTCATTTGTTTCATATGTGTATTTACTTGTAGTGGAAAATCTTAATTGCTGATTTTAAGTTATTTTGAGTCAAATGTAATATCGAACAGCTGTATTTATTCCTAAAAAAAAAAATAATTAATATTTCTTGTCTCGAGGATTTGGCTCCCCCATGAATCTGCCGCCCGGGGCGAATGCACCCTTAAGCGCAATACACACTGAGCCCGCCGGGCCGCCGATACCGGCACAGAAACTTTTGATTAACTCATAATTCTTTTCATAATATGCCGTCGGGTTATTTCGGCGGCCCGACGGGCTCAGTGAGTATTGCGCTTTAGATCCAGGTCTTCCTGGTGTTCCTGCACCCACCTCCAGCCGCTGGTCCCGCATGAGGCGCGTGGCGAAGGCCTCGGCGCGCTCGGCGCGGGCGCGCTGCTCGCTCAGCAGCGGCAGCGCGTAGAACACCAGCGGCTGCGCGAACTCCACGCAGGCTAGGCGGGCCCACCACGAACGACCTGACACACAAATTATACGTTTATACAGCTGATAGTAGGTAATCTACGTACATTTGTTATACAAAGTTGAGTTTCTATTCAAAGTCGAGCGTATGAGGAAGGACGGATTTTAATTCTAATATAATATTGGCCGGAAAAAACCCAACAGGTTTTATTTATTCACCCATTTACACTGAAAAAAAAAATTACTCATACAATTTTGTATGGCGTAAACAATTATGTTGAAAACTGTGTTGATTATTTTCGTCATCTAAAGATAGCGTTTGCGACGAGCTTGAGTACTTCGACTTTATGCGTAGATCACGGTCCGCGCGTTGCGTCCGTGCTCCCTGTGGCGTTTTCTTTGCTTCGTGGTAGTTCCATTGCGTCGGTGTACGTATACTGAGCGCGGCAGCTCGTCGTGCGGCTGCGGGCCGCTGCTGCAGCTCGCCGTGTGTATACGCACCGGAGGCGAGGCGGTCGAGCGCGTCGAGCGCGCGGTCGAAGGCGCGGGCGTGGTGGTGCGCCAGCGCGAGCGCGGCGAGGAAGCCGGCGGCGGCGCGCGGCAGCTCGTCGTGCGGCTGCGGGCCGCTGCTGCAGCTCGCCGTGTGTATACGCACCGGAGGCGAGGCGGTCGAGCGCGTCGAGCGCGCGGTCGAAGGCGCGGGCGTGGTGGTGCGCCAGCGCGAGCGCGGCGAGGAAGCCGGCGGCGGCGCGCGGCAGCTCGTCGTGCGGCTGCGGGCCGCTGCTGCAGCTCGCCGTGTGTATACGCACCGGAGGCGAGGCGGTCGAGCGCGTCGAGCGCGCGGTCGAAGGCGCGGGCGTGGTGGTGCGCCAGCGCGAGCGCGGCGAGGAAGCCGGCGGCGGCGCGCGGCAGCTCGTCGTGCGGCTGCGGCGGGCCGCGCGCCGCGACCGCGCACGCTGTGGCCACTAGGGCGTGCTGGGTGGCCGCGGTGCCGCCCATGCCGCGGACTGTCACGCCCGTGCATGCGCGGAGAGCTGGAAACACGTGAACAAATAATAATAAAAAACATAATCATCTCATGACTCGGCGTAAACTGTGCTAAATACAAGTGATCCAATGACACATCATGACACTGAGAGACCCCAAATGATACTTTGCAGACACTGTAAACGACCTGTTACAGACACCCCAAATGACACATGACACTTTTTACAGACACCCAAAATAACAACTTTACCGAAAATGTAAAAGACACTTTACAGACTACCTAAATGACAATATACGGATAAAAACAAAATGACACACGACGCTTTACAGACACCCCAAATGACACATGACTTTTAACATTTTAACACTTTGAGATTAAACTCGTGGTCCACGGGCAAGACTGAAGAATACACGCGAGTTTAATCCGTAAACTGATTTTATTTCAAATGTGTAGTCTTCGCGCAAATAAAAGACAATACTATGAAACCTAAAATGTCAAATAACAAACAACTTAAATGACGCTTTACAACACCCCAAATTGTATATTACCTGTGGTTAGCAGGTTGACAGCGATGGCGTGCTCCTTAGGGCCGGGCGCGGCCGCGTCGCCGGCCAGCCGCAGCGCCGTGTCCAATCTCTCCACCAGCTGCTTGTCCAACCGATCCCCTAGGGCTACGGCCTCCGCCTCAGAGGGCTCGCTGCCCTCGCCGCCCTGAAAAAAAAAGAAAATTATTAAAAAAAAGAAAATCAGCTTAATAACATGGGAACTGTTTTATTACGGTGTTGTAGACGTAATGTTCTTTTTGTGTGTTAAGAGTGAGCGTCCAAGTCCTAGTGCAGGGTAGGCGAACCAATATTTTGAACACGTTGCCACTTAGAAAACATGTGTGATAAGTAGTTATTTATTATTGTTTTCCAAATAATCAGAAAGTCAAATATTTGATAGCACGAATGTCCCCATTAATCATTTTTAAAAAAAATGCCACGTTGGTGGTGTATTAAGGTTCGCCTGTCCTAGTGGTTAAGTTGGCCAGGTTTCTCAGGTTCAATCCTGCCACATATCAATGTGTTCAAGTGTTTTTGCAATATTGTTGCTGATGCGTTATTTAGTTAGCTGCCTGGTTGGTCTATTGGTAGCAAGCGCGTTTTCGAATACAAGCCCGGGGTCAGTCAATTTGTGTGATTTTTTTCTGTAATGAAATTTTATTACTCAGCCCTGAGTTAGTTATCCCAGATATATTTATTATATCCTGCACACCAGATCGGCCGCCACGGCTGAAGTCGGTCGGGCACCTTATATTTAGTTAGGTATATATTAAGCGCGTATCTCACCGGCGGCGCATCATCAGTGGCGGGCTCGTCGAGGTCCCGGCGAGCGGCGCGCGTCTGCAGCGCGGGCGGCAGTAGCGCCGCGCCCGCCGCGCGCGCCGGACGCGCCGGGCCCGCCGCGCCGCACTGCCCCGCCGCGGGGGACGCCGCCGGCTTCACCACTGGGGAACGGACATTGCATTCAGTAGCCATGACTTTAACAGTGACTCGATATTGCCTATGTAAATATGTCTATGAAAAACTGAAAATGTATGATTTTAGACTTTCGCGTTACATTACACTAAATATTTGTCTCTATGGGTCTACATGCGTTATTAGGAGTAGCAAATACCTATGTATTTGCTACTCCTAATAACGCGTGTAAACTGAAAATGTCCGGGATATTTACCATGTTAATATAATATTTTTGACAATAATATAAATTTTATCAGTATGTATCTGCCTCCCCTTAGGGACGCGGCTGGCTCCACCATTAGGTAAACAAAAATATTACATAATATTCGCACCAGTGCCCTATTCACAAAGCGGCGGTTACGATTTTATTAAGTTTTTGTGGGAAACAAAAATTAACACCAGGTTGGGATAAAGAAGTTGACTTTTTTCCAATCCTGAATCTCATAGTATCTGTAAAATATCATGACCACTTTACTTGACTATGAGAATATAGCGTGCAGAAAAATGTACAAGGCTTTTGAACTTCAAAATAAATCCTGCACCTACATTAGTCAACTACAAAGATAAATTCAAGTAAAAACTTCAAATATATAAAACAGATCAACATACCTATATCTCCATTCTCGTCATAAAGTGCCGCTAATCTCGGCTGTATGGATTCCAGAAATTCGGCCAGTTTGGGCGCGCCGCCGCTCTCGCCGCCCGGGAAAACCAGCTCAGTGTCGAAAAGGGTCATCAGAGTGCTGAACAATGGAGAATGCTTATTATGCTAGGTAAATATTACTTACAAGTAGGTATTTGATTAACTGTATTGTTATTCAAGCTAAATTGGCAAAATTATTCGGTTTTGAAGTTCTGATCACTTGCATTTTTTCATATGAATGGACTTTGGATAATTTTATATCATAGGCGCATACGTAATTTTGACATAATAATAAAAAATTATTTGTTTTAGTACATGTCAATAACCTAAACTTACAATTTTGTTTTGCGTATGTAATATTACAAAAAAAAATATAACAAGTAAATAATCTCACCTTCCAACGCTCTCCCGTACATTTTGATACGGATGCTTAGTGAAGCTCGCCGCGTCAAGCTGTTTGATCAGCTCGGCCGCCAGGGGCGCTGTCCGCCAGCTCAGGGAGCCCATCGCACCCTGTTTGGAAATAATCATTAATAAACATCACTCTCACCTCTAAGCTAGGAAAACGTTGTCCGGCTTTTGTTAGGCTTTTTACATTACGCAAACGAGCGAGCGAGCGAGCAAAAAAGCTTTGTTTAACATAAGTATATTCATATTCATATTAATTTATTCATTTATTCACATAATTTCATAACATTACAGTAGATACACATGTACAAATGCTTTTGTATAGGCAGATATTATTGGCCATGTCAGAAATTACCTTTTCAAGGCATTTGTGAATTAAATACATTGACTTATGCACATTTTTGCCGTACCTATACTGAGACACAAAATATCCGGTAAAACTGGTCAGCTATTAGGTTTGGCGACTTGGCAACCCTACACGTTCCGGCGTGTCTAATAACCTCACCTGCAGCGCGTACAGCCGCGCACAGAGTAGGAACGACGCGTCCTTATCGGGGTGTTCGTGCGCGCACGCGCTCGGCGCGCACAGCCGCACGAGCGCGCGCAGCACGCGCCCGCCGCGGCACGGCTCCAGCTTCTCCACGCCCGTGGCGAGGCACGTGCCCCAGTCCTCCATCGTTTCCGGCGTGACGGCCGTTAGACCTGCCAGGAAATTTGAATTCTTTATTGCGTGTTGCAAGTCAAACAGTTGGAGTAAGGTATCACGGATAATCATGTGACGCCCAAAGGTAGCTTGTCATCATTGCATAGTACAAAACAAAGTCACCTTCCGCTGTCATCTGTATGTTCGTTTAGATCTTTAAAAACACGCAATGGATTTTGATTTGATTTCATAGTTAAAATCCATTCAAGATTCAAGAGATACAAGAAAAAAGTTTTTATGTATAATTTACCCGAAGCGAAACGAGTGTGGGTTGCTAGTTACTAATATTATGAATACGAACGTTTGTGAGTATGCGTGGATTGATAGACGGATGTTTGCTACTCTTTCATCCAAACGACTTCTCCTGCGGCTCGCCCGCAGGCAGGACCCGGGCTACACGCTCCCGTCCCCTGCTACACACTGACCGGTGTTGATGATCTCGACGGTGGCCTGGTACATGGCGAGCGCCCTCTCGCGCGGCCAGTAGCGCGGCGCGCGCAGGCCCGCGGCGGCGCCTCCTGCGACTCGCCCGCAGACAGGACCCGGGCTACACGCTCCCGTCCCCTACTACACACTGACCGGTGTTGATGATCTCGACGGTGGCCTGGTACATGGCGAGCGCCCTCTCGCGCGGCCAGTAGCGCGGCGCGCGCAGGCCCGCGGCGGCGCCTCCTGCGACTCGCCCGCAGACAGGACCCGGGCTACACGCTCCCGTCCCCTACTACACACTGACCGGTGTTGATGATCTCGACGGTGGCCTGGTACATGGCGAGCGCCCTCTCGCGCGGCCAGTAGCGCGGCGCGCGCAGCCCGCGGCGGCGACCTCGGCGACTCGCCCGCAGACAGGACCCGGGCTACACGCTCCCGTCCCCTGCTACACACTGACCGGTGTTGATGATCTCGACGGTGGCCTGGTACATGGCGAGCGCCCTCTCGCGCGGCCAGTAGCGCGGCGCGCGCAGGCCCGCGGCGGCGACCTCGGCGACTCGCCCGCAGGCAGGACCCGGGCTACACGCTCCCGTCCCCTGCTACACACTGACCGGTGTTGATGATCTCGACGGTGGCCTGGTACATGGCGAGCGCCCTCTCGCGCGGCCAGTAGCGCGGCGCGCGCAGGCCCGCGGCGGCGCCTCCTGCGACTCGCCCGCAGACAGGACCCGGGCTACACGCTCCCGTCCCCTACACACTGACCGGTGTTGATGATCTCGACGGTGGCCTGGTACATGGCGAGCGCCCTCTCGCGCGGCCAGTAGCGCGGCGCGCGCAGGCCCGCGGCGGCGCCTCCTGCGACTCGCCCGCAGACAGGACCCGGGCTACACGCTCCCGTCCCCTACTACACACTGACCGGTGTTGATGATCTCGACGGTGGCCTGGTACATGGCGAGCGCCCTCTCGCGCGGCCAGTAGCGCGGCGCGCGCAGGCCCGCGGCGGCGCCTCCTGCGACTCGCCCGCAGACAGGACCCGGGCTACACGCTCCCGTCCCCTACACACTGACCGGTGTTGATGATCTCGACGGTGGCCTGGTACATGGCGAGCGCCCTCTCGCGCGGCCAGTAGCGCGGCGCGCGCAGGCCCGCGGCGGCGACCTCGGCCGCGAACCGCTGCGGCGCCTCCTGCGACTCGCCCGCGCAGCGCGCCGCGGCGGTCAGGAAGCGGGTGGCCACTTGCTCGCCGAATTGGGCGAATAGCATCTGTGGACGACAGTGATGGAGATTAGGAGGTTGATTTAACGCCAGACTCAAAAGAAGGTGATACAATTTGCCTGTAACATTAGGAATAGCCCCAAAACGAATTCCTTCCGAAGTAAAAGTTTTAATGCCTTATTTATTACCGATCGTCGATTAAATGGTAACTGGATTGATTATTGGTTAAGAGATAGCTAGCTTTGGCGCGCGACCTTTTGTTGTAAGCACCCCTTGGATCAAGAGCCCATGAAATTTTACCAGCCCTACCTATAGCTACACTATTGATTATTTTATTGGTATGAGAAAATTTTAAAGTTGTGGTATGAAAAGGACATTAAACTAAAAAATAAATAAATAATTACAATGTACTCACTTTGAACATAGAGAACCTGACGCCGCTGAACTTGTCCCTGCCCTTCTTCTCCTCCACAGTTAGGAACGCAACCAGTTTATCGACGTTCGCTTCGTCGCTGAAGAACTCTAGCAGATAGCGCTCGCCTTCCTCCATCTTGTCGGGCGCGATGTCCGACGAGCACACCTGCTCGCTCGCCGGTGCTGCCACCTGCAATATTTATTATGATTATGGAAATGTTTAAATTAGAGAAATTAGCATAGCATTCTAAGTAAATATGTGGTTAAAAAGTCTTTGATACACTTAATTGATCTGTGTAATCGATATCTCACCCCAAAGCCATATTTAGGTTAAATGAAAGGTCTTCATAGGGGTAAAAAAATATTATTTCTTCATATGACAAAGCCTAAGATCTGACTTGGCTTGAATTATTACTTTTGGTGGTTACTTTTGTTAATCTAGTCTATTAGTATATAATTTAAAACTGTAATGGTTACACACATAAGAAAACTGAAAATGTGAACTGACCCGTGTTCACCCGTGATCATGGCGCTACAACAGTGACAAAACAAAACAACATAGTAAATATCCTGGACATTTTCAGATTTCTAGTCTATCAGTATAATTCCCAAAGTCACAAACCATCAGTTTGTCGGGCCAGGCGTAGAAGCCGTAGTTGTTGCTGCGCAGCCACGGCCGGTCCCACTCCTCGTCCGTGTTGGGGATCCGCTCCTCCGACCACATCGCCCACTCCAAGTCTTTTCTATAACCTGAACAAACAAATATTGTAATTATAGCCTTCTATAACGATGGATTGTTTAACATTCTTTGTATTCTGTACACACAAACACACACACACACCTATAATCATAATCTGTCAATTAGCGTTTATTCCCACACCACGGGTGGACAGAGAGACAAATGTTTCAAAAACGACTCTGTGTCCAACCCTGGGGGACAGCGAGAATTATATGTACATTATTCCCACTGGCCATCCCAGATCTTTTTAAACAATTCTTTATTTTTATTGACGTGACTTTCGTCATTTTCTTTATTTTTAGTCTCAATAGAGTAGAGATGCATGTTAGGGTATGGGTAAGCCTTTAAATGATAATAAAGAATTGTTTAAAAAAAACTAAAGGCTCACCCATACCCTAACATGCATCCCTACTTTCTCCAAACATTAGAGATGCATGTTAAAAGACGATCGACGATGACGATGACGATGAGACGATGTTAAAAGATATCTGGGTGGCCAATGGGAATA
Organism: Maruca vitrata; assembly: GCA_039566165.1. NCBI lineage: Eukaryota > Metazoa > Arthropoda > Insecta > Lepidoptera > Crambidae > Maruca > Maruca vitrata. Next base: position 7,379,753 of record CM076928.1, read on the forward strand.
ATGTACATTTAATTCTCGCTGTTCCTCAGGGGTGGACACCGAGTCGTTTTTGAAACATTTGTGTCTCTGTCCACCCGCGGTGGACAAGCAAGCGGGAATACACGCCAATTAGTAGTCACACAAATTAATATTTGTCCCGAGTGGAAATCGAACCCACGACTCTTGGAACCGCAGGTAGCAAGCCTGGGTCACTAACCACTGTTCCACCGAGCCAGACTATCTCAACTGCAGGTGCACAACTAGAACACATGTCTGGTTGAAGTTAAAATTATTCAGCTTTAATAAAGTTTAATACCAATAATCGAATACCGGTTTACCCAGGAATCACTCATTCAAACTTGGCCACCATGACGACCCGGTACGGGATCTTCTTCAGCGGCCGCTTGCGCTGTTTCAAAGCGTAATGTGACAGGCGAAACGAAAGCATTGCCACAGCTTGTTATAACCGAAGACCGTATTACCCAGGAATTACTCACCAGGTATATGTTTCTCAGGTTTGGCCACCCCGGCGACCTGGTACGGGTCCACGGCTATCTTCTTCAGCGGCCGCTTGCGCTGCTTCAAAGCGTAATGTGACAGGCGAAACGAAAGCATTGCCAAACCTTGTTAACGACGCCATTGGCCGAACCGAAGACCGACTAACCCAAGAATCACTCACCGGGTATATGTTTCTCAGGCTTGGCCACGCCGGCGACCTGGTACGGGTCGACGGCTATCTTCTTCAGCGGCCGCTTGCGCTGCTTCAGAGCGTATAATGTGACAGGCGAAACGAAAGCATTGCCAAGCTTATTATAAACGACGCCATTGGCTCATCAGAAGAAATCACTCACCAGGTATATGTTTCTCAGGCTTGGCCACCCCGGCGACCTGGTACGGGTCCACGGCTATCTTCTTCAGCGGCCGCTTGCGCTGCTTCAAAGCGTAGTGGGTCAAGCGCTGCGCGGTGCGGCGCACGGCGATGTCGTCGTGTATGAGGGAGCGCACGATCAGCTTGACCGCGCGGGGCGTGTACGGCGTTTGCACGGACGGACAGAAAGTCAGCATTAGCATTGCTTGCTCTAAGCGGCGCCATTGACTGCAATTAAAAATATAACATGGAAAAATATTGTATGTAATTATTATTATTGAATCCATTGGATATGCTTTGCTTATTCACACAATATATTTGTAAATGTATGTTGTACACTTATAATAATAAAGCCTATATCTATCATCAAAATAACAAATGAACTTTCCATTTGACTACTCAATAAAAAATTAAGCTGAATAAAATCGTATCAGAATGATTTTTGCGGTAACCAGGAAATAACAACATCAACATCAACTAATGATCTAGGCTAAATAAATTGTTTAATTCGTCCTCTAAATCGTGCCAAACATACAGTTAGAAGGACTATTATAAATTGTCTCTTTCAACTTACACATTAGGCGCTTCCGCAACGTCCACCAACTCCTCAATAAGCTCTTTGTACAGCGCCTCAGTCCTGTTTGAGTTAGCCAGCTCCCTCTCAGCGGCCTTGCTGAGCTGCTCAGCGAACTCGGGCTCAGTGGCGTCCAGGAAGTGCAGGGCCGCTTGCACCGCCGACTCGGACATCTCCAGTCGAGTGTTCACAGTTGGGAAGTGCCGGTGGAGGGAGTCGCTGAACGCTTGCTCTAACCTGTAATATAAACTTATATTTATTTATTGGTTTATATTAACCTCAAAGGGTTACACTACACTAGGCAGTACACTATTTTGAAAGCGTCATTGCTTTTGGACCTTATTTTTAGTGAACTATAATGGCAATATGGTTGCCATCACCAGTTAGTAAAGGGTTTAATACATACTTCGTAACATAATTTGGTGGATAGTTTACGTCTATTGTTATTTTATCTGTCATGTCGTGAAAACGTACTATACAGAACTCAACCATGGACATGTGTTGTGAGATACCTATATGTTGTGTAGGTTATCCTAATAATGAATAATGATTCTAAAATTCAGACCCATGAGTCCATAATAATCATCATTTAAGGGCGATTTAGGATAGGGAAGGACAAAAGCGTTTCTTTTAAAGCGATACGAATTGGGCGTATACGTGTGTGTATGAATTTTCTACTACCCACCTCAATATGCTCGGCTTCTCGCTCAGCGGCGCCTTCAAGACAGCCGGCCACAAGGTCCGCACCACCTCCCAGTCCTGCTTCGATATGAGCGGCCCCGCGCGCGGACCCAGCATGATGTAGAGGGCGCCCTTGTGCTTGTTGTGCCACTCCTCGCCCTCCCCGCCGGTCGCTAGCAACTCCGCCAGTTTGGGGACCAGAGCGCGGTACGAGTAAGGGTAATGGCTCAGCATCCAGTAGAGCCGGATTTGAGATAAGATTCGGACCTATGGGTAAACAGTACATTGATTGATTCAAATATTATAATTATTCGACAGGAAGAATATAAGATTCAACCTTAACAGCCCCTTGTTGGTTGCTAATGTGATGTTCGATATTATTATAACGCTTGTAGATGGAGGTCATAAAGCAAATTTAACTTCAAAGCTATAACAGTCTCCCATAGTCAGCAAACAACATGTAGCTTGGTAGAATGAATGAATAAATCGACTAAGAAGAAGAGATGGTTCTCTTCTTCTTAGTCGATTTATTTATTTCTGAAGGTCGTGTCTTTCATGAAAGGTGTGTTACCGAAGCGCTGACGATCTGTTTCCATACCTCTCTGTCTTCAGCTTGGCACAGGGCAATCGATGCATTAAGCCCAGTTGCAGCTTTCACCAGGTCAGAACAACAAGTAGGTGAACTACAGTGAGGTAGCTACCATAATCATGACGTAATAGTAGTGGTAGAAACTTACCGAGCTATAAGTGTTGATAGACAGATCGTACAACGCATTTAAGGCCTTGAGCGCCGACGGCGTGATGCCAGCATCGCACACCAGATCGACCCTCGACTCCTCCTGCAGTCTCGCAGCATCAGCTAGCAGCATGCGAAGCCTCGCCGCGCCCGCCGCGTCCCCGCCGACGCCGCCGCGCCCGTCCATGGCCCGCTCTAGGGCTCCGTACGAGCGCAGCCTGGCTTCTAAACCGGGGCCGGCGCGAATGCCCTTCGTCACTACTACGCGCTCCCATACCTGGACATAGAACAATAATACTTTTAGTACCTGTAATTTTGGCTAGCACAAATATTCTTAACTCTTTTAAACCAGTAGGTATGCTTTTGAACCTTGTCTTAAGTAAATATGGTTTGAATTGTGGTGACAACTTTGTGGTCATCACCATGTAAAGGGTTGAAAGAAAAATATATACCAACAGACTCTGAACCTAATTTAGGTCATGTGCGAAATCACATTGCGTGGATTAGGCTGTATAAACATGTTTACGTCGCTGTATTAGTCACCCTTAAACTTGTTCGGACGGTGTGTATAATATGGCGCCGCTACAAAATCAACTCTTTGGGCAACACAGAGGCAAAAAACGCTGCCCCTGCTCGTATTTGGAAATCTTCACGTATTGTGTACGTGCAAATGGGAATGGATAATGTTACTGTGTCTCAATGTGTTGACACATTGATTATATTTGAAAAATTAATTATACTTTAAACATGAAAAAACGAAAAAATATTCATTTTGTATGAAAAATGCAAATATAATGTTCCAAATTTTGGCTGTATGGCCAAAGAAATTACACATTTAGCTAAAATCATTAACATTCTCTATTTTGAACGCGCGCGTGTCGCACGTACACTTTTTTTTTCCTAACTGACTAACGATGATGGCTTGGAGGAGCCTTGTCATCATCACCGGGCTTGCGGGGAGCGGATGGCTCTCACCCCTAAGCACGTACACAACATATGTGTAAGTACATATATACGCACGTGTATGAGTATCTCGAAGGCGCGCGTGTCGTCGGACTTGTCGGCGAGCATGCGCGCCTGCACCGCGAGCAGCAGCCGCGTGAGCGCCACGCGAACATTCACCCCGTCCGCCCACACGCGGTGCGCGACCCCGTTCGTGAACGGGATCGACGTCGCTGGCACTTGTGACTCCATTCTGGTGAGAGCACGTATTTATTCATTTGGCTTCTCAACAATGAGTACACTATTTCATCTACTGTTATATACATACATAGGTTTACAAATCTCAGTGACTCACCACTTACAGAAAAGCACTCTATGAGTTAAGGCGATTAACACACACCGCGCACCGTCTCGTCGGGCGGAGGCCGTAAAGGCGATATCACGCTCGACCGGCAGTTGGGCGATATTCGAGTGTTTGGAATCAACGGATTTAATAGAAGCTCATGCAACTTGAGATCCACTTAACCACCAACCGCGGCGGTGCGCGGTGTTATATGTTATTCGCCTTAGTGCTGTAGATAATATAATAGCTTAGAGAAGGAAATAAAAACAAAAACAAAAATCAGTTATTTCATACTCACAATGCAACTGGAGCCTCATCAGGCGGCGGCAAGAAGTTACCGCAAGACAATGCCGCGTTAATAATGTAGAAGCTCCTCATCTTGCGCTCGCGCGTCATCTCCAGTTTCCTCTCCGCCCATAGCTCTAATTCCTTCATTTCGGGTATCAGGTATCTATCGATCAGGCTCTGAGCGCCCGCCGCTTCTTCCGCGCAAGGAACATGCCACTTGAAGTCAGCATCTTTGAGCAAACAGCCGCGACCCCAGTCCCGAATAGGCAGCCATTTCTCAGGTGCTGAACCGTAGTCTTTGGGCGAGCTCCGCCACTCCTTCAAGTCCAAATACGACAGAGACGTAAATATATGCCCGAGCGTCTCGCATGCTCTCAACAAAGCGTAACTTTCATTCAGTTTCAACGCTCTATCCAAGACTTTGACAACTTCAGGCATATACTTCAACAGTACTGTTCCGTCGCACTCCACAACGTGCCGTAACAGAACCAGTCTGTATACAAGGTCTCTAGGAGGATTCTCATCGTTCAAAGCTTCGTCTGTAGCCAACAACTCATTTAGCTCTTCACACAATTTGGGCAAGAATGCGGCTAGTGTTGTCTCTGAATCAATACGCGCGAAAACCCTTAGTAACACGCCCACCATGCTTCCGGACACGTTCGTTTCAAACGTCGAATCCGTAGCAAACGCCCTGAACTTCCTCAAAGCTTCCTTGAATATTTTGGGTGAACACTGCATCAGGACAGCTGTAGCAGCCGAAGAAATGGCCGTCTCTACCACTGCGTCGGTTTTGCTTCTCACAGCATCAGATTCTTTGGCGTCGGGGCGGACGTGTTCCATAGTGCTGGATTCAATAATAACGAATATTCTATCTAAGAACACAAGAACGAAGTCTTCGAATTGAGCAGTCGACTCGCAGGTCAAAAGTTCCTCTTCTGTTAAATCTGGCCAGTGTTCGTGAGCTGAGCTACAATCAATGAACGGCACCATCCAGCTGAATATCAGTATAAAGTGTAAGGTTACTAGAGTTTTCTTGATGTCGTTCGGGTCAATTCCGGGGAGTACGGCCATTAGGAAGGGCAGAACGTGGGTTGGGCCTTCGGGGAAGTCGGCGTCGGCTCCTCGTAGCATCGGCCTTGCTACGGCGGCTACGGCCGACATGGCGGCTGTCACTCGGTGCGGTTCTGTCAGCGAGGTGAGTGATGTCCTTAGTCTTTCTAGTAGGGGCGGCACGACGATAGCCGGCCTAAGGGTGGCTAAGTTTTGCAGCGCTATCGATATATCGAGAGCCCCGCTGCGGCTGTAGACCGCCTGTAGCGTCGGCTCGAGGACGATTTTCACGAACTCCGTGATGTCCTCGTCTCTGAGTTTGTATTCTTCGGGCGTCTTGTTTTCCCAGCTTTCTTTGAAACGCTTCTCTCGTTCTCTTCTTACTCTGGAAAAGTTTGAGGATTTTATGAGACTACTAGCTTTTCGCCCGCGACTCCGTCCGCGTTGAGACGTTTAACGGGTAAAATATTACTTCTTTATTGATCAGTCGGTCAAAAAGTAGCCTATGTCTTATGCCCTGGTCTATATGTGTATCAAATTTTATTTAAATCGGTTCAGTACTCTATGCGTGATTGCGTAACAGTTTCTTTCGCACATTAGTAAGGATAAGTTGACAAGTAATTTTTTGGGGCATAACAATCTCGATGCTATTCATCAATCAATCGTTTCTGTAGTCTTAAAGTCTACGATACCTGTTAAGGAACTCTCTGGCCAGCTTCCGGAGCAGGTCGCGCAGCTTGTACGACCAGCGGCCGGCGTTGGCGCTGTGCAGGTAGCTCTCCACTCCGGCCAGGAAGCTGCGCAGGTGGCCCAGCACCACGCCGTCGGGGTTGATGCTCCATACGATCAGCGATGCCACGTGCTTCATGTCTGAGAATAATTGAGACTATTGAATTGACAGATCAATGGTACCCATAACGTAATATTATGGTTATAAAAATAAAACTTGAGGTGTTTAGTTTAGAATACATGACTGACTTGGCTCGGTGGAACAGCGGTTAGTGACCCTGCCTGGCGATTCCAAGAGTCGTTGGTTCGATTCCCATTCCAGACAAATACTTGTGTAATGATGAACATCGGCGTTTGTTCCGTGTCTGGGTGTGAATATGTATTTAAGTATGTTTTTATAAATATCTATGTATGTCAGTCTCTGACGCCCATATTACAAGCTCTGCTTAGTTTGGGATCAGGTGACCGTGTGTGGAAATGACTAGATATTTAGATTTAGGCATACAAAGGTTGTGGTTCCATCAAATTAGAATTTATTCAGGTAATAAGGAAAAAAAATCTTCAATATTGTTAGCCATGTGATGTGATCTTCACCAATATTCGTGCGGCATCTCCATTACGTAAATGGTTGATGATATCTTCGCTGTCTTTCATCATTCAGTCATTCATCTATTTGTCGATTCAGTAACACTTACCAAGTGAATGGCTCTTAGTAATCTGCATGTCCTTGTAGCTGACGGGCAGGTTGAGCGCGTGCAGGAACCGCGTGAACAGCTTTGGCACATGCGGGGTCCAGTCGATGGCCCCGGGGTTCCGTTTGGCGAGCCCCGCAAACAGCATTGTTAGCTCCTGGAACAAAATTATTAGATTTTCACATCGCTCTTACGCAGCTAAATTTATATTCAGACCAGCGCGTGGACTGTGTTTTTTGTGGATCTTGTTCCTACACGCCTTAAGCATCAAATGATACCAGTGAAACATCAAATGTAACTGGACATGGACATGTTTTAGACACTACCTATGCTAAGTGAATATTCATCACAAACGAAGATCCGACTTCGTGAAGAAAGCTACATATTCAGACATTAATCCAAATTGGAATACCTACTACTATATTTCAACAAAATTAAAATATTGGTTTCCATTTTGGGTCTAGTTCTCGTAACATGTTACGGCTACGGCGAACGCAACTACTTCAAATATTACACTAGTGTTGCTTGTGTAATAATACCATTTCTTAATGCTCCCTAAAAAGGAGTTTAAAAGAATCAATGAAAGATTTCACTCGGACGGTTGAGAGCCAACCGCTCCCCCGCCGGTGGGGATAATAACGAGGCTACCCCAAGCTATCAACGTAGTCAGTAAGGAATAAAAAAAAAACTACTCGGACGGACTCGCGGGTGAAAAGTTATGACTACATAGACCTACCGAGATACCGCACTGAGAGTTGTAGCACGTGTCCCACAGCTCCATAAGCCGATCGAACCATAGCACATGGCCTTGCGCGGCGTGCTTCGGCGGCAGCGCCACCGGCAGGAACACCACCAGCTGACACATGAGGTTCGTGTCCGACGACCACGGGTTGATCTGAGGAAGGAACTCCGCTAGGATCTCCTTCGTTGCCTCCACTTCAAAGTATCTGTAATGGATAAAATGGATATCATCACCAGCGTGACTTTAACAATCCGTGGAAAATTATTTTAAGGGGCTCTAAAATGCAAATCCGGGATTCCCTATCATTTACAAGCGTTTTTGTATTTAATTTGGAATGAAGAATGTTGTAGGTGCTTATTTAGTGTAACTTTGCCACAGTTTCACAGCCTATGTGAGTATACCCTATTTTTTGTTTCATGCCTAATCATTAATTAGAACTACCAATTTGTCACAGTCAAGCCTATTTAAATATAAGTATACATATTATGCACAATTTTATGTTTCATGCCAAAATATCAATGTTTAAATATTGTAATAGGAGTTTAACAATATAATTAGCTACTTACGGCCTGGCACATTTCACCATCGACATATACGATCCTTCCAATGATCTGAAATCAGGAAGACAACTTAATGAATTAGGGAACCTAATAAACCTTTGGTAGGATAGCAGTCACCGTGAGGATTGGATCATAGTAATGTAAGGTAGATACATCAAGTGATTCTCCTTCACCAACATTCTGGATATCTTTAAGGATTGTGGTATTTTAGGATTTGAATCAAGCTCCTTATAGACCAAGGTTACACAGATTTACCACTTCCCACCACATGTAAAAAATTATATAATTAACTTGCAAGTATACAACATTTTAGATATATTCAAATAACGGTTATCTTGAACCAAATTTAACATTGATATTAACATTTTTAAGTGTAACACCAAAACCTTTAATAATTTTAGAACACCCAATCCCAATAGACAGAAAGCATATTTTGTTGACAATCATTATTTTTGCGACATGGAGCTTACATACAACCTGTACTCGCATTTTTAAATACTGTAAACTTTTACGTTACGATAACGGTTCACGTGATAAAATAAATTTCCTTACTTAAAAATAGGTATACTATGAAAAATAATACAGTTTTATTATCGTAATAAAGGTAGGTATCACCATATCTAGTTTGTCGTGAAAAAGATGGACGCGGGCTCTAATTAACGCAAGTAAGGCACTTCATTTAATTTACATAATCTTTGTTGATTTTTATGTCAAACCCCTCTTAGATAACATTATGTAATAAAGACGATATAACGACATAACAATCGATTACAACAAATGGACATGATTTAAGTATGATAATACATTGTTGGCTATTAAGATAGTTTTATGTTGAAACTAGATAAATATATCCTTTCTAGCACTAAAAGTCAGGTTACGTTTGCCACTTAATTACAATGCTACAGGTATATTTCGTATACGTCTATTTATTTTATTTGCACTTAAAAAAAACTCTTTCCATTATCTTGCAGTTTAAACTAATTCTTGAACTTGTGTTTATCAACACAGGATAGTAAAAAGTGTGATTGTAATCTGACCTACGCGACCCAATAGCGAATATGTAACGTCTCATTACAGTATTACCTAAAATGAGTGGATTTAATGAGAATGATAGAGATGAGACCAACCCAGCTACCACCGAATGCGTCAGAAGCATATCCCATATGTTCAAAATGGTTAATTACGTGGGTAACTCGTTTTCGTCCCGCTCTGCGAAGCCGAGCAAGGCTAGGGCGTCATCAAGGCCATTCCCCGACATGAATTTGCGAATCATATCGAGCATTTTGTCTCCTTGCTTGCCAGAATGTTTTGGCCTGAATATGGTGAAGTTATAATTAGACCATATTCTTTGAGAAACAATGAGTGTTTGTGTTAAGACAGGGCTTTTTATACGCCGCAGGTACTAAATATAAATCCAAAAATCAGGCTTCCAAAAATCAGAATCTTTTGTTGTCTCAGAGTAATATAAGATTTCAACAAGTCTTGAAATATTATTACAATTCAATTGATTAACTTGGCTATGTGCCTAATAAAATATACATATACATAGTACAGACATGTACATTGAACTATGTATTGGTTTTGTTCTGTGTATAAAACCGGAAGATATACTGTTACACATTCTAGGAAACAACAACAGACCACCATCCATCCATCGTCATATTAGATTATAACTTTCGTTCAAGGAAAATTTAATAAGAATGTAAATAACATTAAATGTAACAAAACCAACCATAACAATTTAATTTGAGATGATACTTACGAGAGGTAATGATATAACCCCACATGAGTTGCACTTTTGTCGAATATTTTCTTTCCAATATCATATAGAGGGCGCCATGGAAGTGTGAGCTCTTCTGGAGAAACTAAATGTCGTTTTCTGAAAAGAAACACCAAATCTCATTTATTTCCATTACATCAATTACATCTTGGTATTTAATAACGATTTATTACACAATACTTACTTTGTTAGCATAAGGAACATAGTGGCAAACTTATGGAGCTTACATGGCTCCAGGTCAGGAATAAGCACCAGTTCATAAGCCAACTTTATCAATGCTATGTGATCTTCTTTCCCAAATTTTAGGCCATATATTCTGATATACCTGTAAAATAAATTTAAAAATTGTGTAGGTAAGCATATGAAAAAATACAAACATTAATGGGACAACTACTTAACATAATAATTATGATGAATAGTTTCAAAAACATTTTTTTCCTTGTATGAGTGTGTGTAGCATCGGATATTCTAAATTAACATGAATCACTGTCATCAATGTGATGTTGTTTGATATTATTTATAAGTATGTCCAACAGTGGATGGACATAAAAGGCTGATGATGATGATGAATCATAACTATTAGAAGTATTTTTAAAGGTAAAATAAGGAAGAGAATACTAATTTGTAGTACCTAGACTCCAGATTCACACAAGTGGTTCTGAACCCAATAGATGTAGTTAACAGTTATACAAATAAATATTGAATTTTTTTTAAGTTAAATACAAACCAATAAATATGAAACAAAACTTCTATTATACTAAAACATCAATTTATGTGTATGTATGTTGTATTGACAATATCATAATTTATCTCGTGAACATGTGTAGGTAGATTAATATAACTAGTTATGTTTTATTCAATCAGATCACTGTCAAGGTAGCAGACTTGTTTTGAGTAAAACATGACAAACAACTTTGCAACATTGCCTAGTAAAAAAAGTTAGTATCTCATTATCATAGCATTTGGATGTATAAATGTGTAAAAATCATTGTAAAATATGAACATTTTTATTGCATAGCTATTGTCTAGGTATTACATAGTATGCTTTATGGAATAGTCATTTAGTTATATATGTTATAATTATTTTGGGGAGTTAGGATATGAATAAGAATGTACAATAATGACTGGTGGTGTTTTCTTCGCACTGCTAATTCATAGTGAATTGACAAAAAATTATGCTATATATTATATAGCATTAAGAGTGTTATACAGGAAAGGGATGGAATTAAAAAAAATAATAGTTTCTGTTTAATATGAAAAAACATGTAAAAGTATGGAATGTGGAAATAATAAAAGTTTAAAGCAACAACAATAATAACAGCTTCATTCATTTTTAGGAGCTAAAATGAACATGACCATCAAACAAACAATAGTCATTATCAAGACAGTTCCTCAATCCTATTGTTAAAATTAACTTCATAGCAAACAAACAAAAATATCACATAGGTATATGGCAATAAGTAGCAAAATGCATAGCTTTCAGGAAGTTCTGGGCTAAGGCCAGGAAACTTCAGACAGAGAATTTGCTGCCAAAGGTTAAACCAAAACATATTTTGAAATTTTATTATTTAGTTGTTAAATAGATTGCATAATATTATGGCATTATTATCTCATGTTAATGACTACTTACAAACAACTGAGTTGTTTTAGTTCAATGAGCATGTTAACTCTAGCCCAAACACAGTGGTTTATCAATTCACTAAAACATTTTTAATGAAAATTTAGAAAATAAAATACCAAAATCATGTATTTGCATATTATTAAACAAATAAAGTTAAAATATTAAGGTTTAAAATAGTTCAAATTCCTTTTTGCAGTAATATCCAATTTTGTAGAATGATAGGCACAGCTGTAGCTGTCAGCACAGTCATAATGACTATAATAATATGGCTTTATCAATCAATTAGGCAACTGTTTATTGTTATTTTATATACCTAGGTAATCAAATGATCATTAAAGTCTAATTCAGATTCATACCAAATAGGTTTAGCCAAAATTTAAAAATCAGTATCTGAGCCACTGTGGTAAATAATGTGCTTCACAGACAACTGTTGCCATTGATATTTTATGATTGGGTTTTGGTTATTTATTTCTGAATGAATTGTTTTCTAGCCCTCATAACATACAACAAAAAACTTTGTGTAAGTGTCAGAAAATCAAGACCAACTATATAATCGAATAATGTGACTTTAAACATTTTAATCTACTTTAAAGGTGTGATTTGTAAGTTTTTAGGAATAATATGAAAGAGAATAAAGATTTTTTTAGGAATTTGGTTTACTTCATCAATCTCGAAGACCAGACCCCGCAGGCTGGCTTCATCTCCCGCAGCGCTACGGCCTTCGCCAGGTTTGTTTTCACTTGCTCCAAGAAGCTGCATGATTCGGCGTCCAGCTCTGCGGCATACGGCAAGATGTGGTTGGTGAGGATCTCCTTCTGCGGCTTGAAGCCCAGAGCCTTCACGCGCTCTGGGGTCGTCACCAACAGCTCAAACTCCTCGTCTTGAATCATCTTGACTTACAACTTAACCACGAAGAGTAATAATATAAATGCACTGTTTATCCAATGTCTTTTATCACTGACAGCCACATGAGAACAGCTGTGAACTACACCGCGGTAAACGGTCGCACTGTTCAACTATTGTTCCGTCATCAACAAATCAACATTGAATTTGCACAAGTCATCGAATATTTTACAATGAAAATTCCAAATCAGACGATTTGCGTTCCGTTTCACTAAAATTTGACGTTTGGATGACGTCACATCGTGACAAGTTTCATTACACGCAACAACGCAATAAAGTCAGTCGTTCGGAAATGACATTGAATCAATGTCATTTTCATATTTGATTTTTTGGCTGTTTTGGATTTAATTGTAGGCCCAAACATTTGTGGAGTTATAGTTAGGCGATCGCAGACAGCGGCAATTTCAAAGATTAGATTAGATTAGCATTTCCTGTTTTATTCAATAATACATACCTAGAATACTGGTTTATGTCCGACGATTTTGATAGATACCTATATTATTATTCTTCCGACCCTTGGCTATTTTGATATACTTGCCAATTAATCATTTAAGGTTTAGGGCTCTTTATATTTATTGTGAGGTCCACTGTAACGTAGACAGATAGAAAAAATCCTGTTGTCTAATAATGAGATGTTAACTATGTATATGTAGGATACAGTATGTGATAACTGTATGTAAAAAAAAACAAATTTTGCTAGTCAATAACTGATTTATTCATTGATTTATACAAAAATATTATATAAATTAGCTTAGAGATCTCATTGACATTGAGCCATGGCTTTAGTATCAGTCCAGAACATTATTCACATTGCTAGCAACTATTCAGGCGAGAGTAACTAAGTGTATTACTGTGCTATGTTTGGCTACATAGTTTAAGCAATATTAAATTCTATAAATTTGCAGGTCTGATATACTACAGTGGAGCCATTGTTCTAACTGTAAGGGTTTCCATTAGATGTTTCAGACACTTAAGGCAAAGTTACAATAGGCTGCCACCGCATAACAGTTTATACTCGTAAATATGGTAAAACATGCTGATATAAACATTACGTAAATATAATATGATGTGAATTACTCTATTAAAGCATGTATATAGTTTGTACCTATAGTTGTTCTTAACTGTAAAAATTGCTGTAATATTAATTGATCAATATAAGCTTGAATATAATAAGATTTCAGTAAGTTACGGTATATATTTCTAATAAAAAGAACATCTAACTTTCAATATTTCATTATTTATAATATCAATTCCATTACTTACTATATGAGGTTTTTAAAGTTCTAAGGCATTGGTGATTGATGATATGAAAAACTGGTATCCATTCTATGACAATACGTAAACGGTTGCATGTTGCAATAAGAGATAGGAACCTTTGTTACAAATAAATAACGAGATTTTCGCTTTCGAGGAGGCGCCTGGTGGATTCATTATAAAACATATCGGACATTACTATAAAATAACGTTAGACATACTATTAAGAGTAATAAAAGCGTAAGGCTTATAAAATGCTGGTTACAGTGTTTCAGTTTTGCGGTCTCTATGCTATTGATGTCAATATCTGGATATAGCAGCCATGGTCTTCAAAACCGTTCAGTATCAGACGACTCCAGACTCCTTCTGTGTGGTGTAGAGACTGGCAGCGAAGACTATGTCTCTCTTGATGGCGGTGGACGCCTCCAACATCTTTGCCTGCAGCTTCGGGTCTCCGACCGCTACCGCTGCGTCCTTAACGTCGATTAGGAGCTGAAAGTAAAAATAAATTATAGTTTTCAATATCATTTTCATACAAAACTCAGTTGCATACTAAATTTAAGTGTATAGCAGATTCTTACAACGAACAGAAATAAATAAATACTAGTTTTTCGCTAAGTATTAATACTGTTTTAGGTACTGTACCGAAAGTAGATGCGACGCGATTCGTACGCTTAATGTCTTCCTTAAAATTTTAATATTCTAGTAAGTACGTATTGTAGATACTCATAATCATAATCTTCGTTTAGCATAATATGTACTCACCTCATGCAATTGCTGAATGCATCTCACAATGATTCCCTCTTGAACGTCGGTAAGGTCCATTATTTCGGCGAACGGCTTTTCTAACGCCCATTCGTAAACTACCCTCACAAGGCCGAAGTTCAGTCGCTCAGCTTGGCCTTCGAATTGACCAACCTGGAAATAAAATTAAATATGTGAATATAGGCCTTCCCAAATGTCCAGCAGTAAGCAGTAAGGACAGAGATGGGCTGATGAAGATGATGATGATATGAATAGATGTCTAGACGTGATGAAAACACCACTAGGTATTTATCTATTGCTAGGTTCAGCCACAGCCTACAGGAGCTTGTAACACGTAGTAGCTGAGCAGCGCAGCAATGTAGGCCGAACTATTGTCAGTTCGATGTATCTCATCATCGTTAAGTAGCTGGAAGTACTAACCATATACTTGGCTTCAATCTTGATCAGCTCATCATCGATCGCCTCTATCGCCCTCACGCCCTCTGCCAGCTTGTCGGTCAGCTGCGGCTGGGCCTGCGTGCGAGCTTGGAACACGAAACAGCTGAGAAGTGCTGCGATCTCAGCGGGACTCTTGTCAGTGAACACGTTGCGGAAGACTAGTTCAGAGATTATTAGCTCGTTGGTACCCATACCGCATGCTACGCGACCTGCGAAGGAATGAAATAATTCTTTGAAGAGGATACTTAAAATTAACTAGGTATTTAAAATTTTGTTTTCGCTTGAGAAAGGAAATTTAAAAATGCAGTCGCGGTGTAGGCAGCGACACAGTTCTGCGCTGTACAGTAGATCAGTTAATTAATTTTCCTGTTAAGGTTTAGGTATGAGGTCTGTTTCAGTAGAATTAAGATTAAGAAAAATGATCCATTCGCTGTCCACACACATGATTACAAAATAATATATATGAATAGACAGACTTATCAAAATGTCAGTCTTATATAGCAACGTTAGGTTTGAGAGATATACACCGTGAAATTTTAGTGGTTGTTTTCCCGCCGTATAGTGATTCTATCTCAGTAGTACAAAAGATTTGTGCAGGTCTTTTTTGTTAAAATCAAAAAATGCCGGTTTTACGAAAGGTTTAACCGAAACTCGAAAGCACGTTCGAACCACTTTATGACTTAGGGTGTCGAGCTTCTTCAACTTTAAGCATCGACTTCATGCGGCAAGGAGTAACCTGATTACGTCACATCTTATAAAAAAACGACAGCTTCTCTCGTTTTCGAGTTGGAAAATTATTATTCTATTTTTCGATAAATTATTTGCATGATTCGATAGTATTACTAAAGGCAAATCGTTCTGCCACGGGAAAACAACCACTTAAATTTCACGGTGTATAAAGATAAACATATGAAATTATTAACATTTTTTTAATGCAATACTGCTTATACTTTCTCATCGACAACAATAACATTCCTTTCACCTTTCAATATGACGCTATCATGCTCATCGATATAGTTAAGTTCCTTCAGCACCAACAGCCGCCGCTGGTAGTCCGGGTACAAGGCGAGGTTCTCGAACGACAACAACCGCTTGTACTTGTCCCGCTTCCTCTCGGCCTGCTTGCGCTCGTACACTATCGCGAACTCGCTCTTGAAGTTCGCTATGTCCGTGCACTTCTTCAACGATTCTAGTTCAGTCTGAAAGGGATTTAGTTTTAACATCACCATCATCAGCCCACTGCTGGGGCAGCTACTCTAAACTAGGGCTAGCGATACTTACTTACACGTAATTTAAAATTGAGTAAAAGTTCACCCTTGATCATGGTGCTTGCAAGAGTGCCAAAATATCGGCAGCTCGTTAAAATACAAGATGGAAATATCCCGGACGTATAAATTTTCTAACATGTAATTTAGATTGTTGTTTTCAGGAAAGCGTTTATTTCGTACTAAGATTGGAGACTACTTACTTAATATCAACTCAACTCAAGATATAGATCCTTTACGAATATAAGGTTATTCTTTAATTATTTACATAATAAGCTCGCTTGCTTTGCTGGTCAAACCGACTAGCTAGATAGAAGGTTAATTTAGAAGCGAAATGAGGGTTGTTTTTATAGTCTAGTTTCTTATTACTGTTTTTTTTCCTTACTACGATGACGGCTTTTAGTAGCATTGTCGTCATCACAAAACTTGCGGGGGAACGGATGGCTCTCACTCACCCCTAAATAGTTGTGAGATCGGCCAGTAATTTTTATAAGATTCCTAAATGGCAATTCCATGTTAAAGTTTTGTGTTTCATACCTTTAACATGTTCATCTTATCGAGCGACTGCAGTATCTCGCCAGTGGAGATTGCCAGAGATTGAGTCAGACTGACGCGGTCGAGCGCGGAGGCTCCGGTGCGCACCGCGTGCGACACGCGCGCCAGCTCCTGCACCGCGCTCAGGCAGCTCGACCCGACCGGCGCGTCTTTGAACCTGCGGGAGATTAACCTTGTGTATTTTGTGATGCAGAGAATGCGTCAGACTGACGCAGGCTAGCGCGGACGCTCCAGTATACAAGATACATGAACACTAGATTCTAGAGAACTGAGCGTTAAGTGATGAGCGAATGCGTCAGCAAAATGTCGCGATCGTGCGGCTGTCAAAAGGGCGTGCGACAGAGCGTTTCAGAATGACGCAGCCAACTGTGGTGGTGAGACATGAGTTGATAAAATGGTTTCCTCCTGAATTCTGTAAGCGGCAAACCTTGCATGTATAGACCATTTGAAATAACAAGACATTTACTTACCTTGGCATTTGTCTTTTCTCCCAATCTTGTATTATGATATTAGGGTCTATTTTCAAGTTTGTTTTGGTAATGGCCACAACATTTTTGGGTGCTATGCACAATATTGTGTGATCCAAAGTGCTTTCTTCGGTACCTGTATTAAGATAGAAATGGCTTGTGCTTTACTCAGTGAAATTTCTTGGACTAATAAATTTTTTTTAGATATTTAGTGTGTTATATTTACCAACGTAGTCGTAGGTTATAGAGAAGCTGAGCATTCTATACCAGCTTTCGTCCACTTCGAAGTTATACCTCGCAGTGTCTTGTTCCGCCGTGTTTAACACTAGAACTTTGTACGGTGTCTGCCGAGGGCCTTAAAGAAATTGAATATAGAATAGAATTTTATAGTACCCGACAACTTCTACCACTTTATTTTGAAAACGCACTGCATGCAGTAGGTGTTCATTGGTCCCTAGATATCGCACACACAATTAACAGGTTGCAAAGAACCATTTCCAATCAAATAAACAACTAGCTGGTTAATATATGGACCAACAGTATCAGCTGATTGATATACAGTCGAACAGATATTACCAGTATGTTTCCAGGCACTATTTCCTTAACAGCGGCATAATATCATCGAACACGTATATGTACCCCGCTGCCGTGTCGCAAAAAGTGTTATCTGGTAGGTAAATGAATTTTGCAAACTTACCGTTTCCATTCAAGTAAACGCCCAGCTGGTTGATATACGGGCCAGCGGATATTACCAGTATCTTTCCAGGGGTTATTTCCTTCGCCACTTTAGACTGGTTGAGCAATAGAGGCATTATTTCATTGAGTACGTCTATGTACCCGGCCGCTGTGTCGTAGAACGTAGTGAGCGGCGCGAGGTGAGATGGTAAAGGAGTGCTACACTTTTCGCTGTATTCTTTCTCTGCTAATTGCAGTTGCTTCTTGTTGTTGTCCGCTTGGACTATCTGGTTGAACTCGCGGAACGAACGCTGCATCATACCCTCCACTGATACTGTTGCCGCTCTGCGATTAAATAAATAAATTATTGATAGACTAAGTAAGCCTATCTAAAAATGACAAAAAATAATATAAGGAAAGTTCGACCTTTAAAATATCATTCTTCTAATAATTTATTCACAAGAACTTTTTATGCATATTAAGAAACAAACAAAATAAGAGTTTAGACATAATCATTATAAGTAACGTTTTTTCGGAAAACCTTTGACACGTTATTAAAGGACATAACTAACTACTATGTACTTCATTGTGGTAAGCAAAATAATTTCCTAGCATTTTGATTTAACTTACCTAAGCAAACTCAATATCATCGCGTATGTAAGTCTGAACTGAGAAGACAATTTCTGCGGTATGCCCATCATCATCCCCTTGAGCGTCACGAGATCCGGTACTCCGTCCTTACACAGTATTATCACAGTTCCAGTATCGTCCAGACCTACAAAAATAAGATGATGTAACTATATCTGATATTTAACACTAACCAAGAACAATATGAACATTTACATAGTTCCAAAATCATTATAGCGAAAATTCGCCTCAATCTTAAAAGCGATCGAGGGTCAATAACTGCCTGGTTAAGGCCGATGCTTTCTATTCGAGAGAAAGTCAGATCAATCTCAGCCACGTAGCAATGTGTTTTAAAATTTACGGTGAAGACAAACATCGCAAAGAAACCTGCAAGATTGTGCGAAGTCGGCCAATCCGCACTTGGCCAGCTTGATTGACGAATGCGTCGATGGTCGAGTGGTTAAGGCCGATGCTTTCTATGCGAGAGGAAGCCAGTTCAATCTCAGCCACGTAGCAATGTGTTTTAAAATTTCATATACCTATTTGATATTCGACACTCTTACGGTGAAAGAAAACAACGTGAAGAAACCTGCACGACTGTTTCTGTTCAAGAAATTCTAAACTTGCACACCTACGAAGAAATTATTAGGTTGTGTAGTCGCCCAATCCACACTAGGCCAGTGTGGTTGACTCGCGGCCTGATCGCCCTAATTTAGCCGCCCGTGCCCCAGCAGTGGGGTCGTATATGGGCTGATGATGATGATCAATACGTGGTCTCACCCCTCCGTCCGGCGCGGCCCGCCATCTGTATGTACTCGGCGGGCGCGAGAGTGCGGCGCTGCTGCCCGTCGAACTTGGTCACCTCGTCGAACACCACCGTGCGCGCCGGCATGTTCACGCCCATCGCGAACGTCTCCGTCGCGAATAGGATCTTCACCTGAGGTCAAAAGGCGACTTAGACCATATGAAATACCTATATAGAAAAAAAGAAAATATACAACTGCCTCACCGCGGTCCGGAGACTTGAACACCCGTCCTTCTAGGAATCACGCCCAGACGCGCATTACCATCACACCAGACCAGCATATATGTACTGAATCCAAACAGATAGTGCAAGCTTTAGCACTATTTAAATTTACATTAGACCCTGAAATACTTACTAATTCAACCGTACTTTCTTACTCATATTATGGAAAACCATTGTTGAGAATAATATGATCAATATTTGCTGAACTTATGTTTTTATAAAACAAAATTACAATTTTCAAAATCGTATGTTTTTCATTTATTCTGTGAAATGATAAATTAAACACAGAACACAAAGTGATCAAAAAATAATTAACAATAACATACATAACCAGTCTGAAACAGCATTTCCACTATTTCTTTTAGAAGAGGCAGAATGCCACTATGATGGACTCCTATGCCATTCTCAAGGACCCTTTGCAACCTTATTACCTGAAAAAGATGAAAATTTTATTTACAAGAGGAAATGTACAAGACAAAACTTAATATTCCCTTAATATAGCTAATAAGTACTTGTGGCAATCTTCTGTCCGGCTCCTTTAGCCTCTGCAGGCATCTTTGAAAGAATGCTTTGATATGACTCTTCTCTTTGGCTGTAGTCAAATCTACAGACATCAAGTTTTCTGCGTTTTGGTCGCATCTGAAAGTCGGTTAAGGCTATTTTATCATGAACCACCCACATAGCATTTAATATAAAAAAGACAGCTTCTAAAGTCTTATAAAATGTTTCTGAATATTATGTTACCTGTTACGTGATAACGTAAATGCAACAACTGGCAGCTTATCCTTTTGTTTTAGATGATCAATAAAGGCAACCCACATTGTCTGGTCGGCTTTGGGATTCTGGAACTGTTTGCCTCCAGCTAAAATACATTATGTACATGTTTCACAAATAATATGACAGGTAAATATACACCACACAATAATAGACCTTGAGAGGGTTCAGAGGGTGGTTCTCTCAGTCATCTGTCCGATACTGTCCGAATCACTACGGGTATGCGACCCCGAACTGCTCTAGCTGCTACTTTTATTTTCCCCCTACTCCTATGAAGTAGTATCCTATCCTAGTCTTCCCTTCCAAATTACCCAATATTTTGGATGCCTCCCACTAAGACCGGCTGGCGACCCCGGTCAGCCACAGGGCGTAGCATGCCCATGTTCACGCTAGAGGCCTCGCTAGCGCTGGCATCGAACGTCCCTACCTGTCTCCGATCGTAGCGGGTCACTGCTCCATTGGATTTAGGCTGGTAGGGGTAAGAGTGCACCTGTGTTTGCGCGTACACTGTCATTTATGTTTTGTGCACTATAATATCTCCTGCGCAAATGACTTGGTTTTCTGAGCGGACTCTGATTTCAAAAGTCCTGCGGCGATGGACGGAGGTAGAGAGGTCGGGTGTGATGCTCCCCGGCTTTGTCTAATGTCTGCACGCAGGCGGCTCGAAGAGAGTGGTCGCTTCTGCACTGCGCTGGGCTAACAGTGCAACTCGGCAGCACTTCGAGTGACAAAGCAGCTCTATTTAGAGAGGCCCTGCTTTCCCTAATCCGGGGAGGGGACTAGAAAAGGTGTCCTAAAAAATGGCTTAGCCCATCATATCTGGAGGTAGTTACCACGGCTGTCTCTGCATCATTAAACACGTGGTCGAAAGAAACAGAATTTAAGAAGCAAAATCATTAAACAACAGGACATGACTTTCGCAGCGTGGAATGTACGTACCCTCCTTGATCGCGAGAGCAACATTGGTCCACCTCGCAAAACAGCCCTCGTTTCCCGAGAACTTCGACGCTATGGTGTGGATGTTGCTGCACTCAGTGAGACTCACTTAGCTGATGAAGGGGAAAGGGTAGAGCGCCTGGGTGGATACACCTTTTTCTGGAAGGGTACTCCTTCCTCGGAGCCTAGGAGATCAGGTGTTGGTTTTGCGATCAAAAATAGTATTGCAGCAAAACTGGAGGAATGTCCTATTCACATCTCGGACCGCGTTACCACGTTGCGCTTGCACCTGGCAAATGACAATCACCTTAACATCATCAGCGCATATGCACCAACTCTGGACAAGGATGATGACATCAAGGCCCGGTTTTATGAAGAACTCACGCAAACTCTCTCTAGGATTCCTTTTAGAGAGAAGATCCTTCTAATGGGTGACTTTAATGCGAGAGTTGGGCGTGATTTTGAAGCTTGGCCTAAGGTCTTGGGGAGGCATGGTGTTGGAAACATGAATTCAAATGGACAACTTTTATTGACTCTATGTGCCGAATTCCACATGGCTATCACCAACACCATGTTCAGACTCCCCGCTAAATATAAGACTACGTGGATGCATCCGAGGTCGAAACATTGGCACCTTATTGACTATGTGATTGTCCGACAACGTGATATTTCCCAAGTATGTATCACTCGTGTTATGCGTGATGCTAATGCAATTTGCTCTAGCGACCACAGGCTTGTTATCACCAAACTAAGGCTTCGTCTGCACCCTCCTAGAAGATCCCAAGGAGTGAAACCTAAGCGCCTAGACACAGAGAAATTACAGAGTCTAGACGTTTGTGAGACCTATTCTCAGGCAGTTGGTGACGCTATTCAGGCGCTGGACTTTGAGAACGGTGATGCTGTGGCTAACTGGCAAACGCTCTCGTCTCATCTAGTCAAGGCTGCTTCGGAGACACTTGGTGTTAAAGCCAATAATCACGAGGACTGGTTCGATGACAATGACAGAATCTTGTCCAGAGCGATACAGAAGCATCGGTCTCTTTTGCGTCAAAACCGCGATAACACCGAAGCGAATCAAGTCAAGCAAAGTGGAGCTGAGCTGCGTAGATATGTACGGGAAATAAAGGACAAGTGGTGGAAAGATAAAGCCGAGCGCATACAGTGGCTCTCGGACACTAACCAGCTGGGCGCATTTTATGTTGAGGTCCGCAAACTTGTTGGTTCTGCAATTCGTGTCAGGGTACCCTTGAGGTCCCTCGATGGCACCAGATTGCTTACTAGCAGGAATGAAGTACAAGGTCGTTGGGAGCAACACTTTCACAACCTGCTTAACGTTGACCGATTTGCGGATCTTCCGCACATAGTGTCGATGTACCAATCACCAACGATCAATGAGCTGGATGATCCACTGTCACTGCGCGAAGTCATTGTCGCCGTTCAACAGCAGCAGAACAAGAAAGCGGTTGGCATCGACAATGTACCTGGAGAACTTTGAAGTATGGAGGCTCAGAATTGCATGAAGCTATCTGGAAGCTTTTATGAGAATGTGGGAGGAAGAACGGGTACCGGATGACTTCAAAGTCTCACGTATCTGTTCTCTGTACAAGAACAAGGGTGACAGAGCAGATTGCAATTCTTACAGAGGAATTTCCCTGCTGACTTCTCCAGGGAAAGTCTTTGCACGAATTCTCCTGAATCGCTTGCTACCATTGTCCGAAGGCATACTTCCCGAATCCCAATTTGGCTTCCGGCCTGATCGAGGTACCTGCGAAGCAATTTTCTCAGTGCGCCAACTTCAAGAGAAAAGCCGAGAGCAAGGTCAACCTTTGTATCTTTGTTTTGTTGACTTGGAAAAAGCTTTCGACAGTGTGCCTCGTGAAGCCCTTTGGGTTGTACTGACGAAACTTGGATGCACAGAAAAGTTTGTCCGATTGATCCGTCTACTGCACGATGACATGCAGTGTTGTGTCCATGTACAGGGTGAAGACTCAGAGTTCTTCTCTGTGAGTTGCGGTGTTAAGCAAGGCTGCGTGCTCGCACCAACTCTGTTCTCTCTGTACTTTGCAGTTGTAGTTCGGGAAACAATACAAACTTTATCTGAGGGCATCCGTATTCGTTTCCGTACCGATGGAGGAGGAGTCTTTAACCTGAGGAGACTGAAAGCTCACACCAAAGTGTCTCATGTTACCATCACTGAGATTATGTACGCAGATGACTTATGTTTTGTGTCGGAATCCCCAGAGGGTCTACAGGTGCTTATGTCCAGTCTTGATGTGTCATGTCGCAAATTTGGCCTTAAGATAAGCGTGAAGAAGACAGAGGTGATGGTCTCTGGCTTAATTAACAGTGCCCCAATCGACATCAACATTGGCAACGACTCACTCAAGCTGGTAGACAAATTTAAATATCTGGGCAGCACCATAACATCGCGGTGCCTCCTTGATGACGAGGTCAACAATAGAATTGGAGCAGCTGCTGCAGCGTTTGGCAGGCTTCGTCCCAAGGTGTTCCGGTCGCATCACATAAAGCTCTCTACAAAAGTAGCTGTTTACATGGCAATTGTTCTGCCGAATCTTTTGTACGCCTCTGAAACGTGGGTCTTGTACCGTAAGCACATCCGCACATTAGACAGATTTCATCTTAAATGCCTACGCGACATTATGAATATTCACTGGTCGCATCGTGTTAGAAACACAGAAGTTTTGAGGCGAGCTAATGTCGGAGGAATCGAGGCTTATCTGGTGCGGCGGCAGTTGCGGTGGTGCGGTCACGTCTCCCGGATGTCTAACGACAGATTCGCTAAGCGCATCTTCTATAGTGAACTGCAGAATGGGCAGCGTAAGCAGGGCGGTCAATTCTTGCGGTACAAAGATGTGCTTAAGCGACACATGAAAAGGTGCGATATAGATCCCCCGCAGTGGGAGGCAGTGGCCGCTGACCGGGCGCGATGGAGGCGTACTATTAACACTAAGGTGTTTGAGTTTGAAGATAGGCGGAGAACAGAGCTTGATGCAAAACGAGATGAGCTCAAGGCCCGACCACCTGCGGCCATCCAATATAATTATATCGGAGGAGTGCTGACTTGTGGCGAATGCGGACGTACGTTCGCCGCAAAAATCGGATATGTCAGTCACCAGAGAGCACACATGCGGCGCTCTCAATAGTCCAATAAATAGATTACCAAGTCGCTGTGGCCGAATACCGGCCGGGAGGATGATGATGATGATGATGAGACCTTGAGACTAAAGCAATAGGGCTCATTGTCGAAATTACTGTTTTACTACGAAAATAAAACTTGCCTTTAGGACCGAAATTCTTCTTGTAATCGCTCTTCTCTTCTCTCGCCTTCTTCGCAGCGACCGCTTCGTTGTACCCTCTCAACTGGAAGTTACCTTCTTGATCGATTACGAGGAACCTCTCATGTTTAGATTTACCGCCCGATCCTACAAAGATAATGTAATTATACTTTTGTTTAATAATGACAACAAAGACATCTTACCCTTAGAATAAGCCTGTAACTAATGGTCCTTTGAGCCGGATACGTAAAAAATCTGAATTGTTGAAATAAAGTAGTTACGTGTTTAATTTGCTTTCACTAATAAATAATATACCTGTGTACAAGTAATGGCAAAGTGGCACAGGCCGCTTAGGCGTGGACACGACGTAAACCTTGCGTTTCTTCGTCCGGCCCACCCAGTCGGCGAACTGCAGCGTATTGGGTACAGTCGCACTCAACATCACGATGCTGACGTGAGCGGGCAGCAGGATCAACACCTCCTCCCAGACGTAGCCTCTCTGGGAAATTGTAAATGCGGATTACTAAACAATAAATAAGCAAGTCAAGCAAATTATTATTTTTTTTTGTTTCTCATGTGAAAGTGCGGCAAGTGCAATATCACACTGTTTAGATCCTCCCATTTTTCAATCTGGTAAAGGCACTTGGTACGTTAATAGCATGCTTTAAGTCGTTAAGCGATAACACAGTATAACACAATTGTTATTCGTGATCTAATCGTTCTATGCGTTAAAATAAGAGGATTGCTAAGAGCAGTCGCATAGCGTAGTAGGAGTAGGGGGTGGGGGTGCTAATATCTAACTAACTCTTCATACCTCAGCATTATTGATGTAATGAACTTCATCGAATATCACGAACTCCAGATCCCTTGTGACGTCAGAGCCGCAGTACAGCATGGACCTCAAGATCTCGGTCGTCATCACGAGGCAGGGTGCGGTGGAGTTGATCTGCAGGTCGCCTGTAAGGAGGCCCACCTCTCCGAACATTTTGTTGAAGTCGTTGTACTTCTGGTTCGAAAGCGCTTTGATTGGTGACGTGTAGATGGCCCTGTCGATATACACTATCTATTAAGGGATGTTGTTGCAAGTAAAAAATACGATCAGACAGAGCATTTGATTCGAGATAATACTTTTATACATAAAACTCTAAGGCTGGGAATATCTTTCTGAAAATGATTCTTTTGAGTTCTTTCGCTCAAATGGAAGTCCTTTTTTCCCACAACATAACAATATACTAAATATGCAGATTTATTACAGTTTGCAAAAGATAAGTAGTATAAGTAAAATATTCAAATCTTATGTTACCTGGTACAATTCCTTCTTGACATAGCAATGGCATATTCAGCCACAACAGTCTTTCCTGCAGATGTGTGGGCTGCTACAAATACATGATGGCCTTCCTCCAACTTTATTATAGCCTAAAAATAGTATGACATTTAGAATAGAGTCTATAAGCTGTAATAGTGTAAAAAAATGTGTACAAACGAACAACCTACAGGTCAAGACGAAAAAATCATATTAATGACTAATTCTGGGTATCGGATAGCTCAATTGATGAGTGATGTCACAATCAAACACACACAGTAATGTGTCTTTTTCCAATTTTAAAAAGCAGTGTCTTACCAAGTTATATAAAAATCCTGAAAACCATGAAAAATATATATATCAGTGTTTACATTACCACTGAATATAGTTTTTGCTGAACTAAGAAGTAAGCTGCAGGTTGTACGAAACAAAACACAAACTCACCTGTTTCTGGAAATTATCCAGCTCAAATGGATAAGTGTGAGCCATATCCTTAATCTTTTCTTTAAACTCTGGCACTGGTAGCGACACATCAATCATCTCTGCCCAATCGGTGGAGGTCACACCAGTCCTCACATTGGAACTTGTGATGTTCAGTATTGGAATCTCAGGTAATTCTATTGGAGGCTGTATGACTGTGCTTTCAAGGAAGTTGTCATCGTCTGTGACTGTTTGTGTTTCAGTTTTCTTTGTTGGTATTGTCTTTGGTTTTGGTTCATCTTCATCTTTCCATAGACCTGGAAAACATAAGAAAGTAATAATGTAGATGTTATGCCAAGGCCAAGTGTGTGTTGGTTGACTACACAACCTTAGAACTTCTTCATAGATATGCAGGTTTCTTCATAATTTTTGCCGCAACACTTTTAAAGCATCATATAATTGTACATATGAATTTCCAAAACAAATGGACAAAATGTAAACAAAGTATTTTTAAAGATGAAGTACATCTGAACTTTTATTGCAGAGGGTGTGCTGGTGTGTTTAGCAAATTATGCATTCAATCTTGTTAACAATTACCTGCAAGATGTGCATTTGTGTCCACAACTTCCTCTAAGTTGATTTTAATTTGGATATCCACTTTCTCTTCATCATTTTCCTTGACATCCTTATTGTCCTGGTCTATGACAGTCATTCCATCTTCACAGAAGAAAATGCCTTCTTTGCAACCAGGGGGAATGTTTAAAATTTCTATAAAGTTGAATAAAAAATGTTCAATACCATTAGTATGTGAAAAAAAATTACAATCATACAATTTTATCTATAAATCAGCTATAGATTGAAAATTTATTTGGAATCTTTTGAGGAAATTAGACAAAAATATAGGTGTTTTATTTTCATGTAAAATAAAAAAATAGGCAATAAACACATAGCACTGTGCGCCATCACATTGAGCAGAGGCTGTAAAGGTGAGGAGCACAGTTCGACCACACAGTCTGTTGATGTTTGTGTGTTTGGAATCAATGGATTGAATAGAAGCTAATGCAACTTGAAATGTGTTTAACCACCAACCGAGGCGGTGTGCTGTGCTGTGTGTTAATCGCCTTACAGATACATGATTAATAAATATGCAAAGAAAGGTAAAGGTTCCACCCTTTTGGTGTAAATCTTGACAACCTAAGATTTCTATTGGTATACCTTCTTTAACCTACCTTCTCCTAAAAATTTCCCAGGCTCATTATTCTCCAAGTCTATATTTATTTCTCCAAATTGTGCCACTTCATTGAGCATCTTGTCCAGTTCCTCTTCAAACCCTGCCGGCAAGAAGGGACTTTGTGTTGTGGTCCCCCTGGTGGCCATGTTGGGAGGCAGTGGGGCTCGAGACATGGATGTGCTGTCCTCATCATCTTCCACTGGTATGCTTACTTCTTCTAGACCCACTATCTCTCCAGTGATTGGGTCGCGGACTACCTGAGGTCAAATTATACTACTTCAACTTAGCTTATAAATTAGGATGATGCATGAAGTTACCACAAGAAGTAGGTAAGGACACACAACACACAATAAACTAATAAGAAGATTTCGGTGCACAACAAAAAAATTTTTTATTAGATCAATATTTACCTCTAAAGTGGTGTCAGGTCCATACTCATCATCATCAATGGTGAACAATGAATTAACATCCGATTCTCGATGCCAATGCTTCTGAGACCTCTCCCATTTGTGAATTGACAGCCGCTCCGGTTTTAGCAAGTATTCTTTCACTCTCTCGTTCAAGTCATCGAAAATTGGTGGAATCTGAAACATATTGAACTTAGAAATTAAGAACTTTGAGACTTAAGTCTGAAAATATATATTTTATTCCATCTTAGTGTACCTTAAAATCGGAGAAGTCGTCGTCCGTATCTAACGACATCGTATTTTACTTATCTAAAAATGTAAATAAAATATTATTTACGTTAATTCGGCAACAAAAGAGGTTATCTATACTCTATTCCATTTATAAAGTCCTTTTTGACATTTCGAACAACGTAACTCCGCACGTTTCAAATAAATCCAATTTAATATTACCTTTTGTGTTTAGTAGGAAATCGTTATTTAAAAAATATACAATAGGGGTGTAGACTATTTTTTGGAAATATTTTTTTTACATATGTGCCTTTATTATACCTAAAAAAAATTAATACAAAATAAATACAACAGTACTTAATTAAAAAACCATATTTTAAATTTCGTTTAACAACTTCCGGTTAAAAGCTTAAATTCCAACATGGCGTCGCTATGACGGCATCGATCCTCCAAACAACAACGTTCCTTCAAAGTAAACAGATGCAGTTGACCATATATTTTATGCGTTTAATAATAAAAACTGTACAGAGATGGATTCCAAGTTCTACAAGTATTGTGCAGTGCCTTTGTGTCACAATACCACAATCAAAACACCACAAAAACTGTTTGTGCACGTCCCAAAACAAAAAGCAATACGAAAACAATGGTTTCAACTTGCAAGGAGAGATAAACCACTAACAGTGCAAAATGTTTACATATCCTGACTCCATAATGAATTGCACCGTGTTTTTGGGACAAATATTCACTTAATTTCATGTTTTTCCAGGTTTTAAACTTAAAGTTCGCTTCGGTTTGTTTACATCAAAATGTCACTGTCACAGTGTTTTAGATATCATTACGTCACACGCTGTTTGCGATCACGTGATATTACGGATTAAATATTTAATTTTCATTTATTAAAATATAAAAGATAATAAACTTAATAATAATAAAAATGTAATTTTCGATAATTCCATGATATAAACTCTCATTAAAACAACAATTTGTATTATATTTCGTTTACTGTCTACACCCCTATTATGCAAAAACACCCTACAATTAATTTACAAGCAAAATTAACTTATTGTTTTTGATCTAACTATTGTTTCTATATCTGAACTTCAAAATAAAATAATATTTTTTTGCGCGTATGCAGTTACGTACTATGGTTTATGTTTTACTTTTAAACGTAGTGACGTGCCCCAAGTATTCGGTTAGTTAAACCGATCATTCGCGAATGAAAATGAATCTAGAGGCAATGTAGGCTTATAACTTTAATGCATTTTACAATAAAACGTAATAAAAAGTGCAGTCCTTTGCAGGTAATATGTAAACTGATTAAATAACAAAATAAATTAAGAAATCAAGCAGTGATGATTAATAACTATAAAATCAAATATAAAAACTTAAATGAATTGTTTGTTTTTATTTTAATCTGATGCTCATAGTAACTGTTGAGTTACTCCATTACGCGATAAAATTCGTATAATTAATTTACTGTTGCAACTATAGGTACTCGGTGCAAACGATGTCAAACATTCGGTGCCATTAATTAACGAGTCTTTGACACGAGCCTATAACTGTTATGATCCTTTAAACTCAGTGTAAATTTTAAATAACTTTAACTATCATTATTCATTATTATTATACTAAAATAAGTTTGGTAGTTTTGAATGTCTAAAATTGTTCTTTCGATAATTTTTATTAACCTAAGTTTTTGAAAGTTAGTTCGATTTAAATTTGTTACAAATCGAGAATCGTTGCCGCAGAATATCGATTTCTAAGGGTACTTACCTATACTCTATTCCAATTATGAAGTCCTTTTTGACAGATGTCAATAGTTCAGTACTAGGGAAGTACCCTTAGAAATCGATATGCTGCGGCAACGATTCTCGATTTGTAACAAATTTAAATCGAACTAACTTTCAAAAACTTAGGTTAATAAAAATTATCGAAAGAACAATTTTAGACATTCAAAACTACCAAACTTATTTTAGTATAATAATAATGAATAATGATAGTTAAGTTATTTAAAATTTACACTGAGTTTTAAAGGATCATAACAGTTATAGGCTCGTGTCAAAGACTCGTTAATTAATGGCACCGAATGTTTGCACCGAGTACCTAAAGTTGCAACACTAAATTAATTATACGAATTGTATCGCGTAATGGAGTAACTTAACAGTTACTATGAGCATCAGATTAAAATAAAAACAAACAATTCATTTAAGTTTTTATATTTGTTTTTATAGTTATTGATCATCACTGCTTGATTTATTAATTTATTTTGTTATTTAATCAGTTTACATATTACCTGCAAAGGACTGCACTAATTATTACGTTTTATTGTAAAATGCATTAATGTTATAAGCCATTGCCGGTAGATTCATTTTCATTCGCGAATGATCGGTTTAACTAACCTAATACTTGTGGCACGTCACTACTCTTAAAAATAAAACATAAACCATAGTACGTAACTGCATACGCGCAAAAAAATATTATTTTATTTTGAAGTTCAGATATAGAAACAATAGTTAGATCAAAAACAATAAGTTAATTTTGCTTGTAAATTAATTGTAGGGTGTTTTTGCATAATTGTATATTTTTTAAATACCGATTTCCTACTAAACACAAAAGGTTAAATTAAATTGGATTTATTTGAAACGTGCAGAGTTACATTCTTCGAAATGTCAAAAAGGACTTCATAAATGGAATAGAGTATAGTACTGAACTATTGAACTGTCAAAAAGGACTTCATAATTGGAATAGAGTATAGTAATCCGCTGTCAGTCAAAAAATGACATTGCAAACGTCAAAATGAAGTTCCGAATCGAATTGACCCCCCTTACCAATACAGGATAGCCTTAGCATCCTTGGTATGGATGTTCGCCGCGACCTGAACCAGCGGGATTACATCGAGAGCGTCATAAGAACAGCCTCCCGCAAACTGGGGATCCTGAACAGAGTGCGGCGATTTTTCACACCGGTGCAACTCTGCCTTCTTTATAAGGCACAAGTTCGCCCATGTGTGGAATATTGCTGTCACCTTCTGGGATGGCTCCGCAAAATACTTGCTCGACGCCCTCGATAGGTTGCAGCGACGCGCTATCCGTATTGTCGGTGATGTAGAGGTGTCCGAAAGCTTAGAGCCTCTCCAGCTACGTAGAGACATTGCCGGTCTAAGTGTTCTCTACCGTCTCTATAATGGGGAATGCTCTGAAGAGCTATTCCAGCTAGTCCCTCCCTCCCCTTTCCACTCCCGAACGACACGTGCTGGACAGCGCTGCCATCCACATACAATGCAGGCGCTGGTGGCTCGGACTAAGAGGTTTAGCTCCTCATTTCTGCCCCGTGCCATTAAGGCATGGAATGCCCTTCCAGCTCATGTTTTCCCTCCCTCCTATGATCCCGGGCTCTTCAGGCGGGGCGTGAAACGGCATTTAAGCAGGCCTTCAGGGTGAGTGCGACAGGCTCAATACGATCTATTGTGCCTGTCGACCTCATATTTGGATCTCACTACCGCTTACCATAAGGTGGAGTGAGGTCATCTTGTTACCCTTTTATAAAAAATAAAAAAAAATTGAGTTAAATTTATTCATATAATGTTAATTTTTTTTTAAGACTAAGTAAAAAAAAATGTTGAGTCCCATTGCTGGGTAAAGACCTCCCCGAATTTGGCCAATTTTTAAATGATTCTGGCTGATTCCTGATGTTTATCAATGAGATTGCAAATCAATCAAAATAATTTTAAATCAAAATATTGCGCCTACTAAAGTGTAATACGTGTATTGTAATTTTTGCTGCAATTATACAATGAGGGGCTATTTTAGAATTCATGCTGAATTACTTGTTCTTGTCTTAAGAAAGCGCCCACTGCGGTTATGATGAGGAATCAACGAACGTTAGGGGCAATGGGTTCTGACAGACTTCCGATAGACCGCACTAGGAAAATGTGGCAATGTGACTGTATTTTATTTTGAGTCCAGTAGCGGTACTATGAGTTAGCTATCGATAACTTACGTACGTTTTAAACCTTTGGAATTGTTATTTTCATACTAGCGATTTTAGTTCTTAGCGTAACCGCTAGAGGCACTGTACAAGTTTTTCATAGACATATTTACGTAGGCGATATCGAGTCTGGGGCCGTAGACAAAGTAACAATATCGAAACGATAACGAAGTTCAAAAAAAAAATTAAATGTATGGGATCGACATTAGGCGCGATAAATCACGTGGTCATTCCCATACATTTTGTTCTTTTCGAACTTCGTTATCGTTTCGATTTTGTTACTTTGTCTAAGCCCCCTGTCACTTTTAAACTCATGGTAGCGCTACAGACAAATTTGTTGTAATGATGTTCTGTGAAATTCCATGGACATTGGCTGTACAAATTAAATCGGTTGCACACATAATGAATAATAAATATCCAGGGAGAAATAGGTATATCAATTGTTTTTTCTGCAGGATATTTGAGTGGTAGTAAATACTCAACCACCTCAAGGTGTTTATTTTGGGGAAACCCTTATGAGATAACGTAACAAGGAAAACTAAATTACATAACTACATTTTTTAACAAAGTGTGTTTATGTTCAACATTTGCATAGTTACAACATAAGGTTAAGATCGGAAGTGTCTACCAAAAAGTTAGGAATAATTTTAAATAAAAATAAATAAAAAAATAAAATAAAAAAACATTTATTGTCTCAAAAAAAAAAACACATTTACAATTTACACATACATTATTAAGACACAAATTGTCAAGGCAAACGGAGAAGGTTCAGCTTGTGCGGTCGCGGGGAGGGGCCCCGCGCCCGCGCTGGTTATCAACTTCCCCCGGCTCTCAGGAATGGTATGAGAGAGCTAAATTAGTGAGCTTGGCTGACATTTATCTTATAAAAAATCTAAATAAACAGGTATGAACAAAGTATGACTGTATATGTGCGTGTGTCTGTGAAAGTATTGTGCTTATTTGCAAGTGTACTGTGTTTTGTGCGTGTGTGTGTGTGTGTGTGAGTGTGTGTGTGTGTGTGTGTGTGTGTGTGTGTGTGTGTGTGTGTGTGTGTGTGTGTGTGTGTGTGTGTGTGTGTGTGTGAGAGAGAGATTGAGTGTGTGTGTTTTGCTACTTCTTAGGTAATATAAAGGTGAGTAGAAAGCTTCTTTAATGATGAAAAAAATCTTTGAGGGCTATCATTTTGCGGTAAGAATGTCTCAAATTTTCAACAGCGATTTGTCTTTTTAGCAAAGCTGCCTTATACCTAATCTTGAAACTAGCAGGTGATATTTTAGTTCTTAGCGGTGGAGGCAGATCATTCCAAATCTTCGCGGTTTTAAATTTGAAACATCCTCTGTACCGTACTGTTTTATGAGGCGGTATTCGAAGTAGGTTTGACTCGACTGAACGAAGAGTTGTTCTGTTAAGATCTCTTTTCCACGACAGTTTCTCAAACAAGTATTCTGGACTTTCAGACCTTATGACTCTTTGAGTAAGACAGGCATAATGCAGCTCACGCCTCGCGCTCATGTTGAGTATTCCTTTATCGTTCATGAACGGAGTGATATAAGCTCTCCTCGGAACTCGAAAACAAAACCTAATACACGCATTCTGTACTCGTTGTATCGCTTTTTCAGAGTTTTGATTTAATCGTGTACCATAAACCGAGTCACAATAGTTAAATGGGGACAACACAAGAGTATCTATCAACCGTATTTTTAATTCTTCTTTAATGTAGGGTCTTATTTTATATAATAACTTCAATTTGAAGAAAGCATTTTTAATTTTATCGTTGATATGTTTTTCATATTTTTGCTCTCCGTCCAAGATTAGTCCTAGGTTTCTAGCGAACGTAGCCTGCTCTACTATTCATCATCATCAGCCTTTTACAATATCCCACTGCAGGGTATAGGCCTCCTCCGTAGAACGCCATGCAATGCGGTCCTGCGCCAGTCTCATCCAGAGACCTCCCGCGGCTTTCTTTATATCACTTGCCCATCTAGTCGGAGGCCGTCCTCTTTTACGTTTACCGAACCTGGGCCACCATTCTGTAAGCAATTTGCTCCACCTGCCGTCATCGCGTCTTGCCAGGTGTCCCGCCCACTGCCATTTCAATGATGCACACCGCTTCCCAATGTCAACTATCTTTGTTCTACGCCTGATGACGACGTTGGGAATCCGATCTCGGAGGCTAACTCCTAACATGGCGCGCTCCATGGCACGTTGCGCTACTTGGAGTCTTAGGCGCGTTTCCTTCGTGAGCACCCATGTTTCAGCACCATAAGTCATGGAGGGCAAGACACACTGGTTGAACAGTCTGGTCTTCAGGCACTGTGGGAGTTTTTTATTCCTAAAAACGTCCTCAAGCTTCCCGAATGCCGCCCACCCCAGTTGTACTCTCCTGGAAATTTCTTTCTCGTGCTGGTCTTTGCCAAAAGATAAACGATGCCCAAGATAAATATAGCAATCGACCACCTCAATTTGTGTGTTGCCTAAAATTAGGCTGCCACTTTTTTGGTTATACGTCATAGCTTTAGTCTTGGACATGTTCATCTTGAGGCCCACCTGTAACGAAGCTTCCCGAAGTTCCAAGAGCATACAACTTAGCTCGTCCTTGGTCTTAGCAAATAAGACTAAATCGTCTGCAAATCGAAGATGCGACATGGAGGTACCATTGATGTTTATTCCCTTGCGGTCCCATGGTAGAGTCTTGATGACGTCCTCTAATACAGCTGTAAACAGTTTGGGGGAAATGGTATCACCTTGCCGCACTCCTCTCTTTACTTCGATGTGTTTCGTGAGGGCATGCAGTCGGACTTGTAGCGTAGCAGAATGGTACAGGTCTTTGAGGATATCAACGTATCTCGAGTCAATATGGCACAGATCTAAAGATCTAAATACTGCCCAGTGTTCTACACTATCAAAGGCTTTCTCGTAATCGACGAAAGCCATGAAAAGTGGTTGGCCGAACTCTTGAGATTTCTCCATTAGCTGTTTTATGGTGTGTATATGGTCTATTGTTGAATATCCTCTTCTAAATCCAGCTTGCTCAATAGGTTGGTAATCGTCTAGATCGCGAGATATTCGGTTACATAAAATTTTTGTAAATAATTTATGGACTTGGGATAATAAACTGATTGGGCGGTAGTTATCAAGCCTGGTATTGTCGCCTTTTTTAAAATGATAGACACAATTGCGTTCTTCCATGTTTTTGGGGGAGTGTGTGTTGTAAATAATTTTATTAAAGATCTATGAGGACATCTCTAATTTCTTTATTGCTCTACTATTGTATCATTTATTATTATTTTTTCATCGCTATCCTCAACCTTCTTAATTTGACCCTTTGTACCACATATTATGTATTTAGATTTGGCAGGATTTAAAGCTAAACAATTGTTTTGTGACCACTTGTATATGCTATCTAGATCTTGATTGATTTGCTTTACTGCTTGATTAATATTGTTACTCTCGAAGGAATGATACAATAGGGTAGTTTCCTAAGTCTGATTTTACATACAATTTCACAATTAACAGTAACATATAGGTAAATTAATAACATAAGTGAAATCGAAAATAAAATTTCTTATGAAATGGGACAATAATAGGCATTTGAAGTTAGGTGGGAAAGTCCATTTCTAAAGTGCGAAAATTCAATTAAAAAACTATGCCATATTATTAATTACAGAATTAGTAGTAACTTTCACTATGAAAACATATTCGTAAACGCAACATTTGATATAGTGCTGAACAAAGTTCTTACGATATACGTACAGTATACAGAGCGGTGACGTCATAGCTCTGTGCGACATTTGTATGAAGCGTTTTGAGCTCGCCCAAATGATGTGCTGTTGAAACCGCAATATCTCCGAGAGTTTTCTAAATATCAAACCATTCTTTTAACAGCACCTTTGCAATTGTGTGGTCCATCCATTTATCAAAAAATAAAAAAATAGGAAACTACCCTATTGGGTGTCGTCTGCATATAAATGGTATTTACATGTAAGCATGGTTGAAGGTAAGTCTGCTGTGAAGATCGAAAATAGGGAGAGGACTCAGGATCGAACCTTGCGGCACTCCTCTTGAAAGCTTTCCAATTTTAGATGAGTTTTTTTCGCCATTCTCTGACTCCGTTACAACCCTTTGCGATCTATCGTTTAAAAAGGTTTTGAACCATAGACACGTATCATCCGAAAACCCGTATTGTGAAAGTTTGGCCAGTAATAGATCAGGATGTAAACAGTCAAATGCTCGTGAGTAATCGAGCAGTACTAAAATACTACACAGCCCTCTATCTGAAGCCTCTGTGAGTTCATCAGTTACATGCAGTAAAGCAGTTTCAGTTCCATGACCTCTTCGAAAACCTGATTGAAATTTTGGTATGATATTACTTTGTTCTAAATAAACCTCCATTTGTCTGAGAACAACTGTCTCTAATATTTTTGAAAGAACAGGTAAAATCGATATTGGACGGAGATCGCTAAGATTATCTACAGAGCTCTTCTTAGGTATTGGTCTAACGATAGCAGTTTTCCAGCATGTTGGGTAAGTATGTGTTTCTATAGATTTGTTGATTATGGCCACTATTATAGGTAATGTATACTCTAAGGTAAGTTTAATCATCTCTATTGTAATGTTATCATCCCCTGCTGCATTTGTTTTAATATTGTATATTATTTTTCTCACTTCTTCAGCTGTTGTGTTTATCAATCTAAACCCATCTTTATGCCTAATCGTAACTGCTGAATCTGATGATACCTCCAACAAGTTTAAATTAACATTTACATTATCTGGTAATTTCAAAAAGTGTTCATTTATTTTATCAGGATTATTTAGATGTTCAGGTATTAATTTTGATTGAGTATTATTCAATGACATTTTTCTAATGTTTGCCCAAAGTGCTTTAGGTTTATTAATATTGCTGTTAAGAAAATGGTCAAGATAGGCTTTTTTCTCTCTTTCTATTGCTGAATTAACTAGGTTCCTGAAACTGCGATAGTATTCTTCAGCACTTTTAGTTTTTTCTTTTTGAGCTTTAACTAATGAATCGTTTCGCAAGCGAATCATAAACTTGATCATGTCAGTGATCCATGGCTTTGAAGGAGTTTTAACATATTTTCGTTTCAGCGGTGCATGTTTGTCAAATAAATCCGTAATACACTTGTTAAAAGCTTTCAACATATTATTTATATCATTATATGCCAATATATACTGCCATTCGATGGATTTGAGTTCACTGTCAAATACTGGAAGATTGATATTTCTTAGGTCCCTTGATATATAAATTCGTTTCACTATTTTCGGTTTTGAAATGTTAAAGTCAGCCAATACCATAGCATGGTCACTCAGACACCTATTGTGTACAACAGCAACGCTATTACATTTTAATGTTTCGTTAGTCAAAATTACGTCTAAAAGAGTCTCCGCATCATCGGTCACTCTCGTAGCTTCGGTTACTATTTGTATCATATTATGTTGACTGCAAAATGACATAAGCTCCTTAGCGCGAGCTGTGTCCCTCTTTAACAAATCAATGTTAAGGTCTCCTAATAAACATATGTTGTCAAGATTTGAAAATGTATTAATTGATTCACTTAAGGAGTCACATGCCATTTGTAAAGTTACACTCTCTGGTCTATAAGCGGTTCCCAATGCCATTCTCGTCCCTTTTAACCGCAGCTCTAGCCATAATTGTTCTAAATGCGATAACGGGTGTGTCCGCACTCGGAATTCAACACCACGCCTGATATAAAAACCGACGCCACCACCTCTCCCCTGCTTACGTGCTTTATGAACAAAAGTATAATCCGGAATGGTTGGAGCGAGACACTCTACATGTTCTGACAACCACGTCTCATTTACCGCCAATACGTCAGGTTTGTAAAGTTCAAACGCTACCAATAGCTCATCCTGACCGGTATTCAACGACCGAGCATTTAGAAGCCCTAATCTCAAACGTTTGATTTTATTGTTAGCCATTTATATTTTTACTTAATCCGGTGATGTTTGTAATGTAATGTATTTTTAGAAG
Source organism: Maruca vitrata (assembly GCA_039566165.1). Classification (NCBI taxonomy): domain Eukaryota; kingdom Metazoa; phylum Arthropoda; class Insecta; order Lepidoptera; family Crambidae; genus Maruca; species Maruca vitrata. Next base: position 7,417,906 of record CM076928.1, read on the forward strand.
TAGCTTTTGTGAATAAAATTTGAAGTGTAACACACGCACACGATAATAAATAAAATAATTATTAACATTCGTAAAATAAAAGAAAGAACAAAAATTTAACACAATAAAATGAAATACTAATAGGCAAACAATTGAATAATTAAATATTAAAACAACAGAATAGCTTTCTTGCCCTAACTTATTCCTGCTCAAAAACCCTACCCAAATCCAGCTCGGACTTTAGACGATGTCGTGGAGACCCGTTTTCACGCCGGGCAAAGATCTTTCCGTCTCTAGTCCAAACGTAGTTCCATTTGGCCTTAGAAGAGGCTTCGCGAGCTTTATGAAATAATTGACGGTTGTACCTAGTCAGCCTCTCATTAACATAGAATGGCTTCGGCGAACTAGACAAGATGATGCCTTCAGTATCGATGTTGCGCCGCACGCGCGCCGCCGCCAGCAGCTGCCCGCGCAGCGCACGCCGCGCCAGCCGCACGACGAGCGGGCGCGGGCGCGCGGCCTGCGCCTGCGCCCCGCGCTCCGACGCTCGAACTGGCCCCACACGCTCCGCACTGACTATATCCCGTTCATCCAAAGTAATTCCCAGTTTTTGCGCCGCGGACAGGATGATATGCATTGCGCTTTCACTCTTATCCTCTGGAATTCCTGCCAATTCTACGTCATTTAACAACATTTCCTGTTCTCTATCATTTAGGTCCTGTTTCAACTCAGAAATTGTATTTTGTAGGAACGAAGATTCCGCTGATTCGGTGGCGGCCGTCTGACGCTGCTCAAGAACGTCCATTCTCGCAGATAACCCATCAATTCGTTGACTGTTGCTAGCTACATCAGTGGTCAAACGTTCTATGATAATCCTAAAGTCGTTCATTTCGGAACGCATTGCACGTAACTCTTCTAGGATATTTTTTAGGTCCTTCCTTATCTCGCCTGTGTCACAAGAATCAATCAGTTGTTCTTGATTAACTTGTTTCTTTGCGTTTCGAGTGTTACGGATAGTGATATTGTCGGTCTTACTGTCATCAGTCTTCAAAGTACGCACAGGCGTATTGGTGTTGTCGCGTTTGGGTTCTTTGTTTTTACATAGAGGGCATTTCCATGTTAATTTAAACTCCGGTGTTATAGTGCCGCAAAAGCGGGTATCTGACACATTAGCACACTCAGGGTCGTAGCAATGTGAGCATATACTACATTTTAAGTATTGCCGCCCCTTTATGATTGTTTGGCAGCCACTACATTTCATAACCATTTCCTTGCCGTTACTCATGATTTTGTATTATTTCAAACTAAAAATAAAACAAAAACAAACGAGAGACGCTTGCAAACGTATCTGAAAGCGCTTTCTGCACTGTAACTGTACTTAACTCCACTAGACGCGCAGCAGCTGTACAGCGCTGTTCTTGCTTCTTCGCGTTAAAGCGGCTCTTCGAAAGATCGCGACCAAAAGAGCTTAAGCGCCGTGCAATCCGCGTCACTTACGCGTTTTGACCGTTTGTTGTAATTCTGTCCGTTATATCTCGCCACTTGGATGTAGATTTTAAAAATTATCGTATTTAATTATGATGAATTGACACTTTTATTATATCACTGTATTCACTGTTCAATTACGCACATTTGGTGATACGTTTCAGTTAGAAAAGCGGATAAAAATCAACACTTTTACATTAAAAATGATCAGAGGTCCGGGAGTAGATGTTTACGCTGCGGTTTATTATTTTGGCACTAAAATAACTTTAGGTATCGACGCTATTAGCGTAGAGACTAGGTGATATTGAAACTGCATTGCCGAAAATGGCACGATGATGCATTGGACGACAATGCTAGGGAAATTGTCCAATACCCATAGCTGGTACTTTCTCTATGAGTCGTCTGTCGTGGGTTCTAAAATATATGTGTGATGATGAACATCGGTGATTTTTCCGTATCTGGGTGTGTTATTTAATACATGTTATACTAAGGCAACTTACTTGGGAATCGTAACAATGTATCTGATGTTGTCTAAAATAAATTTTATTTATTATCTACCTACTTAATAAAATCATTTTTTCTTTCTTGCATGGCCCCTGGTTTGACCATTAACACCATAACCATCACTGTAGAACAACAGTATCAACGAATACAATATGGTATGTGCCTACTAATTAAGTATGCCATTTGTTTTTATGTATGTTGGTACCCTCAGATTTTTTGTGGCACTGAGCTTGTGATTGTAACATACCTACCAAACCACATGGTAAAGGTATTCACACAGAATCACGTCATGTTTCATCCGATTTCAAATAAGCCAAAACTACCACTTACCTAAGTGCGTAGGTAATAATATAATATTGTCGCACACCTACAAACAATTTTAAGAATTCTAATTGTCATAGTCTAATTTAGAGAAGGGAAAACCCATTGTTTATTGTAACGACGAATTTGTTATCTTTTAGGGTTCCGAACCTCACAATAAAAATCATTATGAAATCACTTTAGTGTCTCTCTATCTGTTTGCCTAAATCGTATATTAGAAAAGTTGAACAAATTTTTTGATGAAATTGTCTTCAACATAATAAAAATATCTAGTATGGTTTAGTTACCCTAAGGATTGCAGACTCCTTAGGGTAACACTTACTTGAACTGTTTTTGCATCCTTCGGTATATTATATAGCTACACGTAATTTGTATCTACCTACATGTATTGTACAATAATTTGATAGATATACATACCTATCAATTTTGTATCGATGAGTCTAACTTTGAAATAATTTTAACGTGCTAGATAAATGAATATTGTTACTCTCATCATTTAAAATTACGATACAAAGAGAGGTTTTTGTAAGTATTCTATACGTCAATCTGTAATCCGAGTACTTACTAATATCTTCCAACGGCCATTCAGGCGTACGCAACACCTCATGCCTAGTTTTTATGGCGCCAATTACAGACATGGTTTCCATTATTTTTTTGCCATCTATTCTTTACTTGAGATGCATGTGTAAGTCTATGTGAGTCAGTGAGTCTTGACGGTCAAGGCTGTATAGCAGGTCCCTACATCAGCACTGTCTCATAAGCCATTCGGCGAGTGCGAACCGGCCGAGCTAACGTGTTATGCTAGGCCGTGCGAATCGATTATTATCTGTGGTTTAAAGTTATTTTTTTAATTATGGCAAAAAAGCTGTGGTCGTGTGCCGGACTTTTGTGTTTTTTAAATTTGGCGTTGGAAGTTCGCGATGGATTTGGCATGGTAGGTAACCAATAGTTTAGTTTAATTTTATAATTCAGGTTTTAAGTTTAAGTTTTATGACTTTGCATAGGTATCTTAATTTATATAAAATAGATTACCTACTAGCGCCTTGTAAGTGGAACGAGTTTTACTTAGATATCTATCATTCTGAAATGACAAAATATATAATTAATTGACAAATCTTATAAGAAAAAGCAGAGCCTACCTACCTATCTGGATAAATCCTGCTTGATAATACATATAATTAGTAATTTTGTGTCTTAGTTTTGAGATTATTCTTTACTAGAAATTCGTTATATTTGAATCCATTCTGTTATTATGTTAACTATAACTAAGAAATGTGCTATTCCGTTATCATAATATCTTTGGGTTATATTGAAACCTCAATTTCAATATAATAATACTCTATTTAACCAGTTAGGAAGGTACGTAAACTTTTTTTTATCTATTGTTAATGAGTAAATCTATCTAGATACTTATTCTTAAGTATGTATTTATAAAATGAGTTCGAATATTTTTACCATTACACGTGGTTACGTAAAACGATTATATTAATAATTAGGTTAATCACTAATTAGGCAGTTTAAATACCTAAGCCGGCATGTGCCTAAGCACTTAATTATTTTATTATAGCTTTTACCTAGATTACTCGGCTGGATTGGGATGTTTAATATTTACTTACTTTGGAATTACCCAGTAGGTAGATGTTTTTGCCTTACTAGTTTTTACATTACCTACTTGCTTTGGTTTTTGTATGTGTAAAGTTGATAACAAGAAATTCCGCATAATTTAACTGGCACTTAGAACTATATTATAATCGTATTATTAATGGAACACATTACCAACTTACCTACCAGATATAACTTAATTGCAATACTTATAACTTTTATGTTATAAGTAGATTGTAGGAAAAATAAAATTTGTAGTTTTTGTATTGCAATTTGTGGGTTTATTTCCGTTGACTCGTTAATGTCTTTTGTTCGCAGAAATAACGTAGTTGACTTTGTAGATTCTGTGGGTTTTTAAAAGAATAATCTCTTATTTGTAGAAATGAATAGGTAGGTAGCTAACTATTTTCCTCTAGGGTTTCACACATCACACAAATTTTATTTTTGTGGTTTTTGTTATTGTTAGATGTTATAACCAGAAAAGGTTAAAAAAAGATTCGCTGAGTACATTTGTATTAATATGCATTTTGTTAAATTAAATCCAATCCATTAAAAAGGCACAGAATAAAATTTTATTATAAAAAATGTAGTCTCCTAGTAGTCCAGTCAAATTAGGAAAAATCTCGGAATTCGAGATACCCAGCTGTAAGTCTGTAAATACTTAGATATTGACACCCTAAAAGTGTTCTCAAAACCTACATATTGTAGGGTGTACGCAACTATTAAATTTTCAAGGTCAAATGTCACAAATATCAGTTTTATGAACTTTTGAGCGAAACGGGAAGTTTTATCATAAAAGTGTGTAGGAGAAAATTACTTATCTTTTATTTATCTATAAAAATTGTCTGTACGTTTTATTTCTAAGATTCACCATTTCAGAGATACAGCGATGCAAATAGTTGAAAAAGTTGTATTTTCAAAAGCTTCCAGGCTCACGTGCGATTGTGCTAGACAGTTTAAATTTTCACGAATGATGTATTTTAGTAGCCTCTATAACATCTCATACTAGAAAAAGCTTAAAACCAATGTTTTAGTGGGTTCTCATACAAAAACTATGGTTTTTTTTTTCTCACACTTGGCCGGTTTTTAACGTGGTTACCCCAGTAAACCTATTCCAGACGACACCTTTTATACATGAAGAACACGTTGTTTATAAGGAAGCCTAGTTAAATAATTGTTTTGTGTTGTTTTCAGTATTCAGAAGATTTAAGATTTCTGCGTTTCATTAAATTAAATTTGGTTAATATGGATCTTCACGTTCATAATCGAGTTAGATGGACGTTTTTTTCAGTTATACTTCAAACAGAAATTCTAATAATTGGTTATTTCGTACTTTTTGACCCATAATAAGCAGTTTAGATGTACTGAATTATAAACTATATAGTACTAAAAACACCGACTTTAAGTACTTAGGCTCACTTTTTCCAAAACGACGGCAATATTGATCGAGACGTTAAGAATCGAATGAATGCTGGATGGATGAAGTGGCGACAGGTCTCGGGAACAACTTGTGACCCACAAATGCCCCTTAAACTTAAGGGGAAAATTTACAAAACGGTCATCAGACCTGTCGCGATGTATGGATCAGAATCAGAATCAGAATCAGAATCAGAATAACGTTTATTTGCCTACTTTGTGTTACATACATTTTCTCTGTGGCTGGTGGGCCGTGCAGAGGTGAGTCAGCTAACTTATGTCCTAGTGGATCTGTGTTCGCTGTGTTCTACAATTCGCAATAAGAAAATACAGATTACGTGATCTATTTATGTTGTGTACTTAAAAACTAAATACAGTTCGGGACTTTAATTAAAAACATATTATTTTGCAGAAGAGAATTTACATGGGTGCATATTATTTTATTTAATTTTTAAGGGACGCGGACTCTTCGTTGTGTCGGTTGGCCACCGCTTATAACCTTTTTTACTAGGATCATATGGTATGTCACCCATTCTGTGGTTAATCATGAGAGGGTTGAATTCACCGCGCGTTTGGTAGGCCTCACCAGGAGATTCAAGATCTTCGATTTGTAATTTGGCGATATTTTCCAACATTTTGGTATTCAGGTCCTCGACGCGTAGGTGCCAGGCTTCTATGTCGGCCATCTCCCAGATCGCCTCCGTGGGTGTTCGCCTAGGGAGTTGTGCGGCATTTTTCAGTGCCAGTCTGTATTGACGCTCAATTTTGCTCAAGTTCGATGCGCTGTATCTTGAGAGTAGTTGGACCACTCCGTAGTCCATCAGTGGTACAATGCAGGTCTGAATGATGGTCAGTTTCGTGTCTAACTCTGTCTTTGCGTTGTATCCTATTATTGGGCCGAGCGCTCCTCTGACTTGTTTTAGTTTTTTAACAACCTTATCGGTGTGCTGGTTCATTTTCATGTATTTGTCGAAGATGACGCCGAGGTATTTTATCTGCTTTTGGTAGTGTAACGTTTGATGTTTCAGTTTCACTGTTGGTCGGTATTTTTCTTTTTCGAGAACATGATGCATTCCGTTTTCTCTATGTTACACTTTAACCCCCATCTCGTATAGTAATCGATCACTGCTTCCGCTGCCCATTCGGCACGTATGGTCGCATGGTCTGGGTTCGTGGCTCTGTTGAGTATACAAAGGTCATCAGCGTACTGTGAAAAGTTTGAGGCCTCTATTATGGTCGTGTATATCCCAAATATCATGGTCGTACAGGTTAAAGATTATCGGACCCAGAATTGAGCCTTGGGGCACGCCGTGAGGTATGGGTTTCTCATTGGTTGTGGTAGTTCTGAATCTTCCTTTCAAGTTTCTGCCATCAAGGTAGTTCTCAATTATTTTTATAATATTACTAGGAACGTCTCGATTCTGTAGTTTCTTGATCAGGCCTTTGTGGTTGATCGAGTCGAAGGCCTTCGTGAGGTCCGTAGATATCATAGAGATGCTGTTGTCTGTGGCTAGCGCATCTGTAATCATTTTCCCGGTGCGTAAAATCTGAGTTGATGTACCTCTTGCCGTTGTGAAGCCGTGTTGCAATTTTGGTTGAAGCCGATTGACCGTAGCTGTAAGTCTTCTCAGCACCAGTCGCTCACACAACTTACCCATGATATTAAGCAGTGTGATCGGGCGGTATGATGATGCCTGTCGGTGATCTTTACCAAGCTTGTGTAGGAAGATGCAAACGCCTGTCTTCCATCTTTTGGGAAAGTAACCTGTGGACAATACAAAGTTAGCAAGAGGCACAAATGCCTCAATAAAGACTTCTCCCCCAAGTTTTAGGGCGTCAGCTCTAATTCCGTCAGGCCCAGGGGCCTTTTTGTTTTTGAATTTCTGGAGTGCGTGTTGCACCTCTTTATGTGGCGTTAAGTCGAGTGGTTGAAAAAGGTGTCATGTTTTCAGTCCCTTCATCTTCTTTCGATATTTTGGCCTCTTTAACTATAGCTGTATCAGTAAGGTTGTCGATTGTTTCCATTTCTGAACTGCATCCAGTGATGTTTGGTAGTTTTTCGATAGGCTTTTTCATGTTTCGTTGAATACGCCACATTTGTGATCTATTGTCTCGTGGATCTTGAAGCTTATTGAGCCAGCCCTTTTCGTAGTATTCTTTTAAGACTTTTTCCAACTTCTTTCTTAGCGTGGTTGTAACGGGTACGTATTTCGCATAGGAGGATGGGATTACAGTGTCTTGCTTGCCATACGATTTTTTTTAGTTTGTTTCGAAAATCAATCTGGTCGTTTATTTCCTTCGGTAGTCGCTCTTGCCTGGTTGATTTTTTCATTGGGGCGTGGTTGTCGAGCGCTGTTATGATGGCGGTTTCGATTGTTTCGACATATTTTTCGCAATCGGCTTCTGTTGTGATTTTTTTGTTAAGGTTGCGTACACCTTCCCACATTGTCTGTTGGTAGGCTGCTCTCAGTATCTCATCCTCATAAATTCTCTTTGTGTTACGGAAAAGGTGTTCTTCTATATTATGTTCCGTCTTTAGGGTTAGCAACCATGGGAGATGATCTGATCCTACGCTCTCTACTTGTTTAGCTTGCGCTTCTAGTTGTTGATGTGTTATTATAGCTAGGTCTAGGATGGTGTTACCTTGGCTAAAAGGTCTGGATGGTGCGTTGGCGTGTTTCAACGAGCAAATTCCGTCCTTTGTAGCCCTTTTGATGATATTGCCGAGGCTAGAGTTCCTGCTGTGGCCAAGGATTTGCATACGGAGGTTCATGTCGCCGATGATGATGGATGGCTCATCGGCTAATGTCTCCTCTAGTTCTTCTCTTGCATGATGTTGGTTTGGAATTTGGATATATATTCCTTTAATCTTGATATATTCTCCGGTTGCATGGTTAGTGAAAAGTTTGATGCCTACGCCTTCTATTTTCTTGTTTTCATCGTGCCAGCCTGGGGTGATCTCCGTTTCGATCCACCTTAGTCCCTTCTTTACATACATAGCAGTGGCTAAGTGTTTTTCCAGTGTGTGGGTAAGTTTATCGTACCCGTTTATATTGTATTTTTGTGTATTAAAGTCGATCTTGCATTCGTTCAATATAATAATTGCCGGTCTATATTTTTCGACCAGTGCTTTTATTTCTTTGAATTTGTTTCTTATTCCTTGGGAATTCAGGTGTAGGATTTTGAGGTTCTGTATTTTTTACTGTCCTTGTTAGCCATTGAGATGCGAATATATCCTGTTCATAGTGTCCATGAGCATCATCAGAGTCTGTTGCATTTGTGTTTGCATTTGAAAGAGACCTTCCAGCGTGAGACCGCCTATTGCTGATGGTAATTGTCCCATTGGCTCTTGTGCTGATTCTTTTTGTGGCAAAGTAGGAAAATGCTTTGTATTTGTGACATCTGCGTATTTGACACCCAGTCTTACTACTGAGCGTTTGATTCTCTCCTCTCTCTTGATATTCTTAGCCTCTGCTTGTTCCATTTGTCGGGATATCATATTTTTAAAAACTGGGCATTTGACGTTATTTGCGCCATGGTCTTCTCCTTTACAATTTCTGCAGACTTTTGTCGTGGTACCCTCTAGCGTGGTGATAACTATCTGTGGGTCCTCTTGTTTGCCATAGCAAGATTGCTTCGAATGGTCAAATGCATAGCATTTCTTGCACTGTATGACGTGCCTTGGATTGTCTCTGAAAGTTTCAACCTTGATAGATGGTGCGCAGAAGAATTTTCTTTCTGAGGTTTTGAAGTTCTCCAGGAGGTCTCTCGGTCTGTGATTGCCATCAAAGATGAGTAGATGTGTTTTCCCTGCTTTTCCGAGTGGCTTAATTGCTATTGGCTTAATGCCGATGCAGTCTTCTATCTCATTAGCAATGGTGTCGGTGGATTCTCCGTAGGTTTCATTTTTGAGCACGATCTTGGTCGCTGGTTGTCGGTCAGCTTTCGGTTTTGGTGCAATCACTCTGGTTATTCCACAGGTTTCAAACGTAGTGAGTAGGTTCACACGAGCTGTAGTATTACCTGGGTAGATTCTTATTTGACCTCTCATAACGTTCAATGTTGAGTCATTCTTCGCTACTGATTCTCTGATTTTCTTCAGTGTGTCTTGATTTTTGATTTTGTATGCATCAGAGTGCTGGACAATGAAAAAGACTGAAGAGAGGAAGATGCATGCAAATGAGATGCGTATGTTGAGATGGATGTGTGGAGTTACAAGGTTGGACAGGATTAGGAATGAATATATAAGGGGAAGTCTGAAAGTTGCACCAATTTTAGAAAAGGTGAGAAGTGCAAGGTTAGCTTGGTACGGGCATGTTATGAGGAGGGAAGAAAGCCATGTGACTAGAAGAGCGATGAGTATGAATGTCAATGGACGTAATAGTAGAGGAAGGCCGAAGAAGACATGGATGGATTGCGTGAGAGATGATATGGGAGTGAAAGGAGTACACGCAGAGATGACGAATGACAGGCCCGAGTGGAAGAAATATACATGTTGCGCCGACCCCACTTAGTGTGGGACAAGGGCAGGAGAATGATGATGATGATGATGATAGTACTAAAAACAACATAAAACAATTATTTAACTAGTCTCCCATATAAACAACGTGTTCTTCATGTGTATAAGGTGTCATCTGCAATAGGTTAACTGAGGTAACTACGTTAAAAATCGGTCAAGTGTGAGCAGAAAAAACCATAGTTTTGTATAAGAACCCACTTAAACATTTAGGTTTTAAGCTTTTTCTAGTATTAGATGTTATAGAGGCTACTGAAATACATCAGTTGTGAAAATTTTAACTGTCTAGCACAATCGCACGGGGGTCTGGAAGCTTTTGAAAATACAACTTTTTCAACTATTTGCATCGCTGTATCTCTGGGATTGTGAATCTAAGGAATAAAACGTAGAGACAATTTTTATAGATAAATAGAAGATAAGCAATTTTTTTCCTACACACTTTTATGATATAACTTGCCGTTTCGCTCAAAAGTTCATAAAACTGATATTTGTGACATTTGACATTGAAAATGTAATAGTTGCGTACACCCTACCATATGTAGGTTTTGAGACCACCTTTTGTGTGTCAATATCTAAGTATTTACAGACTTACAGCTGGGTATCTCGAATTCCGAGATTCTTACCTAATTTAAGCTTAAATGACTGGACTATAGGGCCTTAAAAGCCTATTCAGGGCCCAGCACCCTAATTTTAATATCGGGCTACATAGACGGCAAATGGAAGTCCCATTTTAGAACACTATGATGATTTCATGGGTCAAGGCAGACAAAAAAAATTTGGTGTTCCAAAAATAAAGTTCATTTCGCCTGTTCCTGTCTGTTCTGTCCCACTGCAAAGGAATGTTTCAAACTGCCTGCTTTAAATTCAAACCGGAAAAAGAAAAAAACAAAAGCCAGCCAGCAGCGATCATTTCCCGCGTTTAAGCAGATATAATATCGTTTAATTTTGATAAACAAGCTAGAACAATATCGTGGTCACGCACGGAAGCCGCGCTATGGCGGAGCGGGAAGTTTCGCAACCGGTAAGGCTGCATAATGTCTCTCCATGTTTACGGAGGCTGCGTCGCGTGTCCATTAATGCAGGGCGCACGATTTAGTGTACTCACTTCAGGTTTTTTTTACCTCTTTTTATTTGCTATATTATTATTTTTAGTGCTTCTAGTTTTGCAAATGGCATGCCTGTATTGCCTGTACAAAATGCCTACATAGGCTACTGCGATGAAAACTATCATCAGTTCCGTAATATTCGCGACGATTTTTTATATAGGTACGCATCGTAACATACCTAACCTACCTACAGAGTAGATATAGCTGACTTGCTCAAACTGCACCCTTAAAAAGTCATCATCATCATCTTTGCGTTTTCCCGGTTGCATCCTTGCGGAGCCCGGGGTCCGCTTTCCTACTCCTAACTCTCCACTTCGCACGGTCTTCGGCATCCTTTATGGAGAGTTTGTTAGCACGCATGTCATCCACTACGACGTCAAGCCAGGCCTTCTTGGGCCTTCCCCTTCTGCCGGGACCCGGCGGTAGCGACATGGCTAGACACTTGTTCCCTACGTAGTTTGCCGGTTTCCGTAAAACATGACCGTACCAACGTAGGCGGCACTCTTGCAGTTTATCAGCGATGTCTCGGACATGAAGGCTGCCGCGAATACGGGAGTTCTTTACGCGATCTGCTCGCGTAACTCCCGACATCCAGCGCAGCATCTTCATCTCCGTGACCCGCAGTTCCTGCTTGTGCCGCTCAAGTAATGGCCATGCTTCACTGCCATATAAGAGAACAGGCCTAATGATGGATTTATAGACCTGTCCCTTCAGCTTAACCGGCATTTTAGGGTCGCAAGTGACGCCGCTCACCTCCCGCCATTTATCCCACGCAGCAGCAATGCGTGCCTTGACGTCGGAGTCGATGTCGCCGTTCGCGTGGAGTACAGTGCACCCTTAAAAAAGTAGTTGTGCCAATTGGGCACACAATCCACAAGTAGAAACTTTGCCGTGAGTCCTTCGTACCTTACCAACAGGATATTATTAGTTATTTTTTTGGTTGAAATATACTATGTATAATTTGGAGGCCCTGATGGACAAAAAACGGATGCATGTAATTGCATATCACGTCAGTGGACACCCACATTGAAGCTCAAGTGAGCAGCCGTGTCATGGACGTGAATAAATTGCAGGTGCAACAAGCATCGTGCTGATTGATTTAAATTAATCTTAAGAACATGGATGGATTGCTCGATAATAAATCATGTTATTTGTGTAAAATAAAATATACCTGTAAGTATAGTTCGTGGACGGCTTTTGCACGATCTCAAATTACATGTTCCGGAAGTTACTGTTCTTTATCGTTTTTTTTATTTTTGCGTATTCCACTCATTTTTATCAATGATATAAACTAACATTACTGAAATTGACACCGCCCCAAATTGAAATGCTTTGATCACGGTAGACCACTTTAGTATCTTAGGTAGGATATATTTTCCATATTAATTTACTTAAAATTTAAAACTTGTTTATGTTCATCTTTTTTCCTGTTAATCACCAGCATCTATAAATATTGGCGCTGGTAAAAACGCAGGGTGGGTTCGGCCCGTGGGCCTTGGCTCCATTCTGGTTCTATTTTTGGCCGGCAATGCATCATTATTATATTTGCATACTGTTCTTCGTCTTGTTTTTACACGATGCGTATTGTAGGTATACGCACTCATATTTAAAGGTTACGACTCGAGTTCACGGCCCTTGGGTGCAAGGGCATAAATAAAAATAAATATAACTACGCGATTGCAGTAACTGGGTAATAACGAGTCATAAGTTTTAACAAAATATCTGCAACGTATTACTTCGCAAGGCAAAAGACAATTGTCAATATAAACCACCTAGCGATAAAAGCGGGCGTTGTCATTGTTTACAGTTAGAAAGTCATTAGGAAAGTGAGAAATAACGACGCTCATTACTCGTAATATTATTAGGTACTTGCGCTTAGGTAATACCTAATGGCAGTTTAGGCACTTGCTTAAGCGGTAGGTTTAAAATTTATCTACTTCGGATATTCAATATGTTATATGATTCGACTCTGAGAACCTTATTCCTATGTTATCGCTACCTATTGAAACCAGTCCTTGATGAGTAACACTTTTGACAGCGAATGTACCTATTCTACAAAGTGCAAATTGCAATTACCTACCTACCCTATTCTTAGGATAAAAAAGGATCCCAAAAATCGTAAGAGTATGTAAATTTCTGCTTCACCTTAATCATAAGATTCGTCTTTGATTTTTTTGGAAGATGTATGACTCTTCGTCCCCCGTAGGGTGATGAATATGGTTAAATGATGACTTATTATTATTTATGATTTATGACAATTAATGAACACAGGTAAATATTGTTCTTTAAGTAAGGCAAAATCGTTTATTCAGATAAACAAATTATTTTTCGGTTGTAATTTTTTTATTGATTATTTAGATATAAGGGCCGGTTAAAAATATGTCTGAATGTACCTAAGTACCTATCTGTACCTACTTGAAGAATTGTATCGCGAAGTTGTTGGTACCTAACGTTCTAAATATTTTACACTAACTTGCTCAGTGAACGTCCTTGCCGAACTGATTAGACCGGTGTGCAAGAATGCAAATAGCTTGAATAGGCAGAATTGTTAGAAATCACAAAACACAGTAAATACACACACAATGTAGTACATGCAGAGTTTGAGGAAAATTTTAAAAAATGGCAAGAGCTGTGTATTTCTGTATTGTGGTTATTGTGGTTGTGGTGTTGGTGGTGGTACATGAAAATGCATTGTCTAACATTTAATGGACAATCATGAAATTTACACGAGCTAGAGCAAAGTAGGTACTTTATCCCTATTTTTTATATTACAAATGCATAAGTTTGTATGTGTTGATGTGACTTTGTAACTCTTTCTCGCTTAACTATTAAAAGGGTTTTGATAAATAGACTAGGCTTATGAAGACATTGTATCTTATCCAAATTATAACAATTTTCCATAAAAAAATCTAGTTTCTTGCCGGAGGCTTCTCGATAAAATCGGAATTCCGAACTGGTGATAGAATCTTATTATTACTAATGTGACGATTTATAAGTGCATGTAAATTGCCTATATAAATGAAGACATTTTTGAATAACTTACTTTAATTTCATTATCGATTGTGCCTGTACATAAAGGTGGGGATAAAAGCCTCGTCTCTAATTACAGGCCCATATCGTTGCTACCAATATTTGGAAAAGTTCTTGAGAAAATTCTTACTAAGCATCTTACATGGCATTTAAAGCAATACATCACCGATTATCAACACGGCTTCGTTAATGCACGTTCCACTACTACTAATCTGCTTTGTTATATCTCGGATATCTCGGAGTCTGTTGATAAGAAAATTCCGGTTGATGCAATATACACAGACTTCACCAAAGCATTTGACACAGTTAATCACAAAATCCTAATAAAGAAGCTTGAAGTTCTCGGCATCTCGGGGGTTTATTAAAGTGGACAGAATCATATCTTCAAAACAGGCAGTCTAAAGTAGTGCTAAATGGTTACAGTTCGAAGTTATTTTTGACAACATCTGGTGTACCTCAGGGGTCTCATCTTGGGCCAATCCTATTTAATGCTTTTATCAATGATGTGCAATACTGTTTCCAGAACTCTAAATTCTATTTATTTGCTGATGACCTAAAAGTAATGAAATCAATTAAAAATGATGATGATACGGTACTCCTGCAACATGACTTAGATAGATTTTCAACGTGGTGTAATAGTAATAAAATGTACCTAAATAATAGTAAATGTCATTACATACAATTTAATCGCAATTTTAATAAATCACTTAGTAAATACTTAATTAATGGACACGAAGTACAGCACACTAATATTATACGCGACTTAGAGTAATTCTTGATAGTAAGATCAAATTTGACTCGCACATCCTTAAAATGGTGCCAACAGCGTTTAAGACGCTCGGTTTCGTCCTACGGAATAGTAAAGAATTTAAACAATCTAAAACTAAAATCAAACTTTTTAACTCACTTGTCCGACCGTTACTCGAGTATGGTAGTCCAATATGGAGTCCGCATTACGAAATTTACTGTAGGAGAATAGAAAATGTACAGAAACGTTTCATGTATCACCTTGCATATAACGACCGTTTGGCAAAGCATCTCAATAGTTACGAAAAACGAGTAGATCACTTTAAGTTACGTTCTTTAGAAAGCAGAAGAAAAATTTCTAGATCTTACTACGTTGCACAGAATGGTTAACGGGACCCATGACTGCAGTCAGTTATTGAACAAACTCCGTGCATAAACGCTCCGCTGCGTCTTCCTAGAAAAAGAGCTTTTAACACCTTTAACTTACCTTCATCGAGGACTAATCTCGGGTACTTTGCCGCTGTTCCCCGTTTGTGTCGTGTATATAATACGATTTCTAAAGGCAATGATCTTGATATCACACAGCCTTTAACATTTTCAAGGCATCTTTATTGAAATTATTATAAACTTGATGGAATAATGATCTCACCTTATGTATATATATATTATGTTTATAATTTAAGTTGTCTAAACCCAATTTCGTTTATTTTTGTTGTCTGGTTGTAAGTAAATTTCATTTAAGCATGCTGTGGTCTCCTGTAAGTGTGGGAGCACGAATATTTTTGTAAAATTATCTATAAAAAACATATTGTCTGAACCATGTGTGTATTCTATGTTGGAGATTCTAATAAATAAATAAATAAATAAATAAATAAATAAATAAATAAATTGGTATCCTGTATCCATGACACCTTGGTGTCCATCATATCGAGACAAATGCCTATATGGTGGCGAACGAAAACCGTTATACTACAAAATTATGATTAAATTGCATCAAGTGAGCAATATGATCGAACGAATCTATTAACATTTCAAGTGATTGGCGAAGGTTTACTGTGTACTATAAACTGAATGCATGCAAGAAAAAATCACATACCTACTTATAAATGTTAATCAACTTGGGTTTACGAAGTCAAGGCTAGTTTCAGCAATGCCCTTTGTATTGTAAATATGTTCATTTCACTACTTTGAGGAGATAAACTTCCTTAAGTAAGTAATAAATTGAAAAAACAGCCAGTGGCTTATGCAAGCAACACCATTGTCTTTAAACTTTAAAACAAAAATTTAAGAGGACTTTCGTGTTGTTAAGTAGATACATCTACCTATTTATTATGATCGTTTGAAACATTTTGTACCTTGTAACTATGAAATATGGATTATAGAATACAAATGAAAAAACAACTCGAAAATTAATTTTTAGGAAGTAACCGAATAGCAATTCCCTATTAAAATACAAATAATATATAATTTTAAATACAAATAACTATGCAACAATATCGAAGTATTTGCAGGTTACAGGGCTAGTCCGTTCTCCAAGTTATTAAATACATAGAAGTCAAGAATTCGTTCGTATTAAAATACAAACGTCATTAAAATGTACTTCCTATCAACTATTCATGCACAAGTCCAGGTAATACTCGTACATAGTATCAAGTTTTCTATTTCATCAATGTTCAATAATACCCAGTAAATACATAAGTAAGATGTTAGATGAATGGATTTTTAGACCGAACACATTTTACAGCGTTATAATTATTGTCTGTCATGGTACTGCAAACTTGTGACGAAATCATCGGTAAATAATATGGACTCTGATAATATTCACAAATACAAGACAAATGCATTAATGTAAGGTACCTACTAATAAATAGAGATCGTGTGTGCGTGCATTTTATTTGCTTTCAAGGACTGTGGGAAGAAACACAATCGCGGTCACAATTTGCTTTTAACGATTAGTCAAAGTGGATTTTGGTGATTCTCCCGCGCCGTGTGTATTGCATTTAATCTTGCACCATCCGAGTAGATAATGTTGCACACTATTACCAAATAAACTAGACGTTGAACAGCAACATCATCGATTACGCAAGGTGAAAATGAGGTCGAAAGGTTGGTGTAGGTAGCATCGTCGCATACCTGATTGAGGTACTTGGGTACTTGGTGCAAGGTGACGTGCATAGTATTTTGATAAGATTAGGTGAGATAGCATCGTAACATACTCGGAATCCAGCGTACGGTGTGACGGGAGAGGACTGTTAAATGACATCGTTGATGAGCTCACTGGCCCTGCTTAGTTATGACGATATTGCTTATACCCGGGTCAAGCCAAAAATTTGCAGTTAGAGTTTTATTTCAAGAAATGCGGATATTGGCGTTGTTTATATGCCCCTGAGTGTCGTATCTACGAGCAGAAGTACGTCGATGGTCATTCAGTGCCATCTCTCTCTGAGCAAGAGACACTATTTACTACCAGACCGATAGCCAAGGAAAATGGAGTGCAGTGGATTGCATGCACACAAAACTTTGTTCCATTTTCCACTCTCAAGGCATAATCAATCATGAACTCAACTCTTTGAAAGTGTCCAATATCTTGAGGTAGACTCTCACATTTGACGTTATTGGTTTTCCGAATTAAAAAATATAAACTGATATTTCCTAATCCTTATTTAGTCGAAACCGGCATCGCGGGCATGCATCATCGGGGCGGGGTACTGCGGGCTGGGCGCCGCGCGCTTCATGAAGGAGTTCGGCGTCAACTTCACGGTGCTGGAGGCCACGCGGCACGTCGGCGGCACCTGGCGGTTCGACCCCCACGTCGGCACCGATGAAGATGGACTGCCGATGTTCACTAGCATGTACAAGAATCTTAGGTGCGTACACATATACGTCCCCAAAAGGGTCTCGAATTGACTCTCAGTCAATCATGTCGTCAACATACATACACCTAAGGGTAGGTACATATTGCTCGTCTAATATATTTCCCTATTCAGTAATTTATAGGTTTTTACCTGTGCCCTTAATCCCTTATGTTTAAAAATTTCAAGAGCATTAAAATCTTGCTAGAATTTCGTGACTGACGTGTCTTTGACTTCTTGGCGCGTATTCAATTGCTGATTAGAATAAATTAATATTACTCAGAGCATAGTAGTCTAAGATGAATGTCATATCTACTCAAGTTCTTTGTGACCCAGTGGATACGCGGATGTTAGATAATCGTTGGGTACCCGTAAAACAAGTCGGCGAGCTTATGAAACAACCAGAACACAGTTATGACGGGACCAGTTTTTGCTTTATCTTTAACTGGCGCTTAATAACAGCTTAATCTATTTAAATATGTTATTTTTTTAAATAATTAATAAACTTGAAAAATATCATAATTTTCAACTTAGGTGAGTATTAAGTTCGACAATAACAATTTTATTGGTGTTGAAAAGAAGTTCGAAAAGTAGTTTAAAGTGCTTATTGTTCCACGAACATCAATAGACCATTCCAATTTTTACATGCTCTTGGTAGCCTAATGTACCTACCTACCTTAGTGTCGAAAATACTACAGATATTATTTATAATAGTACTGTGCGAACGTACATTAAGGAACTTTAACAATTTACCTATACTTTCAGAATCAATACACCGCGACTGACGATGGAATACACAGGATTCCCGTTCCCAGCGGATACCCAGTCTTATCCCACGGGAGAATGTTTCTACAAATATCTAAAACTCTTCACCAAAAAGTATGATCTTGAGAAGCATATTCAAGTAAGTACCTTTCATAATAGCTTATAATGAAACTAAACTGACTGATTATTGACCTTAATAATGTGATTTTTCATTTTTTATTCATTTGAACCATCTTGCTGAAGAAGAAACTCACATAGATACGAGTAACTATAAGATATTGGGATAATTCAGCCTTGCCCTTTGGAAAGACTTGCCCATTGTAAAATAAAAAGCTTTGAATGAAATTAGTATCGAGAGTTGATTTTTATTCAAAAGATGGGTTGCAACATCTTCCGTTCACACCATGGAAGTACGTGCCTACAATGTGAATTACTTCATGTACCTACTTGCCCTACCGGGTACTTGGAGAAGAGGCGTCTAGATAACATCTTTACTTCTTTACTAATATTATAAATCCGAAAGTAACTCTGTCTGTCTGTCTGTCTGTTACGCTTTCACGCATAGTGTACTGGACCGATTGAAATGAAATTTGGTAAAGATATAGTCCAGAGCCTAGGAAAGGTTATAAGGCTACTTTTTAACCGACTGCACAATAAGGAAGTAATATTTTATCTGTTAAACGTCCCTACGCGGACGAAGTCGCGGGCGGAAAGCTAGTATTTTAACTTACCATTACCTACTACCTAACCTACCCGTATCTATTGATCGTTTTGTTATATGTAAATGAAATGAGTTTTGAATTGTTCTTTATTTTAACATCATTCATAACATTAGTGATAGAAAGTTCTCAGTAATTTTAAACTTCTAATTAAAGCATCTCGTCTAGATAAATGCGTACCTACGCATACCTATGTCACAATACTGAAATTAATTTCCTAGTTATTAGTAGATATTGGTCTATTCGTATACTTATTAACTCAGGAACCAGTTCTTATTTATTGCCCGAGCTTTGTTGCCGTGACACTGATTACAGAGTCATAGTAAACGATAGACATAAAGACTATTGTGTTATGTTTATTATCCAGTCTTAAATTAATCACTATAAATTATACCTTAGGTATATCACATACATTCCTAGAACCCTACCTACTAATATACATCTCTAGAACACTACTTATAAATAATAAAAAACATTTCCAAGACGATATCATGTAACAATGCGATTGTGAAAAAGATATCATGTCGAGCCAAGCTTGTAACTCTACACACCCTAGCTCTACAAGGCCTAACATCGCAAACTCTACAATTCAGTCAAACAAAATAAAGGAGTGTCTTGGCCATTGCACTATACCTACCTATTCACAGAGCTTACGGTGAAATATGTCGCCGGCTTTTTTGCTAAATAAAAAAGTATTTGTTAAGATCAAAAAGTCCTACAAAACATAAAATTTACCTTCAATAGCAAAGGAAATAAAACAGCATTATTATGTGCAGTTCAGGAGTTTGGTGACGTCAGTGAAGTGGGCGGAAGACCACTGGAATGTGACGTACATGAAGACGGACACGAAGGACCAGCACACCGAGGAGTGCGACTTTGTAGCCGTCGCCAGTGGGGAATTCAGCTCACCGGTGTGGCCGAAGTTCGATAAACAAGAAAGTTTCAAAGGTAGCATCTCGAGTTTAGACGAGTATAAGATTCTAGACGTTCGATTTCCATTACATTAAAAACCGGCCAAGTGCGAGTCGGGCTCGCGCACAAAGGGTTCCGTAGCAGCAAATATAATAAAAATCAACCTATCTCAAAAACTATAAGAGATACTTTGATCAAACCAAAAATCGTTGAAAGAGTTAATTAGCATGCATCACCTCTATTTTTTTTAGAATTTTATACCCCGTAGTTATAAAAATAGAGGGGGGGGGACATACTTTTTACGACTTTGAGAGCTGATATCTCAAAAACCGTTCACTTTAAGAAAAATGTTTTTTAGAAAACTTTATATCATTTTAAAAGACCTTTCCATTCATACCCCACACGGGTATGTACATCGAAAAAAAAAATTTCATCCCTCAGTTACATGTATGGGGGCCCCCCACCCCAATTCTTTTTTTTACTATTTAGTGTCATATTTTTGTAGCGGTTCATACAACACATATTCCCATCAAATTTCATCACTGTAGTACTTATAGTTTCCGAGTAAATCGGCTGTGACAGACGGACAGACGGACAGACGGACAGACGGACAGACGGACATGACGAAACTATAAGGGTTCCGTTTTTGCCATTTTGGCTACGGAACCCTAAAAATGGTTGTAATGGGTATGTATGTGATAAAAGGAGTAGCTGATAGATAGCTAGCTAGCGTAGCTACTAAGGGGTGAGAGCCATCCGCTATAGGGGTGAGAGCTCCCCCGCAAGTCCGGTGATGATGACAAGGCAAGGCACTCCAAGCCATCATCATAAATCAGTTAGGATAAAAAAGCTACTTACTGACCCGATGACGTTTATATCGATAATCATAAGTTTATACAAAGAGTCATACGTGAAATCATGATTGTTGGTAAAAATGGATTAGCCAAAATATTTAAAAAGACTCGACCAGGAATAAGCACATTAAAAAAGATTACAGTGTTAAAAAGTGGTTTAAAGTAGAATTCAGTTTTGATGATAAAGTCGTTCACAGACCCGTTAATACCTCATTAAGAACCTATCACTAAATCAGGTCATGCAATGAAAACTGTTTGTTTTAAATTTCCAGAAACAAATATGATGAAACACCGTGGCTAAATACTTTTAATATGTATCCGGTAATTTTTATTGATTAGTCGTGGTCCGATTTTTTACGCCACACGAGAAGCACCATTGTTTACACCAGGAAAAATACATTTTGTTACCAACGTGACGTTGTGATTTCCGCCTAACCTTCGTAACCCAAAAGAGGAACCATCTTGATCGAATCCTCATCTGCATAAACCTCCGCATGTTATTCACATACCGAGCACTGAAATAAACAAATACCGAACAATTGTATAATAATTACGTTTTACATGTTTGTGTTTATTTATCTATTTCTAAAAGGTTCTTATATCCCTAATAAATGTCACACACGCGTACGTTAGGGAATAACAGTGATATACACAAATAAACTTCCCAATAAAAAGAGACTTTTAAACAATAAAAAAATATGTGCTTTAGCACTGATTCGAATTACACAAATATTTGTCAAGAGAGGGGATCGAATCTCAAATGCGCCATCAAGCCTGTCCATCCGATACTACATTAAAATCAGATCATGTTGAAGTATTCTGACAAATTTTCTTTTCATTTGCAGGTAGAATGATTCACAGCCACGATTACAAAGACCCAGAAGACTACAGGAACCGCCGGGTGATGGTAGTAGGCGCTGGGCCATCCGGCCTTGACTTGGCCATGCATTTGGCTAACGTCACCGCCAAGCTCGTCCACAGCCACCATTTGAACTACAACCAGCCCTTCTTCTCCGAAAACTACGTGAAGAAACCGGACATTAAGATGTTCACGTCCAACGGAGTCGTTTTTCAAGATAACTCTTTTGAAGATCTGGACGATGTTATATTCTGCACAGGTACCTAAGATATTTAATGATTTAAGCAGAAGATCTAAGACAGGCACATAGTTACTGGATCAGTTAGTTATCCATGTTAATATCCTCTCTCATGCCTAATTTGATTGTTTCAGGGTACGATTTCTCGCATCCGTTCCTGGACAAAAGTGTGGGCATTACCGCGTCGGGCAAGTATGTCCTGCCGCTGTACCAGCACATGGTCAACATCAGGCACCCCAGTCTGGTGTTCGTGGGAGTGCCAAAGAAGGTCCTCAACAATGTCCTTGAAGCCCAGGTGAATTAGTTTACTTAGTACTTCCATTTATAAATTGCCAAATAATTGTTAGAATGATTTCGCGATTAGAAAAAAGGCCAAACATATTAGCCTATAGTGCTTTCTTGGATTCTCATTATTTAAGAAATAATTAACAGTATACTTTACACCCATGGACTCAAAAGACCCATCTATACTTCCAGGGCGAATACGCAGCGGCGTTGGCGGCTGGCAAGTTCAACTTGCCTCCTACGGAAACCATGCTGAAGACCTGGTTGACCCACGTCCGGACCCTCCAATCTAAGAACATGAAGATCACTGACGTCAATGTTATAGGGGTTGATATGGTAAGTAAATTCATGGTACCTTTAGTGGTACGGCGAGGGACAATTAGAGACTACTCAGATTCTACTACAAAGATATAAATAGGTATATGTTAATGTATCCAACCCAACCAGGTACCAACTACTTTATATGTATAATACTATGAATATATTCACTATATGGTATGAATATATAATTAGCCTTATGAATGACGAAATTATGTATCCTTATTTCGTTTTGTTTTCGTTTCAGGACAATTATTTCGCCAATCTGACAGCGGAAGCCGGTATACGCAGACGACCACCCGTTTTGACGGAAATAAGGGATTTCAATGCGAAGTACCGATTGGAAGATCTGTTGAACTACCGCGATTACGATTATGAAATTATTGATGACAATAACTACAAGAGATGGTATAATCCTAGGAATGGGAACCCTTGTCCGATTGAGATATAAATAATTATAATTTAAAACTGTTTAATCGTATTCACTCGACTGTAGACACTTGTCACTTGTTTTATATAACTAATTAATATACACTGAACACAGGTGTGTATTACTTACACACTACCATTTACTTATGTACCGTATATTAGCGTACAAGTCCATGTAATAAAATGACAGGCAACATGATAAGGATAAATTAAAAATAAATTAATAAGACTAAAAGACGTATAATAAACCTAATAACTATCCAAGAACAAATTATGTTTGATTAATTTGTACTTGCTATGGTGTAGTTACAAGTAGATACGCTTATATACTGTGCAAAATACGCAAGGCTCTTAAGCTCTTTTATTTTTTTTCATTCCGACCGAATCGATCCGATAAACTTTCTCATAAATGTCACATTGAGCTGTGATTTATTGTAAGTCTTAAATATAATTAAGAATGATAGCTTATGTAGATAAATATACGAACATTCATAATCTATAAAAAAATGTGTAATAATGTTGATAAATAGAAATATATACTAAGACAATTTAGAAGCTTCTGTAGATTATTTTATACGCATATTATACATAAGATTAACACAATTGATCCGTCCATTTTAATAATTTAGGCGCTAAACAATAAGTTGTAAATAAATAAAAATAATTTAGGATTCTTTATTATTACATTATTATTAATAATGACAATTATAATTAAATATGTAGATTTAAAAACGCTCTCGTGAGTTCACTAACTGTAGAAAATAAACATTAGTGTTACCTGCTGCAAACACTGTACGTATAATAAGTAAATAAGAAGTACAAATAAAAAGGTATAAGAATAAAATTTGTTTTATTACATACAACCTTTATTTTTAGGTAACTGATAATTTTTTTTGGATTATTTTGTTTGAATGCTGTTTTCAAAAACTTAACGATGCTATTATTTAAAAATGCAGGAGTCAATTACATACATAATAATTAATATTAAATGCTAAAATCTTCAATAATTTTTACCCTTAATTAAGTGGTTGATAAACAACCTGTTATGTTAGGGGAGGCGTTGCTAACTAATTTTCTTACAAAATTATTATCATCAATTATATCGTAGCCATAGTTCCTGTATGTATGTAAATTGTCTAATTTGGCTTGAGTATCTACAACGCGAATTTTATACATCACAGGTGGCACTCTGTATATCCCTGCCTCAGATGATAAATCAGCGTAATATTCATCCTGTAATAATAATACAAAATTGTTAATTGGATAGCCACATCAATATACCTACAATATACAACTATGAGCAGAAGTTCCACAATTTTTCTTTTTTACCATTTTGTTACTAAATTATGGAAGAAGATAATATGGAAGAAAATAACTTTGAACTTTGTTTAATCTTTATAAACAAAGTTCAGTTGATACATACATAGGTATCAGTTTAAATTTTCGCGCTACAATTACACGTTTGACAGATTGAAGAGCGTTTATAGAGAATGTTGTTATGCATTCGGTCCGAATCAAATGGGTGAAAATCGTATAAAATGTTCAATTTCACAAATTAATTCTGTTAAATACCTGTTTTTATAGTAAAACTACGGTGCGGTAAAAAAATATTACTTACCTCTTTCTCTGCAAGCAAATGTATCCTAGACAAGGGCTGGCCATTGGAACAACGAAGGTTGTAACGTTTTAGCCACTCATCCATCATTTCCTCACGAGATGGCAGTGTAAAATCACCTTTTATTAGGGCTACTGCATATTTGGACTGTAAAAAATATTTAGATAATAAATGTGTAAAAGGTATTTTATGGGCAAAGATAAAATCAATATAAGTAACTCATTAAATTGCTATTTTGATATATGAACCAATTTTTATTAGAATTCTTGGTAGTCCTAAAAATAAATTGTTAATCACTACATTCTGTACAAAAAATAAAATTATATGGCAATGGTTACGGGAAATGTGTATAATTCTGGCATTCCATACAGTGTATAGAATGCTAGGAATTTTTCTGTTTTTTTTTCTGTATTGACCGATATTTGAACATTTTATCTAGAAAATGATAAGATTACCTAGGTGTTGTCTACAATGCCGGTTGAAGCATAGGTAATGTATATTATTGATTTTTCTTTTGTGTGGTAGGTAGAGAACATTTCTCGCATAGGGAGTTCCAAGATTAGACTAAACTAGTTCATCCTTTACAGGTACAGGATGAACAGGTGGTTTAAAAAAAATACCACGACTTCAGACCCCGCCATTCTCTTCTGACATAATTTATCCGAGTTGGGGTGCCGGCAAATCCCAAGCTCGCTAGAACTACATAGTTTAACCTAGGCCTACAAACTAGAATATATTTCAAGATAACACCTACGTAAAGTCCTATTATATCGTTCAAAATCAACATTGTCAAACTTTACACGAACACATTTTGTGACCAAATATTAGATGTTTAGTTCGATTGTGCCAAACATGCTGTTCACACTTAAAAGTGGAGTTACAGCCTAAACACAGTATATAAGCATGTTGATTCATAAAGTACCTACTGTAACTTTGTTATTGAACATTACTCTGATTAATATTAATTTTAAATCATTCAGATCCTTCCCGAGTTAGTTCATTATACACATTGTTTGATGCTCTTTGGGCATTTTATGAAATTAATCGTATTACTAATTTTGGAATGTGTTAAGAAAATTAACTATAGTGGCTTTGGTGTGTATTGTGTTTTAATGTGGATGAAGCGAAAGTGGTGTGCCAGGACCGTAGCACATCGCAGGAAGTGATCTCTGCGTATCCCTCTGGTAAAAAGGCGTGATTTTATATATGTATGTATGTGTTTTAAGCTCACCTGAACCTCCAAGGCAATCACCACACATACTCGAACAATTGCTCCCGTTACGATCATAGTGGGTTGGTTAATATTGATTAAATATTTGTACAAAGGTGTAATACTATGCGGAGAAAGACTCAAACCACAGCTTTCATCTAAGAAAGGATAATTATATTCGAAACCTGAAACCAGAAACAATCCGTCATAAGCTTGATTGAATATAGTAGATATGCATCTTTAATTACCAAAAATATGCACATACATTTAAAGTAAACAATAAAAGTTAATTGTTGATTTTAATGCTATTTCAAGCTCTAATGTAAATTTGATGATAATTAATGTGATTATCTGAATTTTAAAAAACATTTACAATATTAAGTCCCTAAGAACTTGGATTCGTTTTATTTTACTGAGCTTTTCTATTACTTCTTTGATAGCCTATGGCTGGCTTTCACAGATCTACCAGACAGGAGTGAAAGACTCGCCTAAGAGTAATGTTTCGACGATAAGCGACTTCCATCAAACAGATTACAAGAAAAAGCTCTTAGATATAAAGTGAAAATAAATCAGCGAACAAATCAAACCTGTACAGTAAATTACGTCATCGATTTCTTCATAACTTCCATCCACAAATGTGACTCCCGTTTCATTAAATTCTTTGATGTCCGGCTTCATCATATAATGTGGCGGATAAGGTGTATGGCCAACAGCTTTTGAGTGGTGGCTATGTAGAAGAGATTTACTTATAGCGGCGATGTCAAGAGCAATATCCATTCCAGAAGGTCCGGACCCAACAATCAGTACACGTCTACATTTGTAAGGTTCAGGTTCTCTGTAGTCGTGACTGTGGATTATTGTACCTGAAACATACAATATATTAGAATGGCATTATAGGATATTTCTTGTTTATTTTGAAATCAAGGAAAATAAAAAGCAAAATGAGTTTCCGTAAATAAGAATCCATTCCGGTCTATACTGCGCTCCTCTCGCTCGTCGACTTGTTACGTGTGCTGTAACTTAGAGGAAAATTACCTTTAAATATGCTTTCTCCCGGAATATTAGGCATATGTGCTTTACTGTGGTGGCCTGACGCTACAATTACGTAATCGTATTCTTCTTCAAATACTTTTTTTGTTGGAACGTGTTCATATGTAACTTTCCAAACATTTCTTACTCTCTTCACTAGACTGACACGATGTAAAAACTGTGAAATATTGGATTATTATTAGTGTTATTAAAAAACTACCACAATATCATTTTAACGGTAATATGAAAAATATTCATATTTAAATTGCTTGGCTTTGTATTTTGGACCTGAGTTATGGAAGGGTTGAAAACCACCCTGGGTTTAAATCGTATGAAAATGTTATCGATTATTACCTTTATATATTTTTTCAAACTAAAATGATCAGCATATGAATTTAGATACTCATTAAAGACGTGGCCACTGGGGTAATGAGGAACATCTGCCGCCATTGGAAAATCGCGAAATTGCATTGTTGGCTTTGGCAAATTCGTTCTGGAATAATAAAATTGCTTAAATAATAGAATAAAACTATGATTTTTTGTTTTGCATAGGAATTAAAATGATACAAAAACGAATAACACAGTACCTTAAATGTTTATACATGCTTGTATAAATCGGCTGCCCAAATTCATCTGTTCCGATTTTCTCTTCATAGTGCCAAGTACCACCTATATAATTTGTGGCTTCCAGAACAGTAAAATTTATGCCCTCATCTTTTAAAAATTTTGCTGAAGTGAGGCCACTTATACCAGCTCCAATGACGCACACTCTGACACCGGCACATGTAACCTGAAAATAAAGTCGGAGTACAATTCAATTCGGACCGCGGAAACTTACACAAACTTTTTGTAGTTGTATTTAATAACGCGATAAAAAAAAACTATCCAGTTACTGCATAACATAGGCTTTAACACAAATGAATTAAATATAGGTAAACTTTAAGCAATCTATCAATGTGCGAGAATACTTAGCTATCTTTGTAAACTCATGCGTAGAGTCATCATATGGTGTAGTAGAGTAGCTAAACAGTAGGTAAATAATACAAGACATAATACTACAGGTATCATTGCACCATGTAAGTTTATATTTGTAACTTTGGAAAACAAGCTACAAATGGTCATTAATTTTAATTATTCTTATAGTCTTACCATTTTATCAATTTAATATTCGTAAGTGCACTAATAAAATGTTCCGATCCGATTGCTGAATGTTATCTCACTTATATACTGAACGTCAAGATTCCCTATTAGATAAACCAATTTCTGTTACATGATCTTACTCTTTATCACTGCAAAATTAAACAATAGGCGACCGGCTGATTCCTATATTTGTGCATTAATGTTTACTGATAAAACACTGTTTAGGCATTTTGTCTACGCAAGCGACCGACCTTGACAACAACAAAACAAAACTCATTTAACTAGACCGGTGTCGATAAAGATTGCCATATTAGGTACCTACTTATTGTAAGTATTACAGTTGGGGCGCTGGGGTAAATAAAAATTACATAGGTACTTTTTATTGCACTATGGTGTACCGCGTAATTACATTGCCTGACACTTTAGGGCAATAAAATGTTTTTTATCATACTTTAATATAAAATTTTTGATTTACCTAAGAAAATCATAGCCTAGCTTGTAATCTTATAAGATGAACTTCTGGGTACGTACCTACCCAGGAGTTCATCAGATGACTTGTTTGTTATGGCTAATAATATAATAATGTAGCACGTACTGAAACAGTTAAACATAAAAATACACAAATAAATATTTACGAATGAATTTTTTTAGTCTACGTGGTGTGAGTGTAAAAAAGCTAGGTATGAGCTTTCGAAATAATTTAACACTTACCTCTAAGATGCATCCCAAAAATAAACCACAGATAATAATAAATTCCTTAGCCATCTTATTATAACGACATAGAAACAGATACAGAGTGATAGAGGTTATCTCTGTAATAACCCGAAACTTACATCCACTTTTTTTCAAAGTATAAATACATACGCAAGCACCTATACTTAGTCCTACTTATACGCAAATGTCACATCAAAAGTCAATACGAATCTAAAACACGTTTACTTGACGCGAGTAGTTATTATAAGAATATAAATAATGTATTGTGTTGTTATAGCGTAAGCAACTAGGTATGATAAAATGAAATATGGCGGGGTGAGTTGTCATTAACTAATTAAATTTTAATGATAGCTCTATTGATCTTTGCCCTATTTATCTGTAAGGTTATGGGTTGAAATGCTAATTTGGGCTTTTTAGTAAACTTTAGTAAATAAGTTAGTGTATGAAATATCTGCTAAGACTGGCGCATTCGGTGCTGGCACAAGTGAATAACTGAAAAATACTAAGCTTGTAGAAGAAGGGTATTATAAAATAATATATCTTATTCATTATTATATTTTCATTCATCATTTCATATCTTATTACTATTACTTTCTACTTTATGTAACGTTTTTACTATTTACACGTGTAAACATATTGTGCTGTGTTTTTAAGTATGTAACTGAATAAATACATTCATTTCTTTCAATCTATTATTAATAATATAAAGATTAGTAACGTAAGTAAGTACATAAAATGTATGTATTGTAAAAAGTAAAAGTCACGATGTTACGAATATCTAACAAGAAGTTTCGTAGGTAAAATCATTTTTAAAACACCATTCACTGATTCAGTTTTTATGGTCATACGTGTAAAGTTGATGGGATAGAAGAATTAAAATACTAATTTTTATATTAAAAGGTTTTTAATAAATTATAATTGTTTTGAACGTAATAATTAAAACTAGTTAGTTGATAAAAGGTATTTTACATATTCTTAGCCATTGTTTTGACCATTTTCATAATGCTACTAACGAGTCAGCAAAATCTCTAGTCCACCATTAAGTAATACGGTGTAAGATTTTAATGCTGTTTAATTAGGGCCTCTCCTAGGCACTCTAGGCGACTGGTCTCGTGAAGTCAGTTTTGTATGAAACCTCTTAAAGAGTAGACTTTGTTCCGTAAATACGAAAATATATACAGAGGTGTTGATCTGCGGGATGCGTGTCTTAGGTACACAGTAATACTCGTAGACAAATTAATAATTTTCAAAAAAAGTAATCCATCTAATTAGCTGTGCGAGCATGTTTCCGATGTAACTCCGCATCTATCACTGTTCTTGTGAATGTTTCGTCATCGATCACAGTGTAGTTATAATTCCTATACGTGAACAGGTTTTCAAATATCGCGTCGGCGTCTGCAGCATGGATCCTGGCCATAACTGGTTTCACTCTCTCTATGCCCGACTCTCTTGTTAGGTCTGCGTAGTATTTGTCCTGGAACAACATCGAATCCTTATTTGCATGCGACATAGCTGTACCTGTAGCTGGCTTAGTGTGTTGGGATGAAAACTGGACGCGCTTTCCAGAAATGTTCAATTCGAAACCCTGAGCAGCAATGGAACAGTTTATTTTTTCTTGTTGTTTTGAATACATATTTTAAAACAACTCTAACAGCTTTGAACTATTAAATAAACGAATTGTAGTACCGTGTTTATTCTGCGGTTATTCAAAAGTTAGCCCAAAAGACCCCGTTTACACATTGATGTCAAGTTCATAAGTAATATATTTTCTGCGAGATTTCTGGAGAGACAGTTGCCCGCCGTCGACCCTCACGGGTAAGTCAATTGTATATGATGATGCTATTTCGACCGCTATTGTTGTTGGGCTATTTACTTAGTTGTTTTTAGAACAATCAGCGGTAGCGTAACATTGGCGCGTCCATTAACCCACGACACAAAAAGAATTTAATAAATTGCACTGCTGCATGTGACTCTTTATGCCACTGTCACTATTAAACGGGTATTTAACAATTTTGATGCGGCATAAAGTTTTTCTAGGAGAACTACTAACTCTTAACCGTGACCACGACCGCTGTAAAGAGCTCGAAACGTTGGATACCTAAATAATGTTTAGGATACCAATACACGCGAGTTTAATCCGTACAATTAGTTTTATTTCAAATGTGTAGTGGTCGCGCAAATAAAAATAGACAGAACTACTATGTTAAAATTTCAGATATAATACTAGCTAAGTTACCTAGGACACTTATGAAAATTACCTCATTACGGCCAAGTATATGAATGTAATGTAACGGCCGTCCCATTCGCCGAAGGCCGTCATACCGCCCTTCCAACTCGTTCATCATGTCTTCCCGGCTGGGCGGTGTAAAGTCTCCTTTCACTAAGGCTGTCGCATAACGGGCCTGAAATTAATAAAATCATGTTGCATCAAAAGCAATTGGAAATCTTCTCATTACCTCACCTTTTTAAAATTGTAAAGTACCTAAATATTTTAGATAACAGGCACTTGAGATATGAACTGACTGACGACGCGACGTTATGACGTAATGAGTTTTGTCTGAAGATAATATTTTAGCTATAGATAAACGTTTACTTATATTACACATTCGCGGAGCAGCTGTAATGGTCTACTTAGTTAACATTCTGTATTTTGCCTTTTTATATATATTTACCTGAGCGTCTAACGCGATCACAAGACAAGCTCTGGTCACCGCTCCCAAGATGACCATGGTCGGCTGGTTGATGTTGAGCAAACTTCTGTGCAGTGGAGTCACCATCCGCGCAGTGGTCGTCAACCCGCTGCTCTCATCGAGGAATGGGAATTGGTATTCATAGCCTGCAATAAATAGGAATTTCGCACATAGGATCGGGTGTTAGGTATAAGAACAGTAAGTTGGTTTTCATAGTCATTTGTGACGTAGGACACAAATCGGACACTATAACTTTACCTGTATGTTGCTTGATTGATGGAATGGCAAAAATGTCACAGTATTCGGATAAATGATTTTAGCGTTGTACGTATGTTAAGGATTTACGTATGGATTATGTAACATAAACGTTTGTAAAGAATGGGCATCACAGAGACTATTTCCTTTGTTGATAGTCAAAGCATTTTATCAAACCAAAAAAGTTACCTGTGCAGTAAATAACATCATCAATTTGTTCGTACGTTCCATCCTCAAAGATAGCGCCGTTCTCAGTGAGTTCCTTCACGTCTGGTTTCCTGACATAATTGGAGGGGAACGGAGTTCGGAACTTGAACCTGGAATGGTGGCTATGCAGTACGGTCGTGCTGAATGACAGCAGTTCTATCGTCAAGTCCATGCCTGAAGGACCAGCGCCGATGACCAGCACCCGTTTGTTGGTGTAGTTATCGGGCTCTCTGTAGTCGTGACTGTGTATGATTGATCCTGAAATAAATACAGGCCATGTGTGTGTACTCATAATTGGATTACGCATACGTAGGTAGTTATTCTTTATCCTTGCTATGAAGGATTATAAATATGGAAGTAATTCTGCCTCCCTGTCTGTCCATTCTATCACGCAATACCTACAGCACTGATATAAATTACATTAGAAAACTGAAAGTGTCCGGGATATTAACCATGTTGTTTGGTTTAAATTGAAATATCGGGAGCTCATAAAAACAAAACAACATGGTAAATATCCCGGACACTTTCAGTTTTCTAATGTGTGTAACCATGACAGTTTAAAATTATATTAATTATATTTCATACAGAGAAAGTTTAGAGCTCGCTCATACCGTAAAGATAGCCCTTTGTTTTGTTTAATTCATTATTGATGGCGAATTCAGCAAATTGTTTTTCTTTAATAACTAATAA
Source organism: Maruca vitrata (assembly GCA_039566165.1). NCBI lineage: Eukaryota > Metazoa > Arthropoda > Insecta > Lepidoptera > Crambidae > Maruca > Maruca vitrata. The sequence goes on from CM076928.1 coordinate 7,450,393, forward strand.
TTAATGAATATATTATAAAAAAATCATTGTTGTATGCATTTGTAAGAGATGCAATAATGTTACCTTTAAAAACCTCTTCCCCCGGGATGCTCGGCATATGTGGGTGGCTAAGATGGCCCGTGGCGACTATCACATAATCAAAATTCTCTTCAAATTCTTCACCACTCGGAATGTGTTTGTAAATAACCTTCCATAGACTTCCCACTCTTTTCACTGATGTGACCTGATGTAGAAACTACAAAGAGAATGTGTTTATTTTTTGATTCATTTTTTTATTTTATTATAGAAATAATCAGAATGTAAAGCAGTGAAATTATAACTATGAAATGTAACATGAAAAAATATGATGTTGCCATACCCTAACACGTATTTGTCTTAGTTATAAAGAATCTTTGTGACATGTGCAATTCAATAAATAAATACTTCATCCTTAACCTACATTGATTTGTACATACTCACTCCCAATATTTATTTACCTTTATATATTTTTCCAACTCAAATCGTTTAGTGTATGCCTTCAGATAGTCGTAATAAATGTCCCAGGAAGGGAAAGTAGGTACGTTCTTTGGAATTGGAAATTTAGGTAGTTCCATTGCTACCTTTGGTAAGTTGGTCCTGAAACAATTGTCACACATTTTAATTATTTTGTGGACAGACCTCAATAATGAGGTCATACACAATCAGATTACTTAATCGGGAAAGGAAATGCATGCATGTTTCATTGTTTGTGTTTGTTCTGAGATTTTTACATATTCTGAAAATTTAAACAAATGATAAGATGGTAAATAGGTCCTTTGAGTAAACTTGCAGATAAAAAAAAATCAGCGCAGAAATATTTAACTTTGTATGTTTTTTTACACATCTGTGTATCATCAGTATATGACAATAAAAATAGTTGCCTATTTGCCTAAATATACCTATAAAATATATAATTTGAACAACACTCACCGAGACACGCTACAAATAATGAAGTTTAGAAAAACGGCAAAAAATCAACTGCCTCACCGCAGCCCGGGGATACGAACACCCGTCCTTCTAGGAATCGCGCCCAGACGTGCATTACCATCACACCAGACCAGTAGCTATGTATTGAAACCGTCGAATTTTTCCCGTGTTCGCAGGACTTGTGACTTTTGAGACAATATTTAGGGCGACAAAACAAAGGTTTGTACCAATTCCCAGCTTATTATCCTTCATTCCGAGGTTGACCCCTTTTAACCGACTTCAAAAAAAGGAGGAGGTTCTCAATTCGTCTGTATGTATAATATTTTTTTTTTTATTTCTTTTTTATTTATGTTCACCGATATTTTCGTCAATTATAGACGGATTTCAAAAATTTTTTTGGTTGGGTAGAGTTCACTTCCGAGGTGGTCCCATTTTCACCAGTCTCGGATGTGATGATGGGATCAGGAGAAATCGAGGGCAACCTTCAAATTTTATAGGGACATGTACCGCGATTTGCATATTATCTGAAGTCATATTGGCATTTGCTTCTGGCTATCATAATCTTATGATGCTGAGCTGATGATGGAAGGTCAACTCCTTAATAGTTATGAGTAAAAGAATAATTATTTCAATAATGTATACATATTAAGACTAATAGTTATAATATCAGTAGCATTACAGGTGAGCTAAACTATAAGGTTGACCAGTCTAGGATCTGATGATGGGATCCAGGAGAAATAGAGGGCAACCCTCAAATTTTATAGACACATGTACCGCGTTTTAAATATTTTCTGAAGTTATATTGGCATTTGCTTCTGGTAATCATAATGTTATGATGCTGAGCTGATGATGGAAGGTCCTTAATAGTTGGGAGTAAAATAATTCTTTCAAATCTGTGTACATATTGATACTACTAGTTATAATATCAGTAGAATTATAGGTGAGCTGAACTATTAGGGTGTAAAAAAAATGTAACACTAAAAGGATGAAAAAAAAATTGTAAACAAAAAAAAAAAACCGCCTTCAAAAAACCCGACTCACTAAAATTACAAAATAATATAATACGAACATTAATCTGGGTATGAATTTGATATGTTGTTGAAGGCGGTGCCAATGAAATTTTTGAGAAAACTGCATGAGATATAAACGGCACCGCCTTCAACAACATATCAAATTCATATCAGATTAATGTTCGTATTATATTATTTTGTAATTTTTAGTGAGTCGGGTTTTTGGAGGCGGTTTTTTTTTGTTTACAATTTTTTTTCACCTAATTTCACTGGGCAATTAATATATCATCATCGAGGAGTTGGTACACCTACAGCTTTAAAGACAAACATTTTAAACGCGGTGAAATGCTTAGCGCACCTTCACCAGGAGACGGGGTTCTCTCCCGGTGGTGTCGGACTCCCCAGCGACTGGTAGAAGAAGATGGTAAATGCCAGTCACTGCTCCTGGACAGAGTGCAATGCCCAAGGGGTATACCGACTAAAACACCGCGATGTACCTCATCGCGTTGGCAGCGTCATAGTTCCTGGTATAGCTTTAAAGGTAACCCTACCTTAAGTGTCTATACATGCTGGTATGAATCGGCAGGCCATATTCATCGGTGCCGACTCTTTCTTCATACCGCCAGGTGCCCCCCACATAGTTAGTGGATTCCAGCACGATGAAGTCTATGCCTGCTTCGCTTAAGTGCCGTGCTGAAGACAACCCGCCGACACCAGCTCCGATGACACACACTCGACTTGTTTTGTTTAATACTGCTGCCTGGAATATATTAAGCACCTTTTTAGGGTTCCGTAGCCAAAATGGCAAAAACGGAACCCTTATAGTTTCGTCATGTCCGTCTGTTCGTCTGTCCGTCTGTCCGTCTGTCACAGCCGATTTACTCGGAAACTATAAGTACTACAGTGATGAAATTTGATGGGAATATGTGTTGTATGAACCGCTACAAAAATATGACACTAAATAGTAAAAAAAAGAATTGGGGGTGGGGCCCCCCATACATGTAACTGAGGGATGAAATTTTTTTTTTCGGTGTACATACCCGTGTGGGGTATCAATGGAAAGGTCTTTTAAAATGATATAAAGTTTTCTAAAAAACATTTTTCTTAAAGTGAACGGTTTTTGAGATATCAGCTCTCAAAGTCGTAAAAAGTATGTCCCCCCCCCCTCTATTTTTATAACTACGGGGTATAAAATTCTAAAAAAAAATAGAGGTGATGCATGCTAATTAACTCTTTCAACGATTTTTGGTTTGATCAAAGTATCTCTTATAGTTTTTGAGATAGGTTGATTTTTATTATATTTGCTGCTACGGAACCCTTTGTGCGCAGCCCGACTCGCACTTGGCCGGTTTTTTAGTTTTGGCTCAGATTTGTATCTCTGTTAATTTTGATTCTGTTTTGTTTTGTTCTGAGATTGTATTGTTTGTTAAAATAAGATAATATGAACACTGAAATTGGTAGTTATGACATAACACATAATGTTATAACTACCAATTCCAGTGTCTCTTTTTATATATCAACAATAATTCGCCAATCAAAATTTATATTTATGTTGTTTATAGAAATTCTCATGTAAGTGAATAATTCAAATATAAAAGAAAATAATTCTTTTCAGACAATAAAGTTCTTTAACCAGATCTTTTATATCTACCTAACTTTTAAAAACTTTTTCAAATATTTATTTCTCGCAATGCATGCCGCAAATGTCATTATTTGTATTTTATTTCATAAAAAAATTTAACTCATTTTTATGTTCAAATGGTGCTCTGACGAGTCTACGTTCCTTACCCAGAGAAAAAGTGGTCAGATTTCATGTCGAGCCAAGATTCTTGATCTATGCGCCCTTACTTTACATTTAAGGCAAAACATGACGTGGTGATTAAAAGTAAAACATTTCATAATGACTAAGTAATCTTGGTTACTATGATATAAAACTACAATAAAAAAAGCAGCCTTGTTTGTCTACTACCTGCCTAATTAAGCAGACCAACGCCTGTTTCGTCGGTTATGCAATGTTTATTTTCGTTAACTTTGCTCACAGATTACAATCCCTGTGTGTGCAGGCGTCTTTGTTTATTTCCGCATAAAGTTATTAAAGTATAATAAGTTTAGTAGTAACCGTACTGAGATGCGAAAATCACTTGCCCTGGATTTTTCAACTAAGATAAGCATATTATAAAAAAGTAAGTGAGACATCATTAGTAAAAATATTAGTAACATACCTTCAACCCAACTCCCAGTAACACAGCACACATAACAATACATTTTTTAATCATTTCTTTGGTGTTATTATTACTATGCAAATATCAAACTAATTACTAATTAATATTTGACCGTATATTAACGTCTACAAGCCCTTATAGCGTGGGGGCAAATGATAGTACCTACTCTCATCGATATTGCACGAGTCGAAACAGCGATAACTGTGTCGATTGTGCCGATACAAGGAGTCAATGTTATGACCCTTCCAGAATTTGAATGCTAAATGGATGTCATCTATCCTCATAAAACTATAAAGTATGTTTATCTATCCGCGTTTTTTTTTACTTTTTTCTCCAATGCTACTGAAATACTACTTAATATATAATTTTAAACTGTCATGGTTACACACATTAGAAAACTGTAACTGTCCGGGATATTTACCATGTTTTTTTTTTGTTTTAATGAGCTCCCGATATTTCATCCGTGATCATGACGCTTGCAACAGTGCCGAAATATCGGGAGCTCATTAAAACTAAACAACATGGGAAAATATCCCGGACAGTTACAGTTTTCTGAAATACTACTTAGTTTGATAAGGATACAAAAGACGCAAAATTTACTACTTACGTATAGTGCTCAGGGACAGTATATACCTACGCATGTATAAACAATGAGTATAGTATTGTCTTGAAATAGTTGATAGTTATTATGGAAAGCTCTGACGACATACATTTTCCTCATTCTTACTTAAGAAGAACCTGGTGCAGAAGTTTCATTTTTAAGTAAGTTAATTACTAGTTATAACACAATCACAAATTTAACAACTATCCATATTAAAAAAGTAGGTAAGTAACAAAATTGCAATAAATCCGAATGCAACTTTTTCTCACCACTTATTCAGTTTAGTTGGTTCAATACATAGTTAAAGGTACATTTTCCGAAAATTGTGCTAGGTAAATAAATTTCGGGTCACTACGAAAGCTATAAATGCGTACAAAGAGGCGCAAATTAGATTCGCAAAGGGCTGTTCACCGACAACTGTATTATACTTTAAATTGACCATGAAAAAGAATTTTAGTAGAGGTGGAGTCCAACATGTAGTATATGGAGCATAAACAGAGACGTCAAGTTGTAAATTTTTGTCTTTGAATGATGATGTATTTGAATAAAAATGATTTGAACAGCTAGAGACAGTTTTATTATATTCGATTGTAATGCATCCAGTAATGCGATTTATCATATTATATTATTTATTTTTATTTAATTTAAAATAGTTGACTGGCTCGGTGGAACAGGTGGTTAGTGACCCAGGTTTACTACCTACGGTTCCAAGAGCTTGTTGGTTCAATTTTCACCTGGGACAAATTTTGTGTGACGAACATCGGTGTTTGTTCCGTGTCTGGGTGTGTTATTAAATATATTCAGGTATTTTTGTGTATCCACTGTTGATTCTGGTATCCGTAACATAAGTTCTTAAGCTACTTACCATGGGATTAGATAAATGTATGTGATATTGTGTAATATTTTTTAATTTTATTTATTTAGTTAACGAGGTTTACGATAACGGAACATTGTTGCCCAAACTTCGTCAACAAGTAACCAGGCTTCACGTGGAGATAAGAAGTAAGAAGAATTTGTGGATTCAATTTTTTTTCAATAACAAATTATTAGTTTGTGAGTATTCTTTGAACTGTAGGTTTGAGACAAAATAATCTCAAGCCTAGGCACACCCAGACATTTTGGGTCAATGTAAGTACCTACCAGTCGAAAAGACCAGACCATTGCCGAAATAAAAAAGGATTTGGCGCATAGTTTTTCCCTTTTAAATTTTTATAAATATTTTTATCTGCAAAGTTTACGTGTACTGTAGGATGAACCGACCCTCCGTAGATTAGCCAGACGAATCCGAGGGTCACACAATCACCGCCCATTCACTCATCGAAATTGAAACTTGAATCACATTTAAGTTTCACGACAAATTGACTCGCGTTTTTAATTTAAATTTGCATAGTGATGTTGTACCGTGTACAGTTTTGGTTATTTGCATTAAGTGATTTTTTGTTTAGAGATTTCAAACCTTTTTACACTTAGATGAGTAATATTATTGAAAAAATAATGAATATTATGATAATTATGGCTAATATTACGTCTACGATAAATTAACTAATGAATATTACCCACATAATTATAATTGTATAAATGTAACTTGTTGGGTTTGGGTTTTAAACGAGTTAAAGATAGAGTTCGTCATACAAATATTACAATAAACAATTCATCGGATAATCGCTACAATCAATTTAATTACCTACTTCCTCATATCGCTCGGCTTTTTCCCTTGTCAACCACCACCCGCTGGAAAATTTGTTTCCGAAATCCCTAATTGAAAGAGTCATAATTTTAAAAGCGCATGCGTAAATAATTAATTAGTACATCAAACTCACCAAACAAAACGACACGTGACGTTAAATGATAATGAAATTCTCTAATAATTCTCCGAACCTCATAAATGGTCATCAATACCACACCATTCATGTCCGAATTGCTGCAAAACGTGGCTTATTGCACGAGAAATTAGGTCTACATTTGGTTAGTTACACGGGCGTGTATGAACATTCGATTACACACTCCAATGGTCAAGTATTTATCAATTAATAGGAAATTTAACAGAGCAAGCATCCCTTTTGACGTATTAAAATGGAACGTGCTCGTAGGTATCCGCATTCCTCGTTTTAACATGTCGGGGCTGGCAGTTTGGCAATTTGAAACGGAAAATGTGTGCCTGAAGAACCTGTTTGTTCACAGAAATACATTAAATTTGTGGATAAAAACAACGCATCTACGATCAAAAAGTAATCTCGATGTTAAGTGTTCATCGTTTTGATTCATTTGTATGTTTGAAGTTGTACTGTTTACTTTAATATCAGATTTATCATATATTTGATTAATCGAATATCATAAACAAAGGTACCATGCTTTATTTAATTTCGCTTGAAATTATCTATCAATTCGAAATTAATTACATGTTCAGAAGTAGGTAAATTGTTTTGGTTTAAAAATTGTAAAGGTTTTAAAATGTCTATATCAGGTACTAATACTAAACTAAATATAACTTTTCAAAATTGTATGTACTTTATCTCCTAGTCAATACAATATCATTTGGTACTTTTATACCTATGTATAAACTCTTGCAATGTTTCGTCATCGACCTTACCTTATCCAAAAATGAATTGTGTATTCATCCGCAAAAGACGATCGGATTTTCTGCATACGAAAGTTTTTGGGTTTGCTGCACCACAGGAAAGTTTTTTCTACAAAGACAAAACAAAAGAACGCTTAAAGAAACAATGCCCGAAGTAGGGTCTCCACAAAGGTGACTAATGAGGGGACCGCGGACGGACCACGACACTTTGGGCGCCGCCCGCCCATGCGCCGGTGTGTTGCGAAACAATAAAATCATTAAAACAGCTCCTTCGAGCGTAAGGGAGAAAATACGGAGTGACCGCATTGTTACTGGACAGTTTGTCCTTTTGGGTGCCCATGAGGTTGTGAATATTTTCCGGGTAGTAAGGTTTTTTAATTATCCATTTGACGCAACTTGCGTTGTACTCAGTTTTTAATTGCTCTCAAATGTATAACTTCAAATGTTTGAATGTCGTGGTGGCCTTTAATTAAGGCAGCACTTAAAAATGTATTTTAGACTTCTAAGATCTCATTGTAATGGTTTATGCTTTGTTGGATATCCTTAAATATATAAAATCATTATGGCATTGATATGTCGGATTCACTATCGTAAGAAAACATTCAGGAACATTTAAATAAAAGATCCCATTTCGATACATTTTTCTAATTGTACGACCTGTGGGGCTAGCATGAGGTTAAAACTTACGCGATCGCTATCGACTACGTAAATATGTCAGCGTGAAAAACATGTACAGCGCCGGCTGGTGGTTACGCGAAGAACTACAATCGGCCATATGAAAAAAACAACTCGATAGGTTTTTAACGTACGTAAGTTTACGATAGCCAACTCATGGTAGGCCCTCCGTTCGCTGTTTATCTATCTTCTTAAATAATAAGAAGAGGTCTATAACAGTCATTGTTGAGATCTAATATTATAATACTCGTAATTTTTTTTTAGCATAAAAGGTTTAAATTAAGAATTTAAATTACATAGTGATCAGTTTTTATTAATGTATTAGGTACATATTTTATGAATTAATAAGATGTGAATTATTATCCTGGACAGACCGTATTTTTTCTTTTATGTGGGGACACTAGTCTTGCGTAGCGCTAACCGCAGCTTCAAAGGAGAACTTCCGTGTTTCTAAACGTGTAAAGTATATCGAAACCGAGGTATGGAGCTTTGTTATTGTTTTAAAAGTTTACAATTAATTATCCAGACTATTTGCACTACGTAGACCCTTCAATAAAAGCAAATGCTTAGTAGATTACTAAATTTCACATAATATTACTTAGTGTAAATTTTACACTCACTACAATTTTTGTAACTCAGTTCGACCATGTTTCTTGAAACCCAGTCGAAACATCGAGTAGTAAATAGTTAATTTCTATTTTTTGAGACTCATTCAATTATAGTTTCAATGATTGACTCGCAGTATTCGTAGCTAAGTACTTTATACATAAGAAAATAATTACTTATTGCAAGTATTTTGTCGTTCCCAGCCGCAGATTTGATAAAAAAATAATAAATAATAAGGTGTTCGGGAGCCCATTAGGGCGGCGGGCGCGCAATTTTCCGAGGTAATGGAAAAATTCCATGGAAATCGGCCGGCGCCTCGCGGGGATGCCTTCGTAAGGCCGCGAGCAGGCGCGTGTGGGAGACAATATTGTATTATGAGATTTAAAAAATCCGCCAAAGTCTCGTCCTGGTAAATCATAAAGTTTTGAATACCTTATGTGGTAGGAACAAAAATTCAATATTTTTTTTTAATAATTTGGGATTTCGTAACGACTGCTGAAAAATGTTATCGATATTGATTACATTTTTTACAAATGCCCTAAATTAAGAGGCATCATATAACCTGTTCAGAGATATAAAAAAAGTAAAACGTGTCAAAAATATCAGCAGTTTGAACCGATTTTAGCCACGCAGGAAATTTAATATGTAGTTATTAAAGTAGATTGAGAGCATGAAAGATACTTGATTGTAGCCTTCCGTTCTCTGCAAGCCTTATCGTGTGCATCCACAGCGCCGTGCCGGATGCAGCCATAACTATTAGTTGCCGGTGAAAAATAAGGAATCCCAATATTATATCGTTGAGGAAGAGCTATTTATAAAAGTTCATCTCTCATATTATGTGATTAATATCTGAAAAAGACAAGACATCTCATCACTCATCATTGTCGGATTAGAAAAACAAACATTGCAGAATTAATGCGTCCTAATTATTTTTAAATAAATTGAAACAAGAGGTCTAAGTAGCTCTAAAATAAACAAATGAAAATTCAATTCACAAAAATAAATATTTGAATTATTTATAATGTTGAAACCCACGTTTATCAGGATGATATACAAACTTAATAGTTATTAAGCGCCTAAAATTTCGAACACTTTACTCTAGTCTAAGTCTATCTATCTCTCGTCGTCAGACGATCGCTGTAAAGCAATAAAAGACAATATTAATTATCTGATTTCTATCTTTAAGAATACCTACCGCGTCCAATCAACGTCAAAGATTACTCTGTCGCAAGGAACTAGTAATAGGGATGCCCATACAAAGCCGGGCTGTCGCGAACTCTGCGGAATGAGTCCGCGCGGATTACTGGACAAAGGCAGGCTTACCGACGGACAACCACAATATTTAAGGCTTAACTTCCGCCAGTGCCTTCGGGGCTAATTCACCTGTGAAGAATTCCCCTTTTTATTCTACACGATTTTCAGGTGTAGAGGATTTTAGGTGGGGCATTTTAGAGCTGTGAGGAACTTTAAAGAAACATTACTGGATATTACGTTTAAAATTGATACCGAAAGGTGACTTTGAACGAAATTGTTATACTAGCTGAGCTGACCTAGCAAATTTCGCTTTATTTATTTAAAAAAAAGGTTTTTAACAAACACAAAAAATAAATAATTACCTATATAATTTTATACGCGTACCTTTCGCCAATTAATTTTTATTTATATAGGTTTTCATTCGACATAGGTCATAATTTTTTTAGAAATACTTGTAAATAAAAAAATAACTTGCAGGAAATATGTTTATCAAAATTAATTGTAATAAGTTATAAATATTGACGCGCAAATTCGTAAAGAAGACAGACATGTAAGATACTTATATCTGTCTACGAAAATCCTACTAAGTATATTGTACGAGCAATAGATCAAAATGTGTGGTGCGTATTGTGTAGGGGCTTAGCCATAATCCTCTGTAATGCTTAATAGAATCACACAGGTGATCGGACAAACATTTTTTGATATATGATACGATGCGACCATGTATTCCCAAAGTTTGCTTTTAATATACTGATATTACAGTATCAACGTTTGTTTTTTTTTATATTTTATTACTGTTATTAAGTACATATAAAATTAATATGTATTTTTCTCACTACCGCTTACCATCAGGTGGAGTGAGGTCATCTTGTTAGCCTTTTATAAAATTAAAAGTAAACAACCTTTTGAATTATTATGCACGTATTCCACTTTGTTTCTAATATCCGAAATAGTTGTTCAACTTAACTCGGAATCAGAACAATGCATGCGATTTTGAGTGATTGATACCTACATATTTATATATGTAAAACCCTGAAACGTTTTACTGTATGTGAATAATTAAAATTTTGTACCTATGTCTCTAATAATCGTTTTAATATACCTTGTATAAACCATGCGATTGGCTATCCGCTCGTCACTAGGTATTCGCTGGGTATCACTATTTTTTTACCCCGGAAACTTAGTACAAAACCGTTTTCTGCTTAACCAACTCTTATTTTATAATTTCGCCTAACAGTTGTGAGAAAGGCTCTCTCAAAAGAATGGGATAGATTTAGATATGAGACCGATAAACATCCGCCTAACAGTTTCCGCAGCGTATGCAGCCGTAATCGGCTAATACTCAAAGCTATTACCATCGGGCACATTACTCCGTGTAATACGTAAGATCGAATGTTCCATCGCATTATTCCCTAATACTACTGATGCCTTTCAAAGGTTCCCTCCGAGGGCGAAAAAACGATGAATAGAGCTTAGAGAATCTAATAAAGTGGGGCATTCTTGGAACTCGCAAGTCGAGCCTAATTTCGTGTCACGGTGTAGATGGTATTATGGACCGATAATATTGAATGGAGAATTATTAATTTCGCATCGCTTTGTGTGAGGAAGGGTCCTCGAAATATAGACAAAAGTATTTGGAAATATGAGTATCATTTTCTGTGCAATTGTTTAGCTGATTTCTTACCAAAACAGTATCATACAATCTGGTGCCGTAGACGAAGCAACAATATCGTTTTTTGTACAGTGCTGATCCCGGAACGCGACCTGACCGAGAGAGGTCAGAGTCACTTGGCGAGTTTTACACAACTGTATGATGGTAACAGCAACCGGTCTACAAAATGTCTCCCACCTGAAAATCCCATCGATAACGAAGTTCGAAAATAATAAAATGTACGGGATTAACATTAGATTGACCACGTGATTTATCGCGTCTAATGTCTAATGTCAATCCCATACATTTTATTATTTTCGAGCTTCGTTATCGATATTGTTACTTGGTCTGCGGCACCTGTATCGTCAAATCCAATGACGTCATGATCGCCTACTTTATGATTAAGAACATAAACCAAGTAAAGTGCACAATCCCAACCAATAAACCAGAGGGCAAAGAATGTGGCAATGGTGACTAAATGTATAAGCAAACGTAGAAAGTGGTAATAACAATAACAAAAATAAAAATATTAGGTTTATGCAAGTACCATAATGAATCTGTCGCTGATGGAAAGGCAAGGGGGGGGGGGGAGTATGTGCGGCTGAGTGCCGAATACATATTTGATGAGGCGGTGCGGTGGTAAGCGGATTGCGGCGACGCTAAATGCTGCTCTTTGTTGGCGGTTGGCTGGTACCCTCCATCGCTCTGCTATTACGTCAGCATTAGCATAAGTAAGCACCTAAAGTGTTTGAGTCTCGCCGGTGCGACGAGTACTATGTTTTGAAGAGAAGACTAAGGAATCTATGTGGCAGACTTTACGAGTATGTGGTGCTTTGGTGAATTCAAGAACGTAGATCATACTGCATTATTTACGTTGAAGGTAGGCCAGGCTCCCTAACTCTACATTATAGCACGTCTAACATATAAGAGTGCACTATAGGCAATAGGTATTATATTAAACATCAATTCCTACTTGTATTCGATGTTTTATTTTTACAGTCATAATTCTTCATGTCTTAAGGATGAGGCTTACATATTCGTAGATTACTCATATTTCTTTCCAGCACCGTTTTGGTACTGCTGCCTACTCGTAACAGCTTATTATGAAATTTTTTTTTTTTAAATTTGTTCTTCAAAGCAACGGTCAAGCTCCCTACAATCCGTTCTTCTATCCTAATCAATACTCACATTAATTAGACCGGGCATTGAATTCCGACCGCACATCACATAAGCCGGGCGGTGGGCGGTCCGGGGCGGGGCGACTGAATACTTTATGAGGCGAAAGATGTCCTTTGTCCTTTACGGATGACCTTATAAGCTCGGTTGTACTATCAACTAATGTATGAAAAAGCTTTCTCTTTGCAAGGAAATATGGAATTTTAAACACTGAGTTACGGAACACGGAAAACGGAAAATCTTTGTACATATTTCACAAAGATTTTTGGCAAAGAGTGGGTACCTAATATTATCCAAAATATTCTCATACTTAAAAAAAATTTAAGATGTTTTGTTTTGTATGAGGATTGATTTAAAATTAATTAATTTGACTATTTACACATACAAAGATATGTGTTATGGATTGTGAGATTAACGTCATTGTTAAAATTGTTAGTATACATCTGACGTTCCTAACATCTCAAAAATTTGTCTAATTATGTTGATTTGTTTACCGAGGTAACAATATTAGTTCTCTGATCCATCCCACAGGGGCCTATAATATACTTATAGGCCCTGAAACATGTTAGTTGTCAACCCCGATATCTCTAAAGCGTAGAATAGAGAAATCTACACTGTAAAGTCGCAATGCCGGTGCTCCATCAGACGCAAGGATTCAATCACACCGCGCCGAGAGCCTGAGAGGCTTAAGGCTTCGCGACGCTCCGTAACACCCTGGAGAATACGACACGTGCACAACTTAAACACAACCATAAACTCTTGAAGGTAAGGTTTAAATTCGAATGGTTCCAAGTCCACATTTGAGAAATTCAATGTGCGCGACGACGTTGAAGTGATTGGTGTGATAAAGACGCGAAAATGCTGGCTCGTTCCGGCGTTTTGTTTGTGATGTTGAGAGGAATGACTAGATTGGATGCTGTGGGCTTTTTATTGATGCGGAGTGTACATCACGGAACTAACATTGAGAATGAGTTTTAACTCAAAACGTGTTTGAGCCGCGACTAAGATAAACTAGGAAAAAAAAAACTACTACCAGGGACAGTGACCGTCAATAGGCTTGGATAACTGATTGACAGTTCTTAAGTCTTGACTCTCACCGCTGTTAAGATGGAAAATTATTATAAGGGATTTTATGATATTTATTTTATGATTTACCACGCGGGCCTAGTATCTATAAAATGCCACAAGAAAATAACAAATTATCAGACGAATGTCCGGCCGACGAGAGTAAGTATTACATTACGCAGTTCAACATTAAGATCATGTTCAGCCATATATTCGATGGTCTTACGGGAAAGGAAAACCATCGTGAGGAAAACTTAGAAGAAATTCTGAGTTGTATGAAGTCGACCATCCCGCACTTGGCCCTAGTTTAGGGTAGGGTCATGCACCAGCCGTATTATGGGCTGATAGTGAAGCCTATAGGAAACCTATATGCCTACAGGTGCATACAGGTTTTTAAATACCTACGTGGCTATGATTTTGTTCAGCAAAATTTGTTTCTTAATCTGTCATTTTCCACGACATTAGCGTGCTTTAGGACGAAAGTGTAAGTAAATTATTATAACGCGATTATTATATGCATGTAAGAAAACCATTAACCACCAACTATGCATTATTAGCACGCGCTTATTAGCTGCTATAGTATTACTTATGTTACTTTTATGGGGAATCTATGGGTATGTAAAATGGCATGCACTTGGCCAAGGAATTGTATACTACAGTATAAAGTGTAATTAGTACTGTCTTTAAGTATATGTTTTTAAATAAACGTTAAACGTTAAAAAGCGTCGATGGCCGAGTGGTTAAGGTCGTTGCTTGCCATTCGAGAGGTCGCCAGTTCAAACCCCGCCAGGTACCAATGTGTTTTTCAAATTTGAAATTCATATGTACCATCATTCGACGCTTTAACGGCGAAGGAAAACATCGTGAGGAAACCAGAACACCTGAGAGATTTTTCAACGGTGTGTGAAGCCATGTCAGAGGCCTACGGGCGACTTAAACTCTGACACCAGGTTGTTTATCAACCATACGACAAGAAGAAGAACAAACGTTTTTTTTCTTTCCTTGTAATACTGATTTACTTGGTTTTTGTAGAAACATTGATGTTATCTATATGAAATTCACACTGCAATTACGTGTATTCTATTCATAACTATTCATAACTTGATAAAATCCCTTTTAAATGTGAGTTATTATTGTGCGAATGGTTTTGTAACTGGTTTTTAGAAATCTGAAACAGAAGAGTCAAGCTAACTATGTACGAGTATTTGCTTTTTATCTTGCGCCTTAAACCAGTAATAAATAAGAATCCATCCATAACATTAAAGAGAAATGCGTTGGGAGTTTGTAAACATACGGCACGCACGTTTTCCATTCGGCCATTAAAAAATCATAATGCGAAAATCTGTTCGCATGAAATGAAGCGCGCAACCCCATCGAATGTTTTGATCCGTCGAAAAGATGCTCTCCCTTGATAGTTATTTGATATGATTTATTCATACGAACGCTACCACGTCAAATGGAAGTTTATTTAATAGAGAATGCTCTCGGAAATCTATTTATAAAGCCATTATGGGCGCTCATTTTTTTAAAACATGTTTTGTGATTGATATGCTAATGCGGGGGTTGTGGCCGGGAAGTTTAGTTGGGTAAACACTGTGGTGCAAACTTATATTAGATCATTATGTTTGCGTGTTCTACTAAGTAGTTACCCACTTGTACTTTATGCTCATTTTCTTCAGCGTAAACAATCTATCATCATTTAAAGGGCAACTGAAATGCATGCTTTTAAGTTTTAACTGATTTGAACAAACATACATAATCTAAGTGGGACAAAAATATAATGTTATCAATATGAGTTTTAGTAGATAGTGCTGTACTAAAACTACCACCAACATTTCCATCTCTGATTTCTAGAATTATTGTCAAAATATTATGAAAGTGTTTATTTTAGTAGTAATCAAAACATTCTTAGAAAATAGTGCCATACAAAATCTCTTAATACGTAGGTATGTTTGGTAAAAACCTATGAAACAGAAAAAAAAGTATTTATTTCGAAGGGTTCTGTTGATAATTTTATCTGCTTGTAAAGTACGAACTCAAGCTAAACTTACAGAGCTTTTTTGTACGTTTTCTAATGATTTAAAAGGAATAAAGATCTCAAAGCCCAGTCATTAGAAGAGCGAGGCAAAGCGTGTGCCTGACGCGACTCCGACGCAGCTCTCTAATTACGGCCTGGCTCTGACAGTGATGCGAATTTAAAACTCCAGCTTCGCTCATTGATGTTCCACAATAAAGGGAGCCGAAGGGATCGAAATAATATGGGTCTGTGGCGACAGTTTTGCCAAAGTTTATGTTGACAAAGAGGCTTGCGATTACATTTTTTTATATTTAATTAATAACTCCAAACAGTAAACTAAGTGTTGCAGGAAAAACAGCCGTTTCATTTGAACTCTATACGTATTTTAGTGGACTTTTTGGTACATTTATGTAAATTTTTGCACTTGACACCGAAAATTGTAGCTCTTTTTAACATTTAAATCGTACCAGTTTAAATATAACAATGGGAATAATTGTAGTACATACAAGAGTCTGCACTGAATTGTAATTTAGTTCGATATCTCGATTACACTATAATGTCTGGTTATATGATTTAAATATTAGGCCCAAATGTAAATAGATGACTCTGTTGTTTGAAATACAACTAATTTTACGGATTAAACTCGCATGTATTGTTAATCTAAACATTATTTAGAGATTCGACGTTTCGAGCTCTTTACTGCGCTCGTGGTCACGGGCAAGACTCTGACTCACTCTGTTGTGTTTATTTAGTGTATGTTCTGTATTTTTAAATATAATACAAACCCTTATGAAACTTAGCTCGAAATCAGAGCAATATATGTCATCACACTATATGAGTGTGATATTTATTTATTCAACTACGCGTTCGTTTCTTCGCCCTTTAATTTCTAAACAATATTCGGCCAATTGACTCCTTCAAAAGTCAAGTCCATCGCAGATTGCGAATCAAAATTAATAGCTGAGCAATAACGCGCTTTATGAACACAAATGTAGGGGTGCAATTGGCGATATTGGAATGATAATATGGTTCCGTAGGGTTGATCCGGAGTAGGACTCGATTTGCGCGTAGCCCCGGGCGTCTAATCTAGTTCGCGCCCTCGCTCCTCAGTTAAAATCGCAAGGCTAATAAAATATTTTGACCCCTTTGAGTTGAATACGCCCACTGTGATGTACAGTCGGTTGGTTAAACATTTTGGAAATCTTAGACAAAGCCTTAGATTAAGATAGTAAAATAATGTTACCCATCAATATTTTTATGCTTTTACTTGAATTTGTTGGTACTAAATTATAAATAATTAAGTTACTTACACTTTTGGAATTATCAACAGAAAGAGTGATCAACTTCATTAATAAAACAAAATATTAATAAAAGTTTTACCATCCAAAATTACACAAACACTATAATGTATGTAGGTACGTTTCAATGTAATATTTTCATTTCACGTAGTTAGTTTGTACCTATTTTATAAATCATACCTATTGATGGGTATTATATTATTTTGTAATTTTTAGTGAGTCGGGTTTTTGAAGGCAGTTTTTTTTGTTTACAATTTATTTTCATACTTTTAAATGTTACATTTTTTTTCACCCTATTTGTTCCGCTCACCTGTAATACTACTTATATATAACTAGTAGTCTTAATATGTATACAGTATTTAAATAATTGTCATTTTATTCCCAACTATTAAGGAGTTGAATTTCCATCATCAGCTCAGCATCATAACATTATGATTGCAAGAAGCAAATGCCAATATACCTTCAGAAAATATGTAAAACGCGGTAAATGTGCCTATAAAATTTTAGGGTTGCCCTCGATTTCTCCAGGATCCCATCATCAGATCCTAGACTGGTCACCCTATTAGTTCAGCTCACCTGTAATACTACTGATATTATAACTAGTAGTCTTAATACGTATACAGTATTGAAAGAATTATCCTTTTAGTCAGAGCTATTGAGGAGTTGACCTTCCATCATCATAATTGACGAAAATATCGGTGAACATACATAAAAAAAAAAAATTATAAATACAGACGAATTGAGAACCGCCTCCTTTTTTTGAAGTCGGTTAAAAATAAGACAATACTGGCCGGATACTGAAATGATAATGTTTGATTGTTTTTGTTGAGAGCTGATTTGCCAACTAAACGGATTCCTAAAAAAAGCGTCTTTAAAAACTTCTGATGTATGAAGTTTCAATTTAATGATAAGTCACATTTATGTGCCTCAAATTTAAGACTGCCAATGTTCGTATGCATGTGATGTTTCTGGGCGACTGTACTGGCTCCCCGTTTGCAACTATTCGGATGTGACAATAATTGAAATTTGTGCCCGGAGGCATTGATGGCAAATAGCTTTATCCAGCGTTTAGCGCCCGGGCGGTCGGCGCCGCCCCGCGACGGCCGCGCCCCGGACGCCATCCGTCGCCTTGTTTGACAATTTGTTATGTTTTGGTAGGAAAAAATAAACGTTGCATATATTTTTACATTACGTACAAGTAAGTTTAATGTGCTTGCGGAGTCTACAGAAGAGAAGAAATTGCTCCACAGAGCGATGTTCATGATGTTTTATCTCTCCAGAAAGAAAATGTCCTGGATATTGTAATTAGGTAAATATTCTTATATCGTTTTTGATTATATACTATATCGTAATTGAAATTAATATTTTCGTGTTTACAATACTTTACACTTAACTTTTTGAATCACTGATTCTGCTCTTCAGTGAGTGGCTGCTATGTTGAGTAGACTGAAAAGTCAAAAAAACTGCTTATAAAAATCTCAAGATACTTTTCCGTACCTTCTCGTACGTTTATCCCGTATTTTTTAATAAAATGCACCCGTGCGAAGCATGGGCGAACCACCAGTCATTTGATCGTTGAAATGACGATAAATCGATTTGTTTGCATAAATGCGGGTGTAATTTTATTATTCTTACCTCTATAGCAGCTCAACGTTTTGTTTTCATGTTAGTTTAAAGGCTCTCATTAAAACCATTACGACAAATTGAGTTTAATTACAGTTCGCAAAGATGGCGACACTAGTACCTGACTTAGGGCTACGAATACTGTAAGAATTTTAAAAAAGATATTATTATTATTATAATGTAATGCAAAACCATTTACCTAGTTACCTGGCCATAACGTTTCAAATCGGTTTCATGAGCGGTCTGGCCCCGCATCGAACATTTTATCAGTTATAATAAGCCTGCTTGCCTGCGGCATCTTTTAAAATAAATTATTAAAATAAACTTTCAAAAAATATATTTGAACTACTGTAAATCTGAGTATGCATATGGATAATAACATGTACACATTTTGATGCTTCACATTATATAAATGTAGACTCGTAAATTTAAGTTTAGAAGGTTGTTTTCCACCAAGTTCTAGTATTAATTTTTCTATGAAAATGACAAGCTATCAGCACGTATGTAGTATTAGATTATTAGATTGCGCGAGCACTACACATTCGAAATAAAACTAATTTTACTAATTAAAACTAACTAGATTAACTAACAAGAAATCTTATGAAGGTTAAATGGAACTATTATGTCACAGACTGAATATGGTAAATATTTCCTGGCTAAGAACATAGTTTTTCCTTCGTTTATTTTCCAAGGGCTCCAAGGTAGCCCTGAGTGTAGATGGCGCAGCTGGCGTGAGTGCCACCACATGGAAAATTTCTTGTTCGCCGCTTGACTCGATAATTTGCCACGCTATAAGTAATTTGCGTTCAGAAATATTTTTTGTTCGCCCCAACGTTAATACGCTGCTATTAGTAAAATATACTGCAATACGACAGTGTTTACTTACATAACTTTTAAAGATGGCAGCGATAGGTTTGCGAAGTTCGGTGCGGGCTTGCGATTTTATACAAAGAAAGGGCACGTTAGTAATGGAGATTGATTGCGCAATAACAAAATTTGTCATTACCAGTTTTTTATGGTCTTCAAATAAAGCGACAGACTAGTTTAAGTTATATATGAGGAGATAAGTTTTTGTTGTGTTAAGATAATAATAATTGGATTGTACTAACTCTTCATAACAATAAAGCGGTGCTAATATAAACATATACATCAAATCTTTCGCAAATTTAAAATAAAAATGTTCATAATTGTATGTGGGAGATATATAAATTTTAAGAAATAATAAATTTGATTGTACATTAATATTAAACATAAATAATTATAAACACAAATTGTAAACTGTCAGAATTATAATTTGAATAAAAAATACTATGCGCGCGCTCACTTCCGGCTCGTTTCCCTGCCCCGCCGCACTGCTGCCACGCTTTATAAGCGGGCGCAGTGCGTCTGGTCAGTCAGTTGTCGACCGATCGCCGCCTAGAGCGGAGCTCTTCAGGTAAATGAAATGACAGTACTCTGTCGTCACTATGTTCAATTATGCTGTAGTTATGATGTAATTATGATTAATTAATTATTGAAAATCGTTATAATTAAAT